>CM052138.1:12608847-12666490 GCA_028454255.1 Halictus ligatus | reverse complement strand
CGAATTCTTTCGCGGTATTCTCGGCGGGTTCCGTAACCGTCTGCGCTCCTCGTTGTTTGCTAAATAGCGGGGAACAACCAAAGTGCATGGAACGCGTGAATTGCGTAATGCAATTACGGACGAGAGGAGACATTCCGTTGCCCAACGCTGCCACCGGGGTACGCCGAGCTTCGTTTGGAAAAGTTCAACGAAAGTCGCGCGTTGTTCGCCCGGCCGGGGAACAGAACAGCTGAAACGAAGGACGACGCGGATACGAAGGTCCATTTTCAGAATAGAAAGAGAACCTTGATTTCAGCTCCACCTACGCGTTAGCCTAAGTATTTTCTACCGGCTGCTGTTGCTGCTCGAATGTTCGATCGCTTCGTCGATGATTAATGAACATGGTCAGTTAGCGAACCGAAGTACGAACGATAGATTAATGATTACAACCAAAAAGGAACAGGAAAATTGTGATACGGTAGCCTGTGTGTTTAATTTTTCAACGGCCTGAACGACGCGTTAACATACGTTTGCATCCGTGTAATCTTTTCGAAGTGTACAGAGAAGCATTCGACATGAATCTAGTCTCTTTCTGCGGAAGTGCATCGCGACGCTGGTACAGAACGCGTTAAGTGTACCGGAAGTAAGTGTAAAGCAGGTAGTAAGCGGTTATTAAATTACTCCTCCTGCCATTAGCGTGTTTTTCTCTTACTTTTGAATTCAAAACCACGACAATTTCTCTAATTTCATTTCGTGCGTTATTTATTAGGGATGCCCATACGTCATCAATTATTTGCAAAGAATTTGTTTCGCCTTTAGTTCTGCACCGATCGTTGAAGAGGAAACACGTATTCACACACTAAAATCTCTAGTGGAAGCTGATCCAAAATTAAGTATACAAGAATTATCGAGAAGCCTTGGGTCCACATGGTCAACTATACAAAGACACCTACACGAAATGGGAAAGGCATATAGGCAAGGAATATGCGTACCGCATCAATTATCTGAGACCAACAAGAATATTCGTCGATCAATTTGCACTTCATTGCTGTCTAGATCTCATAGAGATCCGTTTCTTAGTAGAATCGTTACCGGAGATGAAAAATGGATTCCTTGTGATAACATAAAGCGATCCAAGCAATGGCTTTCTGCAAATCAAACCGCCATATCAACCCCTCCGAATTTCGAATCTTTAACATTTGTTTCAAGATATCTATGTATTTTTTAATTTATACTTCAATTCACTCTTATCTCAAAAATATGCAAAGAGGCGCCTTGAGTCATATTTTGCTTCGTGAACCCGGGATTTCAAGAAGAGGGGGATTGAAAGTCGCCATATCAACCCCTAAACCTAGTTTATCACTTAGAAAGGTGTTACTGTGCATTTGAAGGGACTGTCGTGGCATAATTCACTTTGAGTTGTTGAAACCTGGAGAAACAGTTACTGCTGAGTTCTATTGTCAGTAATTACAACGTCTATATTCAGAACTATTGAAAAAGAGGGCATCTTTAGTCCACAGAAAAGATGTAATACTGCAAATTGACAATGCCCGGTCTTATGCAGCGAAACTGACGCAGGAAAAATCAAAGAATTGCAATGGAAAGTTTGACCGCAGCCCCCGTACTCACCTCAATACTCAACATATTGTTCCCTCTGATCTTTTCAGACCTCTCGAGCATTATTTAAGAAATAAAACATTCTATAGAAAATGTAAGGAGGCACCTTGAGTCATTTTTTGCTCCACGAACCCTGGATTTCTACAAGAGGAAGATTGAATATTTGCAGGAAAGATGGCAAACAGTCCTTGATAATGACGGAGATTATATAATAAACGAAGAAACAAAGACTTGAATTTACTCCAAAGTTTGTCTTTGATTTCAAAATAATTGATTACTTATGTGTCCCCCTGATAATTTCCGTGGTCAAATTCAATTGTTCAGTTCCATTAGTTGTTTCTGGGGTCCGCGAGGCCCTCGGAAAGCATCGTATCGATTCGTCGCTGAAATCTTGGGACCGCGATGCAGTCGGAACGGAGCTGGCCCGAGCCGGCCCGAGGTGGCCCGCCGCGGCGGTGTCTCCGCAGCGTTATTTCCTTACGTAAGCGCTGCACAGTGCACGGGTCGTTGCTTCGTTCTGTATGTCACCGTATGGCGCGCACGGGAACACCAGTCTGACGGCATTCCATCGTGATTTGCGAACGTTTCGGTAAACGTTCAGCACACCCGTGGTCCCGCGGTGTTTACGTCTGCCCGTTCCAGGGAGGAGAGAAGAACGTTCCGCCACCGCCTCCTCCTCCTCCTCCTCCTCCTCCTCCTCCTCCTCCTCCTCCTCTCCGTCTTCCTCCTCGTTTTCTTTCTCCTTCTTTCTTGCTCGTGGCCCCCATCCGCAGGAATTCCGAAAGAAACCCGGTTCGTCCGAGTACGAGCAATATCGACCGTGATTTCGGGGAATCGAGCCGGATTGCTTCGATTACGATTTTTCACCGAGCGATCCTCTCCTCTCTTTTTCGACACGTGTCTCTCTTGGGCAGCGCGGCTCCGGGGGTCACTACGGCTTCTTTTTAGGTGAAGGCCAATCGAGAATCCTCCGTGCTGGCGAACGGATCTACAGGGTGTCCCGTAATTAGAGGAAGCTAGCCTATTGTAGGGAGGGCTCTGAATATGGAGCGTTCCAAAATCTATGCAAAGAAAGGTGCCCTCCGTCCGAGAATGTAACAACCAATTGCAGTGTCGGCCTTTATTCTTGTACGCGAAAAGAAATTCGCGTGAGCGCTGCTGTCAGTGCATCGAGGTCCGGCCTTGTAAAATTGTGGATTAGAAAACTTTTCGGTCCTGCTGTGCTCGAGAATTTCTTTGTTTGAAGATTAAATAATCATGTTTTCTGTTATGTACTTAAAGTAACAATTTTGTAAGCTTCTTTTCTCTTAATTTCGATTGATCTGTGTTGCGAGGCTGATCTTGGAAATATTGTCAAATACAAAATTTCAATAAAATCTGGTGTCTGGTTTCACTTCGTTCCTTATTTATTAAAACGTTAGTAATAAGAAAACTTTATCCAGCAGAGGTGTACAAAATTTGCATCGATCGGCAGCGTTTTTTTTTTTAGCGCACGTATATTTGCGTGTAACAACGCGTGTGCGATTATACAGTGTTATCGATTAGTTTGTCTGGTCGTTGCTTGCTGTTTCTACTCACTGTTTCCACTACGGGAACTTAACAATTTCTTGACCCGAACTGTTCCGGTAAATTAAACGCAAAACGGAACAGCGTCGAGAGTAATCAAAAATTCTACTTTTGCGCTGTACGAACGCTAATTGTGCCACAGTCATAGAAACCAGCAAGCAGGAACAGAGTGTATTATCGTGTCCCGCTCCGTAAATATTACAGAGTCATTCGATTTTTTTTCAGGGATGCGTTTCGCGATACAGTGAATTCTCGATGTATGTCAACAACACGGGACTTGCCAGCGTCGTGTATCGTGCAGGAGACATACCCTAGCCGAGTTATGTTTACACTTCTCGGCGTTCGAGGCCTTCGAGGCGATCTTTACGACCCCTCACGAGGTGTACCACGCGGCAGTGGGGATAATTCCGCGACGTTTATCATCCAGGCCTTCGCGACATATATAGAGAAATCACTGTACTACGTTTTGTCGTACGTCTCAACGGATTTAGAAACGTTGTCCAGCCCGATGTCGCTCCGAAATTCGTTCGCGCTCTTCAGTCGTCGTTTACGCACCATCCGTGCCTTGATAGGATTGAATAGATCGGGATCCAGTTCTTCCGATGGTTCCTTGCACGTCAAATTCAGGATCCAACTGGCGACCAGTCCCACCACGAAACTGATCACGGATCCCAGCGGGCAGTACCACATGTACGAGATTCGGTAGAGGTAGAAGTATGAATCATCGTTGTACACCCTGAAAATCCAAATTTTATCAAACTTTAAGACTTGTACGATTCGATCAATAGATAAAATTGTAGGAGGTATAAACTAAATACGACTAAAAAATTGTTATTCCCATAACTGCACAACTGCGAGGATTTTTACGCAAAACAAAAACTGTCTGAGTTAATTGCACGAAATCATATTTCTGCCTCGAACAATCTGGATAAGTTGGGAATAATATTAGTTAGGGTTCTTGAACCCTTTGAACCTTGCTACTGCTTTAAATTGCACCTACTCAGCTTTATCGTAAGTGCATAAAGATCGGCAGCTTGCTCGTGATAAATGTGGCTGATAAAACAAACTTTACCACTTGTACGACTCGATCAATCCGTAAAACTGTAGGAGGTATAAACTAAATACGACTAAAAAATTGTTATTGCCATAACTGCAGAACTGCGAGGATTTTCACGCAAAACAAAAACTGTCTGCATTAATTGCACGAAATCATATTTCTGCCTCGAACAATCTGGATAAGTTGGGAATAATATTAGTTAGGGTTCTTGAACCCTTTGAACCTTGCTACTGCTTTAAATGGCACCTACACAGCTTTATCGTAAGTGCATAAAGATCGGCAGCTTGCTCGTGATAAATGTGGCTGATAAAACAAACTTTACCACTTGTACGACTCGATCAATCCGTAAAACTGTAGGAGGTATAAACTAAATACGACTAAAAAATTGTTATTGCCATAACTGCAGAACTGCGAGGATTTTTACGCAAAATAAAAACTGTCTGCATTAATTGCATGAAATCATATTTCTGCCTCGAACAATCTGGATAAGTTGGAAATAATATTAGTTAGTGTTCTTGAACCCTTTGAACCTTGCTTTAAATTACACCTACTCGGTTTTATCGTAAGTGCATAAAGATCGGCAGCTTGCTCGTGATAAATCTGGCAGATAAAACAAAATTTACCATTTATACGAGTCCATCAATCCGTAAAACTGTAGGAGGTATAAACTAAATACGATTAAAAATTTGCTATTCCCATAACTGCACAACTGCGAGGATTTTTACGCAAAACAAAAACTGTCTGAGTTAATTGCATGAAATCATATTTCTGCCTCGAATAATCTGGATAAGTTGGAAATAATATTAGTTAGGGTTCTTGAACCCTTTGAACCTTGCCACTTCTTTAAATTGCACCTACTCAGCTTTATTGTAAGTGCATAAAGATCGGCAGCTTGCTCGTGATAAATGTGGCTGATAAAACAAACTTTACCACTTGTACGACTCGATCAATCCGTAAAACTGTAGGAGGTATAAACTAAATACGATTAAAAATTTGCTATTCCCATAACTGCACAACTGCGAGGATTTTTACGCAAAACAAAAACTGTCTGAGTTAATTGCATGAAATCATATTTCTGCCTCGAACAATCTGGATAAGTTGGGAATAATATTAGTTAGGGTTCTTGAACCCTTTGAACCTTGCTTTAAATTGCACCTACTCGGTTTTATCGTAAGTGCATAAAGATCGGCAGCCCGCTCGTGATAAATCTGGCTGATAAAAATTCGAGTTCCCTTACTGGTGATCGAAGTGCGACGTGATTGGCTCGGCGTAATCGTAATGTCCAGTAGCGTTGCATCCTGTCACGGACACGTCCAGTTTCGGAATCGGCGGTTTCGGCTGGCCGAATCCCATCCACAGGGAGAAAACGAGACTGGTCAACAGGCCGATCACGGCTCCCTTCTGATTGGCCAACTCCGTGAACATGCCGAGCGTGAACAGACCGAACACTGGCCCGCCAACTACGCCGAAGATCGTCAGCGCGGCCTGAAGCAGCCCGCCAAGGTAACGTCCCATAAACGCCAGCGCTATGCAGGTCAGGCCGACTATGAGGGCCAGAAGCTTGCTGACGATGATCGATACGGTCGCGGTGATCTCCTTGCCACTGAACACATTTTAATCGCACGCGGTGTAGCGAAGGCCGTGCCAACGTAATTGCTCGTAAAAGATTTTCTTGGCTTTCGAGGTCCAACGGGTCCGCAATCTTCATCGATCTTAATTAGAGTTGCGCGGATCTTTTAGGCGATCCGCTAACGAGAACGACTTTATGTGACGGGCGATCGGTTCGGCAAATGTTTGTCCCCGGGATCGTGAAGATTGCCGAATCGCTGGTCGGATTCGATAAGATTTCCGTTTCGCAGACGAAACGTGTCTTTTCAGCCGGAAGATCGACAGACCGATCGCGAGGATTCAAGTGAAATAAAGATCGATTCGCGATACGTGCCGGAAATGGGAACGTGAATAGTATCCGAATCGTTGCGTAATTAATCTGACGATCTCAAGAAATATGCGATCGTATCGGCTACACGTCTGCTGCCATAATAATTGTTCATATATTACACGTGGAAAATGTTTCGGATCGTGATAGAAAGAATTACGGCGGTAACTCGACTGTCGATCTTTGCGCAAAATAAGAATTCTTTCAATCATTCGCAACAAATAGAAACGAAACAGAAAGTTCTGTTTTCCATCAACGACTTCAATAGATTGAAAATAGTGCACGTAGTGGTGTTATTAGTTTCTTTTTTGTTGGTGAATATGTCAAGGACTTACGAAGGTCGACTTTGATTTTTCAAGTGGTACCACATAGTTTTTATGCTGCAAGCGATGCAGCTTCAAAAAAGGAATCAGTCGGTAAGATATTTTAGTTTAAATATTTCGACTCCACTCTCTTACTAATGGTAACATTATTTATCAAATAATTATTTACGAAAAGGGATCACTGCAACGTCCGCTTACATCTCGACACGTTCGGAACCGATAGAACAGTGACGGTTCCACATCTTGTACCGTATAAAATTTTGACTTGATCCGCGGTTTTCTCAGCAATGTTTAAATTAAAATATCTTTCGAACTAATCATTTTCCGACATACACCGTTGAAACGTTGCGTCGATTGGCGGATAAGAAGTATACGGTTCTATTTGAAAAGTCAAAGTTGACCTTCGCAAGTCCAACAGCAGTTGCGCGCGTCCCGTGAAATCTCCGTCGAAACGTTTCTCGCGCGCAACAACAATGACGTGGATCAAGGTGGTGACATCTGGCGAGACACCCTGTACATCCGAATCGTTATCTATCGTCGACATAGTATTATGGATCGGCCCGTACGGCGAAGCCCGTTCGTATTCATCAACTCGACTGGAACGCGGAGCCGTCTGCTCGCTATGCCCCCTTCCACCGGCATTAAACATTTAATTATGCCTATGCCTCGAATCCTCTTCCCCCGGCATGGCCAGCTCTCGGTAATTGACGAGCTGATCATAAGTTCAGTTCATTCCGCGATTTTACGACTCTTACCTTATACGGTATAGGGGTTTGATAAAATCTTCGAGTATAACGGCGGCCAGGGAATTCACCGTGGCGGAGATAGTGCTTAAACCGGCGCTGAAAATCCCAGCTATAAAAAGGCCCGGTATGCCCGGATATCCAGAGAGCATGTCCATTACGTAAAGAGGCATTAATTGATCGTTCGAATTGATCCTTCCGATCGTTAAGGGGTCACAGTCGCGGTATCGCGTGTAGATCGCCAGCCCGGAGAAACAGAGGCCCAAAGACATCACGGAAGTTAGCGGCCAGCTCCACCACAACGCCGCCTGAGCGCCGCGGACGTTGCTGAAACACACGTTCAAAAATTTAGTATCCGTCGATTAGGTTTTCGGTCCTGTGTCTCGCAACACGAGACCAGACGGGCTCGGTTTTCAAACTCGAACCGAACCAGTATACAGTACTCTCTGTCGCAGAGCTCTTTACCGTAATTGTCATAATCTCATCCCCACCACTGTGGGTACGGTTCCCCCTTGGAACCACTCAAGCAGTGAGAGTCACACTAATGCAAATGATTTTTGATTTTTTCTGTTATATTACTTTCCGAACATTTGTTCGGTCGTGCAACGAGCGATAATTACTGTAACGAGAAGTAAAGGGTTTTTCAATAGAAACATAATATTTTTGTTTTCAAATATCAAACATAACCTAAAACTGTTTTATGATTTCTCAATGTAAAATAGTCTGCGAAGGTTTACATTTTTATATTCAATATGGTGAAGTTTAAAAAGGAATAAAAGTTGGAAATCGTCAAATGTTACTACCGAAATTCCGAATCGATTTTTGATCGCGATAACCGAAATTCGGTAGTCGCTTAATTTCGAGAAATGGCCCTGTCCAATGGCCGCCTCGCTCGTGTGATTCGACGCCGTTGGATTTTTTCTCATGGGGTCACCTTAAGTCGAAGCCAACCATCCAAGGACGTTAGACGATCTCGAAAACAACATTCAACACGAAATTACCAACATTCCGGCTGACATGTGTGGTAGAGTAGTTGAAAATTGGACGCAAAGAATCGAATGTTGCCCTCGTGCCCGTGGAGGTCATACGAACGACATCGATTCCACACATAATTTAATAAAAATGTAAAATGTGTACTACAAACTCTAATAAATTTCAGCGCGATATTTCAATTATTCTAAAAGTTGTTATGTCCTTATCGAAAAACCCTTTACAATGACTGAGAACCTACTGCACCGAAAATGGTGTCCGCAGCAAGGAACGCGTACGGCAACATAAGCAGCGGGCTCGGTCATTTTCACAGAGCACAAAGCGAATGGAATTCGGCCATTGCTTTTGCGCGAGCCCGATGAAAATAAAGATTGTATTGCGCCGAAAGTGTGCGTAACTGTAAAATAAAAGAAAGGAGAGGCGAGTTTACGAGCGAGCCGAGTCGCGCGGGACGATTACGGGTTCATAACCATTGCGTTTATAGTATAAGCACTTCTTTAAATATTCCCCGTTGAAGGGCGACCGTATTGCCGAAGAAATCGGAGGAGTGGATATAATCCGGCAGCGTCCCGGCCGATATCGGGAGGTATCTCATAACGAGAGGATGCTAAAAGTCGCGTCGCGAGGCGTATAGCCGGCGCACGGCTTATCGAACGATCGCTACCGTCGGAATGCACGCGAGATGCGGCGGTCCTGATAAAGTCGGAGGAAAATTCCTTCGTCCCTCTGTCGTCACGCTACTAGGAAGAGAATCGCGACGGCGCGTCCTAGAAAGAACGTCAACGTTGAACTTGATACGCGCGACGCAACGCTCCGAGGATTACCGCACGCCGAGCTGCGTGCGATTGCTCGCCGGCATTAATTCGAGATGAAACGCGCGCACGCTGATCCGATTGTCGTCCGAGAGATTGAAATCACTGTGGCAATCGCGGCTCAATTGACAGCCACGAGCGACCATGCTCGTTACGGGAATCATCAACGGCCCGGAATGTCCGTGGAACGATTCTAAAACCAGCTTCCATGACACATTCCCGGCGAACAGTTTCACGAAATTGAAATTCCCCGCCGGGGACGCAATAAATTATATCTCGGGCAAAGCGAAAGACGTTTTAACACTGAACCTACCGGTTGAAACGATCGAGGATTATTCATTTCGGAATTGGCGGAAGAAGACTTGGGAAGACTCTGAAAACTCTTCCTAAGTCTTAGAACTTCTTAAAACTGTTAGAACTCTCTTAAGAAGACTCTGAAATAGAGGTTGGTGGGAGAAGCAGGCGATTGAGGGGCCCCTACCGCGCCCATCGTTGCAGTAGAACCTCGTTTACTTGAACACCGAAACATGGAAGTTCGTGTAATAGAACAGTTCTTCGAATTACTGATTTGTTACAATAAACAGTGTTTCGAAAGAATTACCAAAGATCGAGCTATTTAAATTTGAAGCATGTTAGGATACTAGAGACTTCAGGTGTTCGGATAATCGAATTAGTACTGTACCATAATGAAAATAAAGTTTCGATAAGCTCAATCTTCTTATTCTTGTACGGCAACGTATGTCAGTCGGTTTTTATGCTCGGTAGGTTTAGTGTTAAAAACATATTATTCCCCCTCGCTAATATTTTACAAAAGCGATAAACCTTTTACGTGAACTTAATAACAGGGTAGACGACAAACCTGTTTTATTTTATCGAATTGTTTATGTGGAATGTAATGACAGTAATTTGTGGATTAGGTATAGCATTTTAACTAGCGCGTTTCATAATGTTTTACGAGCCAGAATATTTTTACGGTGCCCGTCCGATGGGAGCAACTTTCCAAAGTAGTTGTTGCAACTTGTTGCCAACTCGAGAGCGATTTTCGAGAGATCATTTTCGGCTGAGCTCTGAACTCGGCCTCGATAACATAATCTAATAATAGTAAAAGAAGATTTTTAAACTTCCGTTCGGCACAGCACAATTATTGAAAATCCTACCAACCCTTTCCATTTTAACTCGAAAACCAGATAATTTCTTACGATTTTCTTTTCACTGTACGTTTAGTTAAACACGGACAAATTTAATAACGCAAACAATATTTTCGATGGCATAGCAATTTTTAGAAGCGCCTCAGAGTCATCGTTCGAGCGCTAAGGGTTAATAGGCTTCCCGTAGATAAAGCGTTAAAAGAACCAAGACCTTCGTCACGTCCTCCATTTTTACTATCTTAGTCATCGACATCCACTCCCGATGAAGATAATGGAAGCGCCCGAAGAGTCTACGTCCCGAGCACTTAAATAATATCCAATTATTTTCTGGCGATTCATAATGACAGCATTTCTGCATTTTTATACTCTTCGACGTTCTACTTTTTACCGTTTCGATTCATTAATCAAGATGATACAAAAACGGCTCCCCGTTCGGTCTCTCTCGCGTATAAAACAATCGTGCCTTGTTTTAATTGACACGTCGACTGCCACGCCGCTGCCCGTGAAAGGTGGAATACAAAATGAGGATAATTTATTTTACGGTGCAAGGATAGAAGGCACCGGGATTTCTTATGGCTGCAACGCGGACTCTATGCGTACACGACCAAAGTGAACAGGTGAGATATGAAACTGTGAAGACGTTAAACGAATGTTTATTATGCGTAAAGATTCGCAGCTTAATTATACCTGTCACTTTCTACTTTAGCTTGCTTAACAGGTTGTAACTGGACCGAGGATTTTATCCGTTTATCACAGGAATGTGTGAAATTCTAAGCAGTAGAAGAACTAAAAGAATTTAAGGGTACACTGTACTCAACATGCTAGATATGGTCCCAAAAGAGTATCATCTGCGGAGGCGCCAGTAATCAACCGACTGGCAGAGAGGGGGTAATTTTTCCCCCTCAATTCGTGCTCCCTCCCCTCATCTGGCCACATTCTGTACATCCACAGAAGTTTGTTAGGGGACTCATAAATAAAAAGAGTCTATTAGAGTTGTCTCCCCACTCTAGCTTCCCCTTCCACAACGCTGTTCCCCCACGCTTCCGTCACAATGTCACGTGACCGATCTGGTTCTGGCAAAGGAGGGTAGCTTTTTCCCTCAATTCGTGCTCCCTCCCCTCATCTGACACACTCTGTACATCCACAGAAGTTTGTTAGGGGACTCACAAGTAAGAAGAGTCCATCAGAGTTGTCTCCCCACTCTAGCTTCCCCCTCCACGACGCCGTTCCCCCACGCTTCCGTCACAATGTCACGTGACCGATCCGGTTCTGGCAAAGGAGGGTAGCTTTTTCCCTCAATTCGTGCTCCCTCCCCTCATCTGACACACTCTGTACATCCACAGAAGTTTGTTAGGGGACTCACAAGTAAGAAGAGTCCATCAGAGTTGTCTCCCCACTCTAGCTTCCCCCTCCACGACGCCGTTCCCCCACGCTTCCGTCACAATGTCACGTGACCGATCTGGTTCTGGCAAAGGAGGGTAGCTTTTTCCCCTGAATTCGAGTCACAAACAAAGTCATCGAATTTATCGGCGCGCCTGACGTACGCAGCGTGGCAGTCAAAAATGTGAAATTAATAAAACGAATGATCCGCCGACAATTTCGTCGAGACGACGAAAGGAAGCGTCCTCCGCAGAACCGTGACGTCGGTCGACGTCAGTTAATTATGGAATACCGGTGGATGCCCGATGATTCTCGATATCTCTGCGGGGATACGCGTGCGCACGCACAGACGCAGGTACACCGGGTAGAAAGTCAACGGCGGGTACTCACCCGATGGTTAACATTCTCTGAACTTGAACTTGATTGGCGCCGTACAAGGAGAGGTAGGTGAAGAAACCGCCAAACGTCAGGCTCCACCAGGTGTGTCGTACCGTTGGGTCCATTGAAATGCTGAATGAACGTACATACCATTGTCAGTGTCGATACGGCTTGGATCCGTTGTAAAATGAATGTTACACGCTCGATGGATTATTCGAAAGTGTGCTAACCGCGTCGCGCCTCCCGCTAACAATCGCGGCACGCCGTTTACAACGATTCACGGTGTAACGCCGGCGAGCAAATCAATTCTAGGATAGACGCGGCCATTCATTTCGCTTACGGTTTCGTCGTTGCCCGTTGTCGAACGCGAACCTCTTCGAATTCGAGCCGATCCCATTTTAATCAGAGGTGTGCCATAAATACGTAGATTTTCGAGAAAACGGCGCCACGGTGGTTCAGTTTGGAAAATCGTGTGACATTGCCTTAAAAAATTGACTATCGCATATCAATATTTAATACTTATATACTGTTTCTTAAATGTCTATCAATATCGAAATAGAAGATATTTATACAATTTGATGTAGCCTTTTAGTCGCAATGACGACGTAAAGTCGGATTTGGATAGTGTTTTCTATCCAAGAAATTCCATTCTTTCTTTCAGAAGTTCTGATGTTCCTATTCAATATTTTTGTGTTCTCGTTTCTTTACAGTAAAGAGCGTTCTTTCATGATAGAGGGAACCGCTTCACATATTAATAATTACCGTATAAAATTTACTGAAAAAGTAACACTCAATGAAATGTAACAAATTTTTCAAATTTCTTGCAATTGACAGGGATTATCCTTGAAGTCCCAAAGAATCCCGGGTTTTAACTAATTGGAATATTCTCGGCACACCTTCCTCTGCATAATCATGAAAAAGTTAATTCCCCCCTTGTCCCACTGCTCAAATTATTATTGTTTACAGCTATTAATGTTGGACGCGGTATCGCATCAATTGATGAAACTCTGCAAGGAGAGGAGTTGTTTTTTTAATTTTTTTCGAGCATTCGAAATATTTTCTGCGTATTAAACAGTTGTTTTGTTCGGTTTTGTTTTAGGTTTTGTTTCTCATAAAAATATGGCAAAAAATTTTACAGCGATTCGACATTATCTAGTTTCACGCTAATATCACACGCGGTTTAAAAGTTGTACAAAAATGTCGCACGATTTTCCAATCGGAACCACTGTGGCGACGCGGCGCCGCGTAACAGGTTTCACGAGAGCGCGCGAGGAAAGCCTTGAGAACCGGCGAGATGGACACTCACTTGTCAAATTCTATCCGCGATCCTTCTCGCGCGATCTCCCAGACCCGACCGAGGCTGCCGACGTTCACGGTCGCGGTGACGATCACCAGGATAACGGACACCAGCATCAGCAAGCTCTGAAATACGTCGGTAACGAGGACCGCCTTGATACCGCCGATCGTCGAATAAAACGTGCAGACCAATCCGATGCCGATTACGCTCGCGGTCGTCGAGATACCTGTGGTGGCCTCGAGGGCCAACGCCGGCGCGTACAGCACCACCCCGCTGTACAGAAACAGTTGCAGCAGGAACGCGAAGCTGGCCGCCGTCCTCGCGGCCGTTCCGAACCGTTTCTGCAAGTACTGCGAACAACACGAAGATACATGATCAGTGGCTTTCGGGAAAGAGCCGTGTGTCCGAAAGGAATTTGATCCCAACGTTTCGCCGTCATTGCAGCCGGCTTCATCAGGGGTGAAGACACTCTGATACTGGCGAGTGTCCAGGAAAACTGAGTTTATACGGGGCTGGTTCACCCCTGATGAAGCCAGCTGCAATGATAGCGAAACGTTGGGATCAAATCCCTTTTGGACACGGCTCTTTCCCGAAAGCCACTAATCATGTGTACATTCCAGGCCGTGAAAGCATCAAATCTACAACACGAAGACCATACGACCACTATTTTTATATTTTTCGGAGGACCATCCATCTTGAACTAGAGGAAAGTAGAGTAGCCTCTCCGTAACTGTCGCATCGCTGAGCGACAGTTATAGTAGAGGCGCTACGTTCTTTGTAGCATGTCGAAAGTGGAGAAGGGTGGAAAAGAAAGAGGGTCCGAGGTTCAGGGTCGCCAGATCAGGGGAATCGAATCGAGGGGAAAAAGTTACCCCCTCTCTGCCGGTACCGGATCAGTCACGTGGCATCGTGACGAAAGCGTGGGGGAACAGCGGCGTAGAAGGGGAAAGGAGAGTGGGGGAACAGCAGCGTAGAAGGGGAAGGGTAGAGTGGAAGCCAAGCTTAGTGTAGGCATTATCTGGCATTATCTATGTACCTCTGCTGAAACTAATACATAAATTGCGGGTCTGTATGCAAAATAAAAATTTTTTACTCGAATTTTGACTCACCTCGAAAGTGCTAGTCGTCCCGAGCTTGAAGAACACCGGCACGTAGAAATAAGCGACGAATGGCGTCGCCAACCCGTAGGCAAGGTTGATCACAGCGTACTGGGTGCCATAAACGTAATTTTCCGAAGTCACTCCCAAGACGCTGACCGCGGACAGGTACGAGACCGTTAACCCTATTGCGACCGGCGCGACTCGCATCGATCTGTCCGCTAAATAATATTCCTAAATGATACATCGCAATTAGAAGATATTCTCGAAGAATGAGTGAACGAGAAAAATAATGTAGACGTGACCGGGGTAGGTTGTAACACGATCAAAATTTTCTGAACGACGGATCTGTCAACTCGTTTCAATGAAACCGACGTTGAGAATATCTCCACGCTGCTCTCGCATCGTGCCAGAAAATTTTGATCATGTTAGAACCTACCCTACCATTTTCTTATAATTTAACACTTTCTAGGGTCGAACGATATCGTTTTGGATGACTAGTAGGCAAGAAGAGGGAAAAGTCTGTATGACTTTTAATTGACGGTATGTATACAGCATCTACTCGATAATTGTCCAAAACATGCCAGGGACAATTACCGGCTGGAACGTAGAAAAGAACAGCAAAGCTCGAGAGGCCCTTCACGGGGTGTACCCAGCGGTAGGAGGGATAGTTCTGGGACAATTATGATATGCTAGATATTTGGGACGTTTATCGAGTAGAGACTGTATTATGTATTTTATGTATAGCATGAATTGTTTTTTAAAAATTTGATTTCCAACGAGAGTAGCCCAATGAAAGCGTTATTTGAAACTGGAAAAACATTTTAGTCTACTTACGTCGGTCGATTTCTGTTTTCCACCGGTCAGCCAGTAATACACACCGATTCCCGAGCTGATCAGCAACGTGACCACGATCACAGCGTAATCAGCCGCCACCAGGATAGCCATGATTCGCTCTGGTTTCTACACGAATTCGACGAACGATGGACCACGACTGAACACTTGTGCACGGCTCGTTTCGATTATCTGATGTACCAATTAAGTACGCGACGGCTCGATCATCGCTGACCGAACACCGTCCAGCCTCTTTTTATTATTTACGCAACGATCTCGAATGGTAGCCTCCGCCGTCCACGGCACTGCTGAAAAATGTTGTATCTCAGGTCAGTTCGCAGAAAAAGAAATAAAATACTTACGAGTTTTATGCGCCACCGTGTACGCGGAGAATCGATGACGTTCTTCAATTGTTACAATATTCGAGAAAAGAGTTGCGCTTTGCGTTCGATAAAACGTTTCAACGCGGTGAAAGAAATCCCGCTTTTGTCCCCTCCCCAATCAGAAACGAACCTATCACTCACCTAAATGATCGGGCATTTTAGAGCGGACATTTTAGAGCGCGTTCCCTTCCCCGTTTCCTCGAGCAGAACGGTCAAATGGCAACTGACGAATTCCGATGGTAGTTCTGTCTCGGGCCACGTTTCTTTATCGAATTCGATCGTCAAGATGGTCGCGCGTTCGATCGCGCGGAGACGAGACTCTCTCGCTTTCGATTGCTCGTTATCGAGGCGGAATCGTTTCCGATTTGCTCGGGCGCGCGTTGCTCGCTCGCGCGGGTATTTTTATTCCGCGGCGCGCGTGATCGATACGCTCGAATTGCCGGTTACGCGTGAAATTCCCGATACACGAGACTCGCGGCGAACGTATTGTTAGCGATCGCGGTTCGAGAGACGACGGTGTTCTGGGATGGCACGGCCGGGGACAGATTAAACGACTGATAACCGAGATATCAGTAATAAATTTCAGATCTGGTAATGAAGTTCGTTCGGTTTTATCTGCGATAGTTCAACACGGCAATTCGGTTTTATCAGATAGTGCGAGGAGCACTTGAATGGAGGAAGAAAACAATGTTGATTGAAGATACACAATTTGCCGGTTCCGTGCCAAATCCATGCATTGCTCGTGGTTTGAAGAGTCGGAAGTCTTTTCGGGGTGACGGAGAAATAATTGAAGCGCTCGCGAACAATAATTCCCGAGCGTTATAAAGCCACCACGTTGCAACGATCGTCCGAACACCTGAGCGTACATTTTCAAAGCTGGCGTTATTGAATTGAATGGAGCAGGTAAAAAGTCTACACCACTACCGAGCCAGAGTCACGATCTGGAGATTACGGTTGTAAAGTTTATCGCGAAGACAAAGTCCGGCGACACGTTTAGATTTTTTCGATCGTCGCAACTCGACAGCCGGCTATATAATTTCCAAGATCGGTTTCGAGCTGGGTATGTAAAGTAACATTTTCTCGGTCGAATAAACATAAAACTTAAGCGCTGAAAGAAGAGCGCGCCGATCACGGTAATCGCGCGCGATTGCGTTCTCGGCTTAACGATTCGCCGATCTGTGTGTATAATGTATAGTTATCTCGGGGTCCGAGTTCGCGAAATGACAAAAACAATATTCCACTATAGTTCTCTGAGGGCTGTTATCATCGAATTCGAGGAAAGGGAGGGATTTGTACACGGTAACATCGACGACTCGAAATTACAGTTATTCGGTGTGCCGGAAATATTAAGGACTGCGCCGGACAATTCGATTTTTTCATTTCTTTTTCCTTTTTTAAATAAATCACGTTCATGAAGGCGCTTCCATGCCAAAAGGTAATGCACGACTCTTGATATACCACCCAGCTGGAAATTCTCGGCGTAAGGAAACATTCTGCATCGGCACCGAAATATAAAATGGAGAAGAAGCGGAGGTAAAAGGCGAATATAAATAATTCCGATGACCGTTTTCCTGCCAGCAATCCAATAAAACCGCGCCGTGTTCCAGCCATCGCGGACGATGGAAGCGTGTTTATAAAAAGGCCCCTTTCTTCTTCTTTTCGATCAGGTGACATAGAAATCGTCGTGCGAGAAGGGACAAGACGAAGTGCGCGCGTAAAAGAATAATTTATCGCGCCATTGAATATATAATTTCAACGGAACATCGTTGAAATAGGGATAGGACAGTAGGATACGTTAAGCCTCGAGTCCATTCTGACAGAAACGGTCCGATAAAACTAGTCGTTTCGAGCTCCACCATTCCGGAATGACCCGCCATGAATTTTCGATCGGTATATGCATTTCACGCGTACGGGACTCGCGTTGAATCGCTATACATGTACGCTGCACCGTGCAAGATAAAGCAGCCCCGCGAACTGACCCTTCGAGCGAAGAAAGTTTCTCGCAATTGCGAAGAGCAATTCACAAAATTTGTAAACAATACCGCAGAAATTAATGGTACGAATGATAGCGAATAAAACAAGCATTTTTCCGGCGCGCCAACGTCTCCGTCGGCGCTGCGATAAACCTGGATCTTCCCACGTCCCACTTCGCAACAATGTCACGATGAGTTGCAAACCGTATAAACTTTTTGCCACTCTTATTATCCGGATTCGAGGCTAGATACGAAGTGTCTACAGCACCGTAAAACCAGAACCGGCAAAAACTTCAAATTACAGCCGCGCACTCTACAGGAAGCATTTAGTCGCGAGGTAATTCATCTTCCCGCACCGGAGACCTTATACTTACACAATCACTGAAATTCTAGCGATTCGAAAACACGCGGCAGTATCCTTAATGTTGGCAAAAATATCGAACTTCAATCGGCGGCTCTTTTTACCTTGGAAATAATTTTAGTTCTGAAATAGAAATAAAAATAAGAACACCTCCGGTTCGACAGACATTGACGTGAACCACTTGCCGCAAAATTAATCTTGGAAGCTTGAAAATTCAAGGTCAAAAATCGACAATTTTTTTCCAATTGCATCAAATTCCAATTGCTTTTGCATCATTCGCAAAAGGAAAATGATGTCAGAGTTCAAATAATTCTTTCATCTTACAACGTCGTTGAATGATTTCTCTCTTCTTGATTTCTTCTTTCGATAAGAAATACTCATTTCGATATCGGGGAGAAGTCGTGCGAATAAAAGGCCGGCTCGCAAATACAATATTTTAAATATGTAATGTTTTAAGCGTCGGGGATGAAACTAATCGGCTCAAGTTACACGGTAGACACAAGTTCGTTCGCGCGATCATTATCATCGGATAGAAGGCGAGGAGTTAGGAGCCTGCGCGCGACGGGGACACCGGCGAATCGAGGCCCGGGAGGATTACAGTTATAAAGTGTACCGCAAATATTAAGTCAAAGACCGTAGATATCGGATCTCGCGCGTAGGTCCCGGCAGTCTTTACGGTACCGGCGACAACCATTTTCCGCGGTGCTATCGTGTAATGCGTTGTTTGCACGACAATGGCTTCTTATGGACGCCCGGGCTTATGCAGGATCGCGGCTATACAAACCTACGCGTTGAACGTGCGCGCACGCACTTCCGCGTTCCCGTGTCCTTTGGCCACGAGCGCGGGTGTCTCTCGCGATTATCGTCGAAATAAATTCCACGGTAACCTATGGATCTTCTCCTCATCCTCCTCCTCCTCTTCCTCGGCTTCTTCGTTGCTTTTTTTCCTTTCACTCGCATTAGAATAGAATGCGAGAAGAGGGAAAGGCCGCGTGGAACGCGTTCTGCATCCACGAAAACGCGTACGCGAGTGTAATACCACCCTTCGGAGGGAGCATTCGATCAAAATCGGCAACGTGACCGCGGTACAGTGATTTCTCTGTACATGTCGCCGAGGGCTGAATCGTCAACGTCGCGGAATTATCCCTACTACCGCGGGGTACATTTCGTGAGGGGCCGAGGAGTGTAAACATAACACGGGTCAAGGTTTAAGAGCCATTTGCATGCATTGACGATGCTACATTGAAAGAAACAATTTTTGGATGAAAATCTAACTACTTACAGTGATTTCTCGATATGTGTCGCCGAGGCCTGGATGATAAACGTCGCGGAATTATCCCCACTACCACGGAGTACATTTCGTGAGGGGCCGAGGAGTGTAAACATAACACGGGACAAGTTTTAATAGCCATTTGCATGAATTGACGATTTTACATAGAAAGAAACAATTTTTGGATGAAAATCTAACTACAATACTTACGCTCAAAAGTGGAAAAATTGCCATTTTTCACGATTTTCGACTTAAAATCGCACTTTTAATGGTTCATAACTCGTAAACCAATTAACTAATATCGATGAAATTTTCAGCATGGATATAATTTATTCAATCGAATCAAACACATTCTTTAAACTTTCAATACAGGCTCAGATAAAAAAGCTAAAAAAATCTAACTTTTACTATTTCTTTTGCGATTCCGACCAATTCAAACTCTTTTCAAAAATTCTTTACACCTCGTTTAATAAACTAATCCTTCTAACCTCTCAATAACATTCAAGTCATTTGATCTACACTTTAAAAAGTTATGTTGCTTCAAACAGTGTAGACTCAGTTTTGCTCGTTACTGTATATGTCGCCAAGGCCTGGATGATGAACGTCGCGGAATTATGCCTCGGACGCCGAGGAGCGTAAACATAACAAATTTTAATAGCCATTTGCATACACTGACGATGTTACATTGAAGGAAACAATTTTTGGATGAAAATCTAACTACTTATAGCGATTTCTCTATACATGTCGCCAAGGCCTGGATGTCAAACGTCGCGGAATTATCCCCACCACCGCGAGCTACCCCGTGAGGGGTCACGAAGCTCGGAAGGCCTTGAACGCCGAGGAGTGTAAACATAACATAGCTCGGGTATGTCAACTCGATGACACACGACGCTGGGCAAGACCCGTGTTGTTGACATATATCGAGAGTTCACTGTGGTTTTCTTTCCCTCCCCTCCTCCGGCCCGTTTCGGACGAAGGCCAGCTAATAACCGTGTAAACAAATCACACGAATTTCACGCGGACAAAACTTGTTTGTCCACGGCGAACAATTCCACGGAGACATTACGGATTCCACGGTGGGTGCCAGTTAGCGCCAGTTCGCTCGTCACGAACCAGTCGCGCGACACATTAAGGTGTGTAGAACGTGCCAGGCCAAGATGCTAGACAATTACATAAACCACGGTGGGCTATTGTTACCTAAGCAACGAATCGTATTAAGTCGGACGTTAATGTCCCGACATTCAATCATCCCGATAACTATCTGAAACGTCGCGATCAGGAATCTCGTCGCGTTACGTTTCAGACTTTATTACCGGCCCGCCATGGGCCACGCATTTGCAGCATGAATGACGGCGAGAAGCGTAATGGATTGGGGACTTTAACCTCTCGCCCCGCGATACGTTTTACAGCCGCGTTATTAATAATTTACCGTACGAACGAACTCGTCGCCATGCTTGCTCCGAGGGTCGAACCTCCGTGGGCACAGCTGTTCGTGTCCAGGAAATTTCACTTTTCAATTCTTTCGAAGGGAAAGCAAAATTCGTAGTTTTTACCGATAACGGTATTGAAGTAGAATAAGTGTTCTGGAATTTTTGCAGATTTTTGAACGCCGAAAACAGTGAGAAAATAGCCCAGAATATAAATGACCCAGTCTAGAGGTGATGCGAAAAATAAGTCCATGGAGGGTTGAATACTTTGATATAGTGCATAATACTGCAGTCAAGACCTTAAAGTAAAATCAGTGACGAGAGTGGCATGATGGACTATATACCTAATGGTTGCAAAACCGAGAAGATGCTGTGCATATTTAGTTTAAAAATGAAACGAATTCATGTAATAAGAAATTACTGTGCATATTTGATCGGTGCACGACGCTGTAAGCGATTAACCCTGAAGATCAATCTATTGGCCGCATTCCATCTTTGAGAAAGCTGTGCAATCTAAATATAATATCTACGTTCCACATCTTTTAAACTATCGTTCATGCGATATAATCCAAGTATTATCGTAAACGTCTAGACTGCGATTCTGTACGAAAATTTCCACTTTCGAACGCAATTCGACTAAACTCGGGATAAGGGAAGAATTCGTTCCATCAATTACAAGATTTTAATGAACCTCTTTTTTTAATGAACATTCTTTTAATGAACCTCGTCGTTGAAGCGCATATTACAATAGAAGTTGTATGAAGTCGGAACGGGCACAGTCTTGTCATTGTTACAAAGCAATATACCGTCAGTCGCATTTATTGCTCGGTAGTTCTACTGTTAAATCAATCGATCAGTGTGCAACTAAAGGAATCGCGATAATCGGAAACAATTAACATCTTACCGAACTGAATCTGTTCCGAACAGTTACAAAATTTGAAAATTCAGGTAACAGGTGCAATTCTTAATACCAATGACATAGCCAATGACATGAATGCTCGTATGAAACTTCTTCGGCACGTATCGGAACGAGTTCCTCCTTTTCGCTGATAATTCAGTAGCCATTACAGTAATAACATTCTTTAACGATCTTCATAAATTGAAATCCCATCGACGTTCAAAGACTGTTTGTTTCAAAACGGCTTGTTTTTGCCATAACTGCAAAAAATCCGCAGTCTAATGTTAAGTAATTGCTCGACAAGAATGTCGCATCGATCAACGAGGATCAACAAGCGTGTTCTATAATTCGCGAGTAAGTGAAGTTTTCCGAGCGATCTTTGTCCCACTTTTTCCGAAAAATCGACCATCGTTGCCGTCGCCTAACGGTAAGAGCGTGAGCTCGCGCGCGCGATCGTTGAAACGACGGGACAATCGATCAGCTGATCGATGAGTGCGCATAGGGCCGACTTCGCGCGCGACAGCCGACCGGCCATATAACGTATTATAGAACAAAATGGCCGGATGACTCAGTGGGAAGACAGGTTTCCAGCGAAAATATGCGGCTCGATGGAATTCAGTACACACCGACCGGGGCGCGCGCGGTTTTCCCAGCGCGGCGCGGCGCGGAGCGGAGCGGAGCGGAGCGGCTCGGCGTGCCAGCGCCTCGGCGACGATAATAAATTTTCCGTATCGGAGCGTCGTTAAGTGGAAATCATTCCGCAATTAAGAACAGGTTGTTCCGCGGATCGAATCGATTACGATCTAATCATCCACTCCTGTAATTTGCCGGCGGATTATTCATAAATCCGTCGACGTGTCCGTGGCCGGCGCGGATAGTCCGCGCCGGCGCAGCGCAGGCATTCCACCGTGGCTTTAACGAGAATGCTAAACCGCAAGGGCAGGAGATCAGGGACTTTGGTGGAATGCGCCGCGTGCACACGCGTGATGCATTCGTCGGCTGCAGCCGCGCTGCGGGTAGGTGGCGGTGACGCGTGGGTCGAATACGGTTCACCGGCGGTGCCATTTTAATGCAAGCGACATCCGCGACAAGTACCACGGTCGCTCCTCTCGTCGAACTATCGGCGCGTTCGATTTTGTATTTTCAATCAAATTCTTCGTTCCACCATTTCTGCGAAATAAGTGGAATTAGTTAAAAAACTTTCATATCAACAAGTGGATTAAACTTGGCTCTTCTCGTAAGCTGAATACTCCATTAAGATCTCCACTTTCGGTTCCCCAATCAATTATTTACCAAACTATAGCTCGCCGTGAAAAATATTTCAAATAAAACATAGTCTGTTTCGGGGGAGACATTTTATCGCAAGTGTCCTCTAGGTAGACATGCTTCCGAGATTTCAAGGTGACCTCTGCTGTTTTTATACGGAACTGTACACTTTTATTCAGGCAAGCGTGCAGCCTAGTCCGAGACGAATTCCCCGACCTGTAACACTCTCGTCTTCCAAGGTCACCCAAGGTCATTTAGTGCAATTCAAAATTTAGCTTATCTAGACGAAAGCACCTTCAGCTAGAGTAGATTCTGGACCACTATAAGACGTCTCCCACCGAGACAGAGTAAGTTTTATATTAAATATTTGTTACAACGAGCTATAGTTTGGTAATTACGAGCGAAACTTCGAGTGCGATGTACACTGTATGTACATGTTGGAGTTTATTTTATAAATGGAACAAAATGAATCTTTATTTTCTTTAGAAGGAAGGATCGTTTCGAATCGGCTTTAGATATACATTGTATATTGTCCCAGGCCCCTCGATCTATTGTCCATGGGACCCTCGATCCTCTTATGTTTATATTAAACTGTTGCTCCTCTGTTTCATTTTCTTGATTCATTCGGGACGTTTCTATCAAACAGTAAACGAAGTGTCTGACGAAGTGCTATATTAGAGAACTTTTAAAATAAAATCTCTATTCTACATACTAAAGAAAGAGCGTGCTTTGATTATATGTACACCCATATCCCATTAGTACACCGTACCAGCTAACAGTTTTTCATGAGACCCGTCCATCTTGCTCCGCCTAGTTACTAATTACAAAAGAACAGAATTGTTCTGCGTTCCGAAGGAAAGAATATTCGTGTTTAACAAATTCGTAACCGATTGCTGTACACCGGGGGGTTAAGGAAAGTCTGAAAGTAACTAGGCCGAACGACCAGCGACAGTTGCCTGGTTACTTTCCCCTAGCGAGGCGTGCGCATCGGCGCCTGTAACTGTACGTAACCGGACCTAACTGTATGCAAATGAAAACGTAACGTGATCGCGGCGTCGATATCCGCGGCACGGTTGCTCGTAATCTTTCCGCGCGGCGCGAAATGAACGTCGGACATCGCGGTTACCGTCCCAGGAACGCGAACCAGCGAATACATCTCCCGTGTCATCCGCGAACCGCGGGAGCCTGGGTAATTAGACCTACGCGAGGAATGCGGTTTTCCCACCTCGCAGCCTCTTCCTATCCGCTCTCGTTCATCTTCCGCCGAGCGTGGAGAGCGGAGAAATCCAGAAAGGGGAGGAGACGGAGAAAGCATCAATCGACACGCACTATACCACGCCGGACCGGCTCCGTTGAAACCTCGATGATCGCGGAGCAACGTGGCGGCAGGTTCCAATTGAATCTCGCCGAATCCACGCTAATCTCGTGTCAAAGTTGGCGACACACATCGCACGAAAAATTGGGAGAAATTGTGAACGTTTCGAAACGAATTTCAGGCTCTTGGAAGGCTCTGTAATGCTAAACGTAACACGTCAAAACGAATCGACGAAACATTCAACGGATAGCACTTATTTCAGAAAGTACAGGGTGTTTCACCTAACTCGAGCACCTAAAGTATCTCGCTTGCTTTTTACAATAGAAACAAATTTTAAAGGAAGACATCAGTTGGTTCAGTTGGGCAAATATTATGATAGGCAAACAAATTTGTTCAAGGTTATATTTTTTGAGATTTTAAGGTTATCGAAGTTTTTTTTAATGGAATTATGTATCTTTATGATCGCTATATGATAGCCAAGGTCTAGACGAGAGAGTCCAACCTTGAATTTGTTATCACCACTGATTATACACCATACGTTTACACTCGATGGACGCTGGTGTTCAACTTGTTCAAGTCGTTCAAGGTTTTCAGTGCACCAATAATGCATATTACATGTATTCAGATGGCCATGGTTAGAAAAGGTAGTCGGTAAAGACAACGTCATGAAAGAAATGTTTATTTCGTTGTATTTGCTGCAATGTCGATGTACAAAAAGCAACACGATTCTCAAAGTCGTTGCCACGAAGCTCCTGATGTAAGGAAATATGGTATGGATGAAATTTATAACATTCGGAACACACTTGCTTTGGAAATGCCTAAATTTTTACACAACTTTTGGTAGGAACCATATTGACTGTAGCCAATACAAAAGTTTCGGCATCTTCTCGAGTAGCATGCTGTTCAGTGATTTAATACTCCCCGTTTTACAAAACAATTGAACTATGCGGTCGAAACTTTGTAGAGAAGAATGATTTCCCTCAGGGTATTTTTCTGCGTACAGATGAGATGCTTGTACCGAGTTATTCTTTGCCTCACCATAAACTAAAAACATGTCTATCTTTTCTGCGTCACTGTACACTATCGTTTCAGAGAAGTCACGTTATCTTTCACAATCGAATAAATCTCGACGAATTTCCCGAAACGTACTGATTAGAGTCGCCGAAACGAGAAGAATTTCTATCAGTGTTTACAATTTATCGTGAGCGTGTTTACAGTCATTAATCATGGTTCAAGAACGTCTCTTGAAACCCTAGAGGGATCGTGTCATCGTTATTTCGCTACTTATACGTCAAGTGTCCTACTTTTATGAATTTCTCGTACTCAAGGTCACGCGAAGGTAATAATATTACGGGTCGTTGGATTCGTTTTCACCTTGGCTATCATGCTGCGATAATAAAAGTATATTATCCCATATAAAGAAAACTTCGTCGACCTTGAAATCTCAGAAAATATAAACCTGAACAAATTTTTTTACCTGTCACAATATTTGTCCTCCTGAACCAACTAATGTTTTCCTCTGACATTTTATCCAATAAAATAATAAAATAAAATAAAAAGTCTAGTTAGGTGAAACGCCCTGTATATCGAGTTTCATATATCCGATTTTACGGTTCAGATTTGACAGTAAATTCATGTATTTCGTAAAGATTGTGCCAGTGTTGCGAATCACAAGTTTTTCTGATGTTTCGCAACAATCTTTTTCTTTCCGATTTCATACCACGAAAATTGGACTTTCTTGCGTTGTCCCGAACATGCCGGCAGGCATTTGGCCTTGACTGTCACACTGTGTTACGCTGTGCCTCTTTTTATAGACATTTTACGTTTTAAAATAAGTAAGTAATCAATTAAAAATATATACCATCGTGTTTGTACACGTCTTTGCTACTTTTTTTCGATACGAACACTAAATCTCTCGAAATTGAGAGAATCTCTCAGCGGCAGCCATCTTGTGACGTCGTACTCGCTTCAGAATTGGAATCTTCTGCCGAATGTTACAAATTACTCCACGATCAGGTAGAAATTCGCAATTTGGGCTCTACACAGACGTGGATTGGACTTTTAGGAAGCACAATCGACCGCTTCTAAACTGCTGATAGCAATATTGAAGCGGCAGCCATCTTGTGACGTCGTACTTGCTTCAGAATTGGAACCTTCTGCCGAATGTTACAAGTTACTCCACGATGAGGTAGAAATTCGCAATTTGGGCTCTACACAGACGTGGATTGGACTTTTCGGAAACACAATTGACCGCTTCTAAACTTCTGATTGCAATATTGAAGCGGCAGCCATCTTGTGACGTCGTACTAGCTTCAGAATTGGAACCTTCTGCCGAATGTTACAAGTTACTCCACGATGAGGTAGAAATTCGCAATTTGGGGTCTACACAGACGTGGATTGGACTTTTAGGAAACACAATCGACCGCTTCTAAACTGCTGATTGCAATATTGAAGCGGCAGCCATCTTGTGACGTCGTACTTGCTTCAGAATTGGAACCTTCTGCCGAATGTTACAAGTTACTCCACGATGAGGTAGAAATTCGCAATTTGGGCTCTACACAGACGTGGATTGGACTTTTCGGAAACACAATTGACCGCTTCTAAACTTCTGATTGCAATATTGAAGCGGCAGCCATCTTGTGACGTCGTACTAGCTTCAGAATTGGAACCTTCTGCCGAATGTTACAAGTTACTCCACGATGAGGTAGAAATTCGCAATTTGGGGTCTACACAGATGTGGATTGGACTTTTAGGAAACACAATCGACCGCTTCTGAACTGCTGATTGCAACATTGAAGCGGCAGTTTGTCTAGATTTTGACCTTTGCGTACGCATATGGATTTCAAACCGTGCCGACCCCCATAAGCCCGGCGACAAACATGGACGCGTATGAGAGGCGCTTCGTTCGTCGTCCTTCCCGGGGAAGGCTCGTTCTCTGTCCCCCGTTGGTAGGTTGCTGGGTAATTAGATTTGTACGCGCGGGCCGGATCGCCGCCGAGAAAAGGACGAGAAGAGTGGCGAGAGTGCGCAAGACTCGGTTACTCATGCCACTGGAATGTAGTTCACATGTAGTTCATGTTTATATACCGCCGCCTACGTGCATGCACGTCGCACTTCGTCGAACGATAAAACCAGTCGCCGGCGCTCCCGTCGCGGATCGGAGCGGATCCGATCCTCCCGGGTTCTTTTCATCTTTTCATCCCCGCCGATCCTCGGAACCGGCCGCTTTCCGATTCGCCGCGCATTCGGCATACGAACGGCATCCCTCTATCTCTCGAATCGCTTTTTCCTAAGGCCCCGAGCTTTCCGTATCGATCGACGGAGGCGCGTTTAATCGTCGATACGCCGCGAAGACGACCGGCGCGGCGGCGTCGCTCGCGGAATCCCAATGAGAGTTCAAAGGACTCGCGATCCTGCTAGACACCAGGCCTGCACGCTGGAAACGAATGTCCCCGTCGTCGCATCGCGTCTCTGCTAACGAAGTTTTCCGCGGTTTCGTTCCGTTTTAATTAACCTTTCGAGGACCGGGATTTAAGCCTTTTGTGCCCACACCGAAGATTACCGACCGAATTTCACGATTTTAGTAGGGTTTGTGAAAAGGCTCGTAAAAACCAAACGAAAAGCAATATTTACGTAATTCGAAAAGCAGCGTGTCAAGGACGAAATGGAGAATAGAACAGTGACGCTAATTTGTTGCTATTAATGGGATATGGGTGTATATATAATCAAAACACACTCTTTCTTTAGTATGTAGAATAGAGATTTTATTTTAAAAGTTCTCTAATAGCACCTCGTCAGACACGTCTTTACTGTTTGAGAGAAACGTCCCGAATGAATCAAGAAAATGAAACAGAGGAGCAACAGTTCAATATAAACATCAGATCGAGGGAATATACAATGTATATCTCAAGCCGATTCGACACGATCCTTCCTTCTAAAGAAAATAAAGATTCAGTTTGTTCCATTTATAAAATAATGTCTAACAGCTATATTCAATGAAAATTACATGAATAACAAAGGTATAAGTGATCATGAAGAAATGAAAAATTGAGTTTTCTCTTTCGAAACGTAATAGCTGGGGAAAAGGAGTGGGGAATTTGAAATTGGAAGGAGGAGTCAGCAACGCACGCGCGTTAGCGAAGCGAGGTGAACGACCCGACGCACGATGCAGCTCGAGAGAGACAAAGGAAATTAAGTAACGGATATAGAATTCGGAAGAGTGGCAACGGTGGCACCGGCGACAAGTACACGTAATATTGTGTCAACCGCGGCGAAATTAGGGTGTTCACCTCTACTCCGACGCCAAGGTCGATCAGCTGAGCTCGATGTGGCTGGCAAAAACTGTGTCTCGAGTATTTTCTTTTTCATTTATTTCTTTAATGTTGCTTCAACGTCAAAGGTCATTAGCAACACGGTACATTACAATATATTATACACATTTGTGTCCTTGATATACTTGGCAAGACTGGAGATATACTCCTTAGAACTTAACAGAATAGGTAAGGATCTAGGCAACGTAGCATTTTTCCTTTCATTCTCATATTTCTTGCATTCTATTATTAGATGATTTATGTTAACTGGTACTTTATGTATATCGCGGATCGTGTTTTCTTTCTTATTTAACGGAAATTAATGGGTTATTTCCGAGTGCTCAATTCTGATTCTAGAAATTGAAGTTTGAGTTGGACGATCTGGCACGATCTGGGAAGTGCAATGAAAAATGTTTGCGCGTCCTGTACAACTTCCGTGATACTTCCTTTGATACTTCACTGGGTCTTAGAACTAAAGGTACCAATAACTGGTCGGCCATTTTCAATGAGATATGCGGAAACACAAACTGCTACACGATATGTACCGATGGCAGTAAAATTACTGGAGCCAATTGTGTTGGTTCAGCCAACATATTATGGCATTATTGTGGCATATGTGCGGAGCTTGATTTGACAATAACGCGTTCTATAAATCCTTTCACTTCTATCTACATTATATTGGAACAGGATAACCTAAGTTTCCATATCTTTTCGGATTCTCTTAGTTGTCTGATGACTCTACAATCCCCCATAGTTAACATTAAGACCAATTCACACAAAACAAGGAAACATAACAAAAAGGAAATATAACCTTTTTATTAGAAACGAGCATAGCAACTATGTCAAATTGTTCTGTGTCCCATCGCACTCTGGTATTCAGTTCACTTCCGGTCACTTCCTCGGCCTCCCTCAATTTTCCGAAAGTTTCGTTCACAGATTTGTATGAAACATATAAAAGACAGGCCAAAGAGAAATCTATCGAAACAATCAAGAGGGCAGGGGCTATTTAAGGGCAAAAATTATTTCCAAAACTTTTTCCGTGTCAGTTCCCCACCCTGGTTCTCCCATAAAAGATTCGAGAGGTGCTTTATTAGTCAATAGGATGCGGGTGGATCACTATCATTTTAGCCGCTTCGTTGGCGCGCGTAGGCATAATTTCTGACGGTATCTGTAGCTGTGGTCAAAGTGACGAAACTTTGAATCACGTCATATAACAGTGCGAAAAATATGACGTCCGAAGGCTCAAACTCTTGGAATCTTTAGGTAAAATGGGATTACCCCCAAACATTGATACGTTCATAGCGGAACCTGATATTAATCAGGTAATGTCATGTATATTCACTTGTATCTTAAAGATTGTAAATTATCTATTTAACCCTTTTAGTGCCGGAGGCCGATATATCGGCTCTTGCTGCACTGGCGAGAAGTGCCAGAGCCGATATATCGGCTCGCGCCTTGTAGCGCTTTACTATTCGCATTGCGGGAGAACTCTATCTCCAAATAAATTTATAATACCTTATAAATGCTCTAATTTCATCCCGAGAGAATTAAAAAAGAAATAGTTTTTCGTTTTAACTCTTTGTGGACGACTTTTTCCTACCGCTTGGAGCTAACGAAATCTAACATAAACACCATGTACCTTCGAGTTATTTTTTATTTTTGTTATGTAATATTATTTATCTTGTTACAAAATATATTGGAAATGCAAATTATATACTCTGTAGTAAATGGTCTTATAAAATTATGATAAAAAGATGAGTTTTTGTATGTGCAAATACGTTTTGTAAGAGAGAACTCAACTTTTACTTTCTTCATGATCTTTTATACCTTTGTTATATATATAATTATCAATGAATATAGAAAAACTAGTGTCATTGTTTTGTTCTCTATTTCGTCCTTAATATACTGCTTTTTGAATCATGTAAATATTGTTTCTTGTTTGGTTTTTATGAGCATTTTCCCAAACCCTTGTAAAACCGTGAAATTCGGCCGGTTATTCTCGCATAGGCACCTCTTTTTCGCCTGGCACTAAGAGGGTTAAATAATAATTTCATCTTGTAATACTAACCTGATAAAATGTAATGCCACATTGTAAAGCGAAATGGGCCCATTTGAGGGTCTGAAGAGCTTCAATAATTAAAAAAAAAAAATGTTTGCGCGAGGTTCCGCTGTCCAGCGATCGGAACGACCGCGGAATGCATTGGTTATCGAGCGGAAGGGAGAGAGAGGTAGAGAGGGAGAGAGTAAGAGGACGAAGGGCACCGAAGGTACTAGAGAAAAAAAGGGGACCGAGTGTAAATGGAGGGTGTAAGAGGAAAGGGCGGAGAGGGGGCGAGGAAGGGAGACCGGCTCTTATAATGGCGCGGCAGTTATACCGGTAAGCGAGTAAATGCATCAACGTGCTGCAACCCGAGAGGATCACCGGAGAAAGAGAAATAGACAACTGTCCCGGCCGCGAGTAGGTATATACCCGGGAAAAGAACGGGTTGAACGGGGAAGGCGGGGGAGCGGCAGGGTAGGATCGAGGAAAAGGGACAGGAGTAGTAAGGCTCCTCGGGGTGTGGGCGGATTGCACGCGTCTCTCGGTAATGGATCCCATCGATCATCCCTCCGCGGGTAGATGGTTTTCTCCTCCTTTCTGCTCTCTCGCGGATCGTCCATTAGTCAATTTCGTCGATTACCATGGCGACTTCGTCGAATCACCGGGCGACCCCAAAATAGCCGGTACTCCGCAACGAGAACGTTCGGTATGGCTCTCCGGTGCACGCTGAAAGAAATTTATTGGCGGCGTCGAGGCGTTATTGTTAGACTGCGGATTTTTATGCAAAACAAGAACCGTCCGAGTCAATTGTGGGAAACCGAGGTGGGATAAAATGGTATTTCCTCTTTCAACGATCCCTTTAAATAGCAAACTTAGAAAAGAAAATTTTAGGAATAGGTATTTAGAGGAAAAATTTTCTTAAATACCAATTATTAATTGAATGGTAATTGTATAATTTTAACAAATACATCTGTTCGAGAGAATGTGAAGTTGACGATGCAGGTGCAATAGTCTCCCAGCTAGTCGGACGTCCGAAGGGCGAAGGGTCGATCCCTCTTTGAGGTTATTCGAGAACGACATTCCAAAGTATTTGAGAATGCAGACAGCTATCATTCCAAGGGCCTCTTACGAGTGCAACGGGGCACAATACCAAGGGTCTTCGAATTGCAAGGCGCCACAATACCGGCAGGGGTCACGGGAGGTCGCAGGGCCACAATTAAACGGTCCTAGGAACGCCAGAGGTCCACAATGCCGAGGGTCGTAGAATCGCGGAGGGTCACGGGAGGTCGAAAAGACTCGACACCGAGGATCTTAGGAATGCGAAGGGCCGGCGATTCCGAAGGGTCCCGAGAGGAGGCAAAGGACCACGATGCTAAATACCTTACGAATTTAGGGGCTCTGAAACTCCGAGGGTCACGAAGTTGCAAAGCGAGCTATGCGAATCGAGAGATTTCGTCGGCTTTAGACAATCGGTAGTCCTGTACTTCCTTGACCCTTTGAGGACGAATGCCGACATTTTCACGACCCTAGGATCGAAGAAACACCCAAAAATCTGTCGTTAAGTACCCGAAAATATATCGTAATCAAATTCAATTTAATTGACTGACGTGTGGTTACTACCGTAATGTTTTCTATTAACACTTTGCCGTCCGCACGTTTCGTAAAAATTTATTTGCTTGGCGCCGGCAGCTCTAATTCGAATTACTTGGCTTGTCGCCGGCCGTTCTTGACATTATCGGGAAATTATAAATTGTAAAGTTTTAATAAACTCATCTCTAGTTCTCATGAGTTCTCAACCCTGTTCCCTTACTTTCATGAAATTTCGAAGATGTATGTTACAACGTGTTTCTCAACGTTGTCGCTTTTAATATTTTTATACGATACTATTTATACTATTTTGTGCGCGACACTAATGTGGTGTCGCCGGCCGTTGGCCGCTATTTTGCGAACGACACCACTGTGGTGTAGCCGGACGGCATAGTGTTAATATTTAACACAACGAAAGTCCAATCGCGCGCGCAACCTTATGTAAAATTATCACCAGATCGTTACGCAATTTCGAGTGTTTAATTAACGAGTTTCTTTGGTAAGAAGCAACGGATCTGGCGTTGTAATAAAAATTGTTTAGCGGGTACGCTCGCATCGCAACGGAAGAGAAGATGGACGTTCGAGCGGGATCGGCTGGCAAATTTCGCGAAGCAATTAATCGAGGCGAGGGTCACGCGAGATTCCTCGGGCGAGAGGGCCCCGATGGTCTCTCGCGTTGCATTTTTCGAGGACTTATTGTCCGGCGGATTTATGAGCGGGTGGCTGACTCGGCGCCGAGAGGGGCCATCCGTTTCTCCATCCACGCGACCGCTTCTTGTTCCACGGAGATGAAAATGGAGTAACGCCGGGAGCGATTCTGTGATTTACCGTGAACGGAGCGCCGCGAGGGGATTCAGCACACCCGTCGTAAACCGTGCGAGGGGGGCTCCGGGGAGAGGAGAGCCATTCCTCGCGGCTGGATTCTCTGGAAACGCCACCGTGATTTGTGCGACCGGTTACCGTTTCCATTAGCATACTCCTATCGGCTCTTTCGTACATTGTTATCTTCGTTGCCGCGCCGGGCCCGAACCGCAAAACCCGGCATCCGTAAGTTCCCTCCTCCATTTGTCGATGGATTACAAGATGATTCGGTCATCGACGCCGATGTCCCGGAATTAATCGTTTGTTCACCTTCTACTGTTTCGGATCCACTTCTCGTTCCTACCCGTGTCGAACGTTCCTCGTCGAGATATCGGGACTACGTAAACATACGATAAACATAAACTTCGCAAAAAGTTACGAACAACAAAGAACCGCTGTGACCGTAAAGTAAGTTCTGTTTTGCAAGTGATCGAAAGTCGCCTGGTCGTTTAAATAAATTGAGGAATTTAAAATTCCTTTCGAAATGGCCATTTTGACTTCGGGCCACCCTTCAATCTGTAACAGTTTGACTGCCAAACGGGAAACCTAGAAAATTCTATAAAATCAAAGTAAGTTAAACAAATTAAATGTATGGCTTGCATTTTACCTAATCCTGAACATATTAACGTAAAAATTCATGTTAAAACCTGGACAAATAATTCCGTCACCCACGTATTATGAGTGACATGGCAGTCAACATCTGTTAAAAGGAACGTTCGGATTGCTGGATTTAGGTGTACTTCTGTTGCAAGTGATTGAAAGTCGCCTGGTCGTTTAAATAAATTGAGGAATTTTAAATTCCATTCGAAATGGCCATTTTGACTTCGGGCCACCCTTGAATCCGTAACAGTTTCACTGCCAAACGGGAAACCTCGAAAATTCTATAAAATCAAAGTTAAAGAAATTAAATGTATGGCGTTTGAATTTTACCTAATCCTGAACATATTAACGTAAAAATTCATGTTAAAACCTGGACAAATAATTCCGTCACCCACGCATGAGTGACATGGCAGTCAACATCTGTTAAAAGGAACATTCGGATTGCTGGATTTAGGTGTCCCTTTGTAGGGGACAATCGAGTGCAAATGGTTAATATGTTCGAGAGGTGTGTCCGATTGGATTTTTCATTGATTGTTATTTTTCTTTCTGATTGCAGTGAGGACGCTGTGCGTAGCGGCGACGAAATGAAGCATGCAGCATGCGTGGTAGCGGTGTCACGGCTGCGCGGTCCTGCCTTCAACCCCTGGTGTCCGCCAGCCGCTACCTCGCCGTTCAAGCCCTTCCCGGTGATCCTCTTTACTTCGTCGTTGAGGTGAGTACCGTCGGGGCCACATTATTAACGTTTAACGGCTCCGAATAATTCATGACGACAATGCATATTCAGGATGTGCATTACATATAACAGTCTCCGTCTCGTTCCGTTATACATGGTAATCCCGAGTCATGTATTTTCCATGGGGTTCGGCATTATCCTTTAATGAGATACGGTAACGTTACCGTGGAGGCTTTTACGGACATTCACGAACCGGCCAGATTTCATTGAACGCCGCGCGAAATCAACGCAGACGATTTTAACGCCGCGATTTCAACCCCTTGCACTCGGCGCTGTTTTCAATCTAGAACTGAAGTTCTCTTCCGTCTTACAATATTTTCATTTTGTTCATACGAAACTGATCCGATTTCCACATACAATATTTAAATGTTTAGTAATCTATTGCATACAAATTTTGTAATGTAACAAATGTTTTGTAATACTTTTTGTAATTTCTTTGAAATAATGCCACAATAATTTCTAGTGGTGCTTCAGAGTCACCACTCGAGTGCAAAGGGTTAATGTTCCGCCGCTACGCGTTTTAAGCTTCACCTAACTTTTGATTCGCATTGTCGAACGTTTTCTTATGCTTCTCTGAACGCATCACCCACCCCGGCTACAGTTCTGTCTTGAAAAATGGCACCAATGTCTATTTTGAGAATAGGAAATTTCCATCCCCTCTACATCCTTTGAAGGAGTTCACTAAGCGCCGTTAGGGGTTGGTGGGGGAAGCAAGCGTTGGAGGGGCCCCTACCGTGCCCTTCACTGATGCAGGTTACTCGAATGTTTCCTCTGGTGTATCGTACCGGGATTTATGTCAGAGGTTAAACCAAATTTGGGACGTCAATAGTTGTTATGATCGATGGAAAAAAATATTGGTGGATAGTGGAGCTTGGAATGTATTTAGTCTTTAGTAGTATGTATTTTGTTTGAGAATAGAAAATTTCTGTCCCCTCTCCATCTTTTGAAGCTGTCCACTAAGCGCCGTTAAAGGTTGGTGGGGGAAGCAAGCGTTTGAGGGGCCCCTACCGTGCCCTTCACTGATACAGAGGGTTACTCGAATGTTTCCTCAGGTGTATCGGACCGGGATTTATGTCAGAGGTTAAACCAAATTTGGGGCATCAATAATTGTTATGATCTATGGAAAAAATATTAGATAGCGGAGCTTGGAATGTATTTAGTCTTTAGTAGTATGTATTTTGTTCGAGAATAGGAAATTTCCATCCCCTCTCCATCTTTTGAAGCTGTCCACTAAGCGCCGTGAGAGGTTGGTGGGGGAAGCAAGCGTTTGAGGGGCCCCTACCGTGCCCTTCACTGATGCAGAGGTTTACTCGAATGTTTCCTCAGGTGTATCAGACCGGGATTTATGTCAGAGGTTAAACCAAATTTGGGACGTTAATAATTGTTATGATCGATGGAAAAAATATTAGATAGCGAAGCTTGGGATGTATTTAGTCTTTAGTAGTATGTATTTTGTTCGAGAATATAAAATCTTCATCCCCTCTCCATCTTTTGAAGCTGTCCGCTCCAAAACGAGAGGATATCTCTCTCATATTCCTCTCCAACAAAATCGGTCCGCTCAAGGACGAAGGCAAGCGACGAATAGGTATATCAAATTCTCAATATATATATGTCAACAACACGGGTCTTGCCCAGCGTCGTGTATCGTCCAGGAGCCGTATTATGTTTACACTCCTCGGCGTCCCAGGTCTCTCGAGCGTGTAGCGGGGATAATTCCGCGACGTTTATCGTCGAGGCGACGGCGACATATACAGAGAGAAGTCATTGTACGTGGCTTAAATTGTTATTTTGCATGAAGAACCGCGGTCTGCACGTTGCTCAACCTAATCTAATTAAGAGCATAGCGTGACGGGACCCGCGCCGGAATAAGTCATCCGGCGCGGTGCATGCCCGCGAAATTCTATCGTTTATCTGGACGTGTGCATCGCGGCGGGGCACGCCCGGATTTTCTAATCGTGGAATGCGATTCGTTGCATCCGCGGCGTGGGCGTGCGAGAGCGGAATAACCGATGCGCGGAGAAACTCCGCGTACAGTATAGTCAATATATTAAGGCGTGCGAAGGTACATGCACCTGCCTTGTCCGCGGCAACGCTCGTTTACAACCCGGCGCTGCGAGAGAGCGTGCAGAACCGCCGGGGACTAGAATGGTTAATTGAACAAAAATACGCTCCCTCCTACGACGTTGCTCGGTTCCGCGCAGCTCCGCGCAGCTCCGCGCCGTCCGCTTCCTCCTGCAGCGGAATGCTTGCGGACTTCGCGGCCCCGCCGGAAACCGAACACGCTCGACGGGAACGCTTCGACGTCTGAACCGCGCGGATCCTTCGCGAGGTCTGCGAAACTAATAAACCCGTCCTCGTCTCGGAATAATGGAGGAAGGGCTGGTTATTCCTTCCTAACTTCTGACAACTCTCGTAACTTGAACGTAAACTAATAAGTGAGGATCTTTTAAAAAATTTGTTTACATCAATCGTAAGAATCTGGTACCAAGCAGAAATTTCTTTCCTTCTTTAAACACCAAACCAGTGGTTCATCAACTTCTCAGGGATCGGCACCCCCTTGAATCTAAAAGTAAGTTTTCGCAACCCCTCGAGAAATGCGTTTCTATTTCTCTGTTTCGAAAATCACATCCATTGGAGGTTGTTGGAATTTATTCCATAAACGTAGAACAAAATCAATCTATTATTTCTTTAAAAGGTAGGATCGATTGAACCCGCTATTGCTCTGTATATGCATACATTGTATCTTCAGTTAATATACATTGTATGTTGTTCCCGGCATGGGACTCTCGATCTTCAATTGTTAATATTGGACTGTTGCTCCGCTGTTTCGATCTCTTGCGTTTCATTCGTAACGTTTCTTTCGCTGTGTAAAGACGTGTCTCACAACGTGCTCCTAGAGTTACTATTCTGATATAAATCTTATTTCGTATTTTATAATAGTGTGGTTTTCTTTAATACCCATACTCCCAATAGAGGTTGATTTATTTATCGACAAATCAATTTTCCATCGAAAATTTCGGAAGTTCTCTCGCAACCCAGGTTAACAAGTTAGGTGCCGAAAATCAAACCCAGAGATTCTCACAAAATCAGTGTAATGTGATTGATGAAACCGAAACGAGAAATTTAAGATGTGTTATAAGGAACGCTGTCTTAACCCTTTTGAATTCTAAAGTAATATGGATAAAAACAGACTAGCTTAATTTCTAAAGCTAGTCAAAAATCACTGTCAGTCGTATGCGACTGACCTGCCGACGGTCTGGTTAATTTCTTTGAAGAATTGTTGCTGTTTCTCGCCGAATGTCACGGTCGTTAAGATTTTCCAACGGAGATTTAACATGAGCTCGCTTTCGAAGGTGGTTTCTAATGGTCCCCGTAATGAGCTCATTAACGCAGGACACGTGTTTTTCGCAGCTGGAAGGAAGTTGCCTTATTCGCCTCGCTATCATCTTTTCCACGATACTTCCCGTGGGACGGTGAACGTAAGAGCCAGTGTCTTTTTTATCTTGCTCCGGTGCACCCTCCAGGCATGAACATTCCACTAGCCACGTCGCCGTGAAACTATGTTAACTGTGCGACCTGTCTCAAAATAAGACACTGTCTACCAGAACACGTTCGGGAAAGAATGGAACAACTCCGAACGAAATCCCCTAATTAAATGAATTTTCCCAGAATTTTCTCGAAAGATACCACAATGCGAAAGTTCGTACCTGTGGAAATTATGACGCAGTGTATCTGTTTATTAGATCGGTCTTCTATGCACGACGAACTGAGAAGAGGAGTCCATTTTGGAAGCTGTCGGCGCACAGTGAGCAATTTGGACAAAATCGGATTCAAATTCAAGGAACTTTCGATAGGAATGAACTAGAGCGATGAAATTTTTCTTTAATTAAAGCTCAAACTTTGTAGAATGTGGGAAAAACATGGTGGTTGTGGTACGAACGTTTTTTAACCTCGAGAAAATTCGTTAAACGTGCAGAAATTCAAAATTTTAATTTTTCCAATACCACGCACGGAAAAAATTTTTTTTAACATGCTATACACCATTTCCCATAGATTTCTTCACGCTGATTTCAAATCTGGTATCAAAATTTGTCTACGACCTCAGGATTTTGCAAAAAATATATTTTTGTGACAAAAACTAATGAAATCATTGTTTCGTTGAAATGATTCGATGGTAATAATCTCCCTACTTTTCCGATATTCTACAAAGTTTGAGCTTTAATTTAAAACAATTTCATCGCTCATTTTGAATCCGATTTTGTCCAAATTGCTCACTGTGCGGCGTTGCCAGCCCAACACTGACAACGCCAGCATTTTCTTCGTCGATTATTAATTTCCCGAATCGGCGGAACAAATCAGAAGGGATTTATGGTTTATTTATTGTAAAGGGTCGACAAAGAAGTACGATGAATTTCGAAACTGTGTGTACTGCACAGTCTGTTTGGTGCGGCCTTTAATATTCATCGAGGAAAGCAAATTGTTGCATTATCGCGGCAAAATGGCCTAAATCCTAGGATTCGCTCGGTCGAGTGGCGATCCAACGTGGCAATGGTTTCAATGTCAAGGTTTCCGCGACCCGGCGTCGATTTTGCCGGTTTCGAGGCTGTTGCCTCCTCGCGTCGTTAGACAAACCATCCTCGCGGGGAGCACGCGGCCGAACACGAGGCACCGCTGGCTCTGCGTGTAGCGCACCTTCTCACACGATACCATCTTCCTAATTATAGCCGGGCTCATTTATAACCACGAATCTGTATTCCCGGTTGCCAAGGAAATTCCTCGTTCTGCCTGCGTGGCCCCGCATGCGTTGGCCTGCTATGAAATCGCGGGCTGGATTCTAGCCTCGTTACGCCGATCAACTGAAAGTACGCTTATACACGGTGTCCTCGCCGAACTGGAGCCCAAGTGGCCGATCAATTTTCTTCGGTACAATTCGAAATTAACGCCCCGATATACAGTCGGTCCCACGATTGACGGCGCGCGCTTTCAAATCGGAAGAACTCTTTTGGACCGCACGAGGATCGGTACGAATTAAATTGACCGAACGACTTCAGTTTTTCTGTCGAGCTAGACGGAAAAATTTAGTCCGAATTACGAAGAAAAATAATAAAAGCGGTTGCTTTTCGAACCGGAGTCAGAAATGAATTTTGACTGCAATATATTGGAGAAAATTAATTTCATTCAGCGCTACGATAAATGTTATTTTTCGAATTTTGGTGTCGTTGACACTGTATGGAATTAAGAGTAATCATTGCTGGATACCACCATGCAGAAATGCATAAATTAATTGAATTATAGTGTGCACTGAGAGCTTCATTATCAAGCAACAAAGAATTGTCGTTAATAACGCTGACCGCTTCCTAAACAGGCGGAACTTGCTTTTCGAACCGGGTTCAGAAATGAATTTTTGACTGCAATATATTGGAGAAAATTAATTTCATTCAGCGCTAGGATAAATGTTATTTTTCGAATTTTGGTGTCGTTGACACGGTATGGAATTAAGAGTAATCATTGCTGGATGCCACCAAGCAGAAATGCATAAATTAATTGAATTATAGTGTGCACTGAGAGCTTCATTATCAAGCAACAAAGAATTGTCGTTAATAACGCTGACCGCTTCCTAAACATGTCGGAACTTGCTCTTCGAACCGGGTTCAGAAATGAATTTTTGACTGCAATATATTGGAGAAAATTAATTTTATTCAGCGCTACGATAAATGTTCATCATCGCTGGATACCACTGTGCAGACATGTATAAATTAATTGAATTATAGTGTGCACTGAGAGCTTCGTTATCAAGCAACAAAGAATTGTCGTTGATAACGCTGACCGCTTCCTAAACAGGCGGAACTTGCTTTTCGAACCGGGTTCAGAAATGAATTTTTGACTGCAATATATTGGAGCAAATTAATTTTATTCAGCGCTACGATGAATGTTCATCATCGCTGGATACCACTGTGCAGACATGCATAAATTAATTGAATTATAGTGTGCACTGAGAGCTTCATTATCAAGCAACAAAGAATTGTTGTTGATAACGCTGATCGCTTCCTAAACAGACAGAACTTGTGCGACTAAAGATCGTGAGGCAATTAACACGAAATGTCATCCCGACTTTGTTGAATGTTTCTTCGGGGATTGTAATTCGACGTTGGACGCGTTAACAAGTCGGAGGCGCGCGTTTTCTGCGGCCGTTTATGTTAAACAGTGGGCATCCTCGTTAGACGCGCGTTTCCCTCGGGCGCCTCGAACGGAACAAAGGAACGAGACCGGGAACACGGGGGCTGGTTGTTGTTGTTGCAAAACGGCCGATAAACGATACCGAATGAAAACGTTCCGTTCTCCGTAGGGCGCCGGCATTTCCCCGTACTAATTTATCCGTTACTTTCTACGCGCACGGTCCCGGCCAATCGGCGGCCGATTCCTATCGACCAGTTGCACAGGCACCGATACTAATTTATTGCGCCGCGCCGGTAGCGTAATAATTACGTGGATAATTGAACCGGCGATTAGAGGAGCAGTCTCGCTCGGCCCCGGTTTCGCGTCGGACGGGAAGAAAAAACGTTTCTGCGTCTATTGTTCGAGAGAGCGCCGGACCCCACGGTGCCCGACTGTTAATTATATTCTCGCGAGTTTATTGGAATTTATGTCGTAACGGTGGCTCCGCCGATATTTCCTTGTTCGTTAGTTCTACGGGAAGCTGTTCGCGTTGATTGTTTCGCGGTACGACCAGGCAGCCTCGCAACTTTGTGCCATCGCACGCGATCTTTCCTTTTTGCACGCTGCTGCCGAATTGCTTTCCCACAATTCCACCCTCCGTTTAACCGTTAAACAACAAATCTTTGTTTTTCAATTTTTGCCCGAAGCAAAATTGGTATTTATGTACATAGAAGTAACTATCTTTCGTGTAGGCGTATTTATCCAAATCGAGCCTGTTAGAAATTATTGGGAATGGGTGTATATATAATAAAAGATCACTCTCTTATAAAACACAGAATCGAAATTATATTTCAAATGTTCGTGAGATGCGTCTTTACCTTGTGAGAGGAACGTCGCGAATGAATCAAGAAAACGAAACAGAGGAGGAACAGTTCAATATAAACATCAGAGGATCGAGGGTCCCATGCCTGGGACAATATACAATGTATATCTCAAGCGATCCTTCAAACGATCATATAAACGATCCCTCCTTCTAGAGAAAATAAAGATTCATTTTGTTTCATTTATAAAATAAATTCCAACAGAAATAAATTCACCGCGCTCACTCATTTGCTTCCTGCGCCCCATCTAGTTTTTGTTTCCTATTCCGCATGCATTCTTCTTCTCTATCTAACCAGCTACACGTGTATACGTACAAAATAATAAAGGCGTGTATTATATAAAATAAGTGTAAGAGGTTTATAATAAGGCAAACAGAAGATCCTTTGAAAGCATAAGTATCAACAAAATCTAACAGAGCTCACCGTCCCCTTCTACTAAGCGCCGTTAGAGGTTGGTGGGGGAAGCAAGCGTTCGAGGGGCCCCTACCTTGCCCTTCACCGAGACTCGAGCGTTTCCTCGGGTGTATCCGGCCGGAATTTATGTCAAAGGTTAAACCAAGGAGAAAATATTGCGGGATGGCGGAGCTTAGATTGTATTAGTCCGTGTTATGTCCTTAGAGCAACATGTGCATGATCTCACACGGGGATTATAGTGCACAATGGATTTTTATTAGAGGTAATGTATGTTTTAAAAGTGTGGAACCTTAATGATTTCCTTCAGTTTTATATACGGAAATGCACTGAGGTGACAAAGTTATGACTAGACTGAGCATTTTTATAAATAAAAATTGTCTAAAACAAAAAAATTGTCGAATACAAATTTCGAAATGTAAAACGGATTGCGAAACGTGATTTTCATGCGTAGGAGCACGGGATACGAAAGGAGTGCGCTTGTAATTTGACACGATTACATTTCGGAATTGAAATTCGAGGGAACAATAATTTACACACAACGGGTCCAACAGCTAATCAGCTCGTAGGCGTATAAATTTCCCGTGGGATCTCGACCGTGATTAATTATTCGGGGATTGTAGGCGTCTATGTGGATCCGGATTTTTTACCGGCTGATTTCAGCGAACAGGAATTCGGTGGAAACGTCACTGCTGTCTCGAGGCAAATTCGTGACGCCGCAAAACAATTAGCAAAAGCAGAAATCGAGAACAGTGCTTTACTTTCTTTATTGCGGCTAGTTAGACCAGAAACGACATAAAATGCTCGCCATTATATTCGGAATCATATTTTCCACAGCTACGAACACTGCTAACGCATTAAATCCGCAGTCTACTTATTATCTCAATGAACGGCCGCGTCAAGCAGAGAATCAGGTTCCCGTTAAACTCAATTAAAATTTTTCCCCGTTTGTTTTTTACACGATCGCCACGATTACACGGAATCAACAATTTCCATTAGCATACGACACGCGTATTTGGACAATTTCGCAATTTCAAAGATCATTCTGCAGAGATACTGCGGGAGGTTATGCAAATTTGTTATTTAATGGCTTATTCGTGTACTTGCTGGTACAAGATGTACAAATTAACCAATTAACGCCGAAGAATTTTTTTTCAAATTTTAGCAAACGATGGACGAAACATCTAGTCAATCTTTGATGGCGCTAGAAGCAAATATAATCTTGTTATCCTGTACTCAAGCGAGTACAATAAGCGCTAATGGGTTAATACACTGGAATTGGGGCCAAGAAGAAATTCATTTGTCTCATTAGTATCGAATATTTTATTGCACTGCTTTTTAGATGATCTGTTACGTCAGAGCTGTTCAACATGCCTAATAGCGGCCAGACGAGGGGAGGGAGCACGAATTGAGGGGAAAAAATTACCTTGTCCCTGTCAGTACCGGAGTATCCTAGAATATACTTGAATGTAGCTGAATACCCTGGAACATACCAGAATACACATGAATATAACAGAATACCCTAGCATATACTTGAATATAGCAGAATAACCTGGAATATCCCAGAATATACCTGAATGTAGCAGAATACAATAGAATATACTTGAATGTACCAGAATACCTTAGAATATCGTACAATATACTTGAATGTAGCAGAATACCCTAGCACATACTTGAATATAGCAGAATAACCTGGGATATACCAGAATATACCTGAATATAGCAGAATACAATAGAATATACTTGAATGTACCAGAATACCTTAGAATATCGTACAATATACTTGAATGTAGCAGAATACCCTAGAACATACTTGAATATAGCAGAATAACCTGGAATATACCAGAATATACCTGAATATAGCAGAATACAATAGAATATACTTGAATGTACCAGAATACCTTAGAATATCGTAAAATATATTTGAATGTAGCAGAATACCCTAGCATATACTTGAATATAGCAGAATAACCTGGAATATACCAGAATATACATCAATATAGCAGAATACAATAGAATATACTTGAATGTACCAGAATACCTTAGAATATCGTACAATATACTTGAACGTAGCAGAATACCCTAGAATATACTAGAATATACTCGAATATAGCAGAATATCCTAAAATATTAACGTAACGCTATTTCCGAGCGCTTCAAGTAAGCACATACCTACAAGTCGAAACTTCAAACAGTTATATCTCATTATGGACACATCCGACAAAAAAATGTTCAGACAAAATTTACTTGTTTTTCCCTGTAGAATCTAAATATGTAACATTCTATATGAAATTCCGAAGGTACCCCGCCTCCTTTAAAGGGAAAGGGAGGCCCTTCAGATCCATGCAATTTAAGACCAAGGACTTCAAAATCGATGGCATAATTCTCGACATATTGAGCTGTTAAGAGCTATGTGGGCCACCCTGTGTATTCAATAAATTTTCTTCTTCTAGAAAATTGTGAACGACAAAGGAGTTGTACTCACCGTAAAATAAATTGTAGTACAAGGGTTCGAATACCATCGCGAAAGATTGATTTTTTGATGTTCGCCGATTGTCAACGCACCGTGCAGTGTGGCCACGGTCTAGGCACGGTCGACCGACGTAAATCGTCCCCCTGCCGCGAGGAAGATCCGTTCGGACAGATATTTTTGTCAATCTCGCGAATCTATCCCGTGGCTCCGTAGCCGTCTCCGGGACGTGGAATCGACCGTAAATCTGAGCGGACAGGCTGTTCCAGCGGATATTTTATGGTGGCCCGTAGAGATTTGGTGCGGACAAGATCGGCGCCGGAATGCGCCGAGCGACTCGAAATATTCGATACGAGGCGATAAATTGTTCCGCTACCTCGGCAAGCGCATTCCTTCGCGAGCATTTATGAGGGACCCTTTCCCTCCGGGGCAACGCTTAAAACGCTGCAATTGTGCGAGCGTTTCCGTCTACGGGCTACGGTATTCTCGATTAGAGTTTTACTTCGCCGTCGCCGATGCACCGCGACGCGCAGGCTCGCAATTTCTATCATTCGAAACGTAGAAACCAGCTGATCGCACCTACAAGGTCAATCAGGATGCATTGGGTCAATGCAGAAGTCCTGATACGATTTTTGGTTTATCTTTAATTTGACTTCAATTTTATCTTCGATTCTACTTTGACTTTTGCGTTGAACAAACAATCGAAGTTTTCGAAGCGTCTAAAAGAGGAAAATTTTATCCAACTAAACTGTTTTTCAAAGTGTCCGCTCCGAGTAGCCGAGCCTACTTCGAGGTGATCGTACTTTGCGAACAAATGACGGCCATTTTGGTGCCAAGACCGTGCTTGGAGCAGGATTTGGCCGCTATCTGCTATGAATTTGCCAGCAAAACTTGTACGCTGATGGTACTAGTGGTATCGTCTGGCTGTAGTTATTTCGAACCGAATATTTTATTCGCTTTTCGTTCGGCAGTCCGTGCTTACTAACAATAAGCAATTTTAATTCAAACGGTCAAGCATTCTAAAGAAATTGCATACCCGTACCTAGATCACAATAGTCGCCATTGTGTTTCACAATCGAACGGTACTTACAGATCCGTCTCTCCCATTTACTTTATTACACGTTTCCGGCCATCTCGGACTCGATCATCGTAATTCTGGAATCAGGGTCAGAACTGCATTTTCTAATATGTCACGAACGGCTCTCGTCGAGAATCTCGTGGAAATGCTGTTACACGTTTCTATCTTGAATCGAAACCTACAATTGTTTCATCTGAACAGCATCTGGACACACCGACAAAAACTAATATCAAGTGACATAAACAGCACGCAGAGAGAAAAATTATTGACTTCTGCATGGTCGACGTTATACGATGTTACGGGTGTTACAATAATCTCTTGATGATTTAAAACTCTTTCATATTCTTCTTAGCTATCCTCAAATTTTAGAAAGCGAACAGTAATGCGTAAAAACACATCGCATTTTATTACACTATCTTATTACTATCTATATCATTCGAGACCCGTCGCCATAGCGGTGGGGATGAGCTCGAACAGCCGTTGACATGATCAGTGAAATATTGGCATTAGTCAGAGTCACCTCGTCCCCCACTCTACCTTCCCCTTCTACAACGCTGTTCTCCCACGCTTCCGCCCGGTCACGTGACGCGTTTCGTCTCTGTCGTGCACGTGTCACAAGGTCACGTGACTAATCCGGTACTAGTAGAAAGAGAGAGGGTAATTGTATTCCCCTCGATTAAGGGGGCCGGCAGGCATTTGGCCTTGACTGTCTCGCTATGTTACGCTGTGCCTTTTTTCTAGACATTTTACGTCTTAAATAAGTAAGCAACCAATTAAAAATGCATACCACCGTGTTTGTACACGTCTTTACTACATCTGTCCAGAGTCTTTTTTTCGATATGAACACTAAATCTCTCGAAATTAAGAGAATCTCTCTGCGGCAGCCATCTTGTGACGTCATCCTTGCTTCAGAAAGCGAGATTTCTGCCGAATATTACAAATTACTCGACGATGAGGTAGAAATTTGCAATTTGGGCTCTGGACAGACCTAGATTGGACTTTTAGGAAACACAAGTGACCATTTTTAAACTGCTTATTGCAATATTGAAGCGTCAATTTGTCAAGATTTTGACCCTTGCAAGTTCATATACGTATATGGATTTCATGCATGTTTGTGGTTACACAGAGTCGACCAGCCGGCCCCCTTAAAGTCAATTCCCCTGATCAGGTGTGAGTCAGAAACGACTCCGGCATAGGCCTAAAACTCGCAGGAGTGCGAGGGTTACCCTTTGAGCTCCTTTGTCCCCCTTGAGGCGACATTTAACAGGCGTTCACAAAATTCCGGAGTGCAAAGGGGTAACGAATTCGAAAATGTTCCTTATACAGTGAATTCTCGTTACGAGTCAGTTGCGCCGTTCTGGTGACTGACTCTTAGATGAAATCTAAGCTGGAAACCTAAGAGTCATATCCGTCTACGAGTCATAAAGTCTATGACTATTACACGATAGTGACAAGCAGACTGAGAAACTGTCTTTCTCGAGCTTCGGCCCTTCGCCACGGGTAGTTCCACCGACTCCAAATGGTTAGGTTGGCACTGACTCGTAACGAGAATTCACTGCAGTCGGTGCAGCGTGCGCAACTATTACTGAAGTTGAAAATCCGACTTCAGTCCGCGTTTTCGAATCGCCGTTCGCGTTCTCGGATCGTAGGAAGACTGGGTTTCGCGTCACTGGCGGGGAACAACAGCCCGGGCGAATTTCGAAACCGAACCGATCGACGTCGGTCTCGAACGGGAGTCGCGACATCGTGCATCGGTCCCGATTTTTCGCTGCGGGCCGGACACATGCGAGAGAGATCCCGATACACCAGGATAGCGGAACCTTCAACCGGTTCCCGTGGACCGGGATAGCTCGTGTTACATCAGGTAACTTTCTAATCGTGGAAAATAATATGGCTTTTATCGGTCGCGTCGGGCGAACTCTTTCGCCTCTCGCGACTAATGAGCAAAAGGGAGAGAAACTGGTGTGTTTGCGTGTGTGTGTGTGTGTACGCGCGCGCGCGCTTGTGTGTGTGTGTGTGAGTACCAGGGCGAAGACGCTCTTACCTAGCCCCGCCGCGAGATGTACCTGCATTTATCACTGGGGCCCAAGTGCCTCCGTGTTACGACGCCACGTCCCCCTACCTCCCCTCCACTTTTTCAAGGAGGAATCGAGTTGTTGAAGCAGTCGTAAAACGATCTCCTCCTTCTCCTCCTCCTCCCCCCTCCCTCCCTCCCTCATCCCTCGGCCCGTTCCGGAACAATATTATTTATAAGAGGCACTCAACTTCCAAAGAACCTTAGCGGTCGACGGTTATTCGGACTTCTTTATGGATTCCCGTGGCATCGCGTTATCTCGGGGATGGGATGGGATTCGGAGTTCATTAAGGGACGTCGATGCCTCCGAGGATTTATCCGTCGCACTTCATTTTGTTGCCCGTAATCAGGAACTATTAATTACCGAGGCACGCTATCGCTCGGAAGCTTAGGATCGCTCGCGGCACGGAGACGTAAGACGTCCGATCTTCTTGCGGTTTTTAACGTTACTTGCTTGCAAGTGGATCCGTCATTGTACCGTACTTTGAAACATTTAAAATATTGTACAGTGCTGGGCTGTTGATCTTTAACGAAAAATATAAATTGTCCGTCTCAATTGTGACCGACAACGTTAATATGTAAGCTTGTTCCTCTTTCTAATCATTTTAATAGGTTGAAATTAACGTGACAGCATTCTGAAATTCTTCCAATGCTTTTACCATTCCGTGTTTCACCTTTTGAAATAAACCTTTCGGTATAAAATCTGCAGCATTTGTTTCACTTATTGGTTATTGGCACGGTGAACAACTACCGGTGATTGTTCCATATATTTGGAAAGTTTAGGACAACCTCACCCTGTGTGACGTAATCTAATAGTTTCGTTTGGGATGATTATGTAAAAGAAGATTTCTAATCTTACATTTAGTACAGCACAATTATGGTGGAGCCTATTGAAAGACTTTCGGTACACAAAGTGTTAAGTATTTGTTAATAAATTGTCCAATCGCAATGGCAATTTCAAGCTTGTTTAGGACGTTTAAGCGACTGTCTTTGAAAACCTCATTAACACGTTTACTGCCGAGCGTGTTTTACTGGTTTAGCCTTCAGTGCCGGAGTAAAACACATCCTACATGTACATGTGTGTGCATTCAAGTTTATAACAGTCAAAATAGAATTGTTGACATGCACGCGTGTACACGTATTATTTTAAAGCACTAGTATTAACACAGTTATTGTAATCAATCCGAATGCGGATTTTATGCTAATGTACATAATATTAGGCGAATATTTTTCCGTTTTCAAAGAATGTTATAGCTTAGAATAAATATTTAAGATCGACTTTTGGTCGGTCAGATCGGGAAAGTAATCGAAAGTCGTGGACAGATGCATCGGTATTAACGCAGAAAATACTGATTCCGTTCAACGTACGCATCAGGGTGGAGCGGAAAAAATGTTTCTTCGATCACCAAATTCTAATAGTGCGGAAACACGCACTATTGCATAAGTACTCGGCTTAATAAAATGTTTAAAAAATTTCCGCTCGGTCGGATAACTTCTTCTGCGTGCACCAAAGATCTCAGTTTCCAAAATTTAGTTATTCAGTGCAGGGTTCGGCATGGATCTGGCATGGATCTGGCGCCAGCAAACTTCGCACTCAAATACCGAGCCATTTCCGCGTTAGGCTCGGAATTTGTCGACAGGTTTTGGTCGACAGATTCGTAGCAAATAGGGGCCAACCTCTGCTGTAAGCCTGGTCTTGGCACCAAAATGACCGCGCCTTTTGCTCGCAAAATACGATTACAGTCAAAATTTGCTGAGTTTGCCAATTCGAATTCGAACTCGACGATTGACTGAGTTTGCTGGATTGTTCAGAAGATTGGTGAAAATATCAGGATTACGGGTCTCGTTCGTCCGCTTGCTACACGAGGCGGACGAGAACGATTCCGCTTTTCGTTTTACACGCGGGACTCGGAACACGCGCGATATGTCGGCAGAGCGTTCGCAATTTATGCAAATCGAGCTGACAGCGAATTCGTCGATGCTTTGTTTCGCGAATAAAAGCGAGGGTTCGGCGCGCGTCCATTCAGCCGAAAAAAAGAGCCCGGCGTTACAGTAGGCAGCAAGCCGAAGCGAATCGCGATTTGAATATCCGTGGGTGTTCACCGAGATTCTTATTTCCCCCTCTCCCCCGCACACCCGTTATCTTTTCTTTTTCCTCCACGTTGCGGTACGCCCGATACCATCCGATCTGTAATTCGGAAGGAACAATGGCGAGCTTCTCCATAATTAGACTGTGCTCAAAAGAAACAATTCAAGGGGTGCTACTTCGGTACAATGTACAGCAAAGTCTTGACCTAAGCCGGACGGTGCTACACGATCTTAGTCGCTTACTTATTAGGTGTAAACATGCCCACATAGTCCGCGTTTACACGCGCTATCCTTTTCTACAAAAATAGTAGCCCTACACGATCTAAGTCACAGCACGGACCCGTGAATTGAGCTTGGATCAAGTAAAACTGTGAAACGAAAAGCAACGAAAACTAAAACGGTTTCAGACCAAGGGGGTGGACTTCAATTGTCAATATCTAGAAGACCAAAATTTTCTTTCCTTTTCAATTTCGTGTTACCTTCCCATGTTTGTTAAAGCTTCAAAATGTGTCTTTGAACACTTTTCATAGAAACAGCGTTGTTAAGAGTTGCTTGCTGCTTCCTCGAGTTAAATGTTAAATTGCTTCGAACAGTACCGGTATCGGTTCGAGGACAAAAAGCGGATTTGAAAAACACTGCGATCGTTTGAACGTAAATAATTGAACGGCATGAATAATGGAGTCCAACGTGCGTTAGAATCGTTCCACGTGTCGCGGTTCTTCGTTCGCGTCGAGCAAATGAAAACTGCAGCAGCGGCGACAGTAGCAACCGTGCACACAAGTAAGACTTCCCAATATCAGAAATGGAACCGGTAGATGCAGTTTTGCCGCATTCGATCGCGAAGTTTGCGTACGTGGTACATGTGTCGACAGAAACATTACTCAAACTCTGCATCCTGCATACTGTATCAATTTAATGGTATCCCGAGTTCCACAGTGGCCAATCATGACGACGCGATAAGGAAGAAACGTATATCGGAGCTTTTTACTCGAGCAGAAACTCGTACATTTCTTTGGAACGCGAGTGTCTTCGGGTTCGTGCGTATGCATAATTGCACTTCCTGCTTCGACGATCGCTAAATCTTCCTGAGAATTTTTCTGAAATTAAATTCAGGGACAAATTCGTCTGAAAAATATTTTCTGTGCTACTTCGACGAAAAGCGTATAAAATACAAATTAGGTCCAATCTATGAACTGGTTCAAATTCGGCGACTGTTCCCTGCATTGTAGCGGATAAATATATAAAAATATTTATCGAAAATAACTATTCGAGGACGTTGTTTTTAGTCGAATATTTTGTTTGGAGAAACTAATTGCCCGTTCGAATAACTTATCGTTATTTATTCGAACATTAATAGAAAACTATGGAAGAATGCGGGAAAAAGGAACTCGGTTTTTTCCGGCGACAAAAACAGGGAGTTTCCTCGATTCCCGGAGGAATAATGGAAATGTTGAACGGTGGAATTCTCGGCATGGAAAACGAGAATACGAATCGGCAAGAAACGCGCGGCCGAGGGGAAAAAAGGCTCGTCTTGCGTGATCGGTAATTAAGCGAGCAGCGTGTGGTATAAATTTGTTCGGCTGCATAACAACAATAAGAACCTCATCCGCGGTGTCTCCTGTCGAGCGTGGCTGAAGCGTTCCGGTGGCGGAGGGGGCGCGGAATGTTTCATTAACAGCGGGTCGAGGCTTCGAGGGGGAGAGGAAAAAAGAAGGAAAAAAGAAAGAAAGAAGGAAGGAAACCGCGGCAAGAAATGGAATCGTGTGTATTGCTCTCTCGCTACATAGTTAAGACTGCGTTCTTACGGGAACGACTTTAATGCGGGTCATTTCAGAAGCCTTGAGACACGCTGCTCATCGAGCCGGATAATTGCCCGATATCGAAGCGGACGCGTGTTTTTCTCTCGCCGAGAAAAATTAAGTGATTTGAAAGAACTGTTTGTATCGGACCTGTTCGGCTTCGAACGATGCCGGTATGTGTACACTGGACGATTGAGAAATCACGAATGCGAATTTACACCGGCCGGCTCGATTCAAGCCGAGACGGCGCTTCGACTTCAATGGGCGCCTTGCGCAATCACTTCTGCAAATGTTTCACGCGATTCGGAATTTCTTTCATATCTGCCGATAATGAAAATTGAAAATTAACGCGCCGCGCGACGGTCGCTGCCCGCCGACATGGCGGCGCCCTGCCAAAAACGCTGAAACTAGCAATCCCCTAGGATTGAAACTTGGATTCTCGGCATTTTCTCGCCAAAATCTACAGGATCGCGTAAAAAGAAGTTGAAAATATCTGGTTTCCTGAGGAAAAGTTACGACCCAGTTAATTTCTAATCGATAGTCTGCAAGAGACTGCATTGTTATCTTCTTCCCGGCAGAAACAACGTTTAACCTATAAAGGATAAATAAACACTGTTGTCGACACTGCAAGTCAAAATGAAATATTCCTCCGGTCTTTGAAGGAAACACGGAGTTACTCCGACGAGGATAGTCGCCATAGAAATCGCGGTACGAGGAGCGAATATGGAAATATTTATTTTCAATTTCTTTTTTATTCGGAGCGAAAACATTGCATGAATCAACAGATACACTCTTAAGGATTCGTTGATCGACGTATGACACTGCTATTGCTAAGTTCGCGAGCTACCACGGTCGTAACGAGCCTGGTATGTGGTACGCTTTCACCGTTTGCAATATTCATCCATCCACGCATTGTTATTACATGCGTGCACGTTGCAGAATGCCAGCGTTACCACACGCTGTGACCTGGGCTCTAGCGTTTCAACGAAATTCGTTCGCTGGTCTTAAACCCTTAAACGCTCATTGTTTCTCACGAAGACCATTGCTGTTACCGTCCATGAGGAATTGTTCGACAACTTTATTTCTTTGGGTATATATCATTAAAATAATGGCTAAAAATTTCACAGCTCCTCGTGCGATATACCCCGCGGCAGTGGGGATAGTTTCGGGACAATTAGAGGATAGATACAGTGGGCTCTCGTTACGAGTCAGTTGCGCCGTTCTGGTGACTGACTCTTAGACGAAATCTGAGGTTCTCGCCGAGCGTCGCATTCGAAATACACGGGGCACGCTGGAAATCTATGAGTCATATCCGTCTACAAGTTATAAAGTCTATGACTATTGAACGATAGTGACAAGAAGACTGAGAAACTGTCTTTCTCCGATAGGATGTTGCACGTAGCTCGAGAGACGGCTGACCGCGATGGCGTGGGTAGTTCCACCGACTCCAAATTGTAAGGTTGGCACTGACTCGTAATGAGAATTCACTGTATTTGGGACACTTATCGAATAGAGACTGCCTCTCGCAAACCAAGCCCGTCCGGCGGTACCATGGACAGAAGGGTGACCTTGGAAACATATTCGAAGGTAATTGAAATCGGTGCGAGGATCCCCGGATTTCGAATGATTACCTTATTTATTGGTTTCAGTATCATTAGTTACCTTGTCTATGGGTCTCTATGTTATACACATGTATATACACAAGTGTATATATATTATATATAATATAATTATACATATATTATATATGTATATGTATTATATGTGTATATATATTATATATTATATATGCAGTATATTATGTATTATATATGTGTATATATATTACAGTTACAAACTGTAAGCTATCGATAAGGTAGAAACCAATGTAATACCTGTCTAACGACATCTGTACAATTACAAAATACAATACTGACACGCGTTGACCTAGTCAGCCGCTCTAGGACCTTCCTACCATAAACGCACTTGAAAGTAAGACTACGTTGATGTATATTCGCATCCACTGCCATATCCATATACCTAATTACAACACTCCAGGAGGACTTTTGTGAACAATTTATATACCAATATGAATTTTCGGCAACTGCGGAGCAGACGAACACCAGGGAGATGGAGTTTTTGTCGAACCGGGACGTCCTTCGACAGATTCGGCTAGATCGAGTTCCGTGCCGTAGAAAATGGCACCGCCTCGGACCATTCAGCTCTAGCGAGGCGCAGATGCGTTCCGAGCGAGACCGCGAAGCGTGACGGCGGTCGAGTGTAACAGGTCCGACACTGTCGAACACACAGAGAGAGAGACATTCGCTGTCGTTGCACCATTCATACCCCGGTTCGGGGAGGGTAACACGAGACAGAAATTCACGTGGCGTGTTTCCACGGGCAGCTCTCCGGGCTTGCGGTAACCCACATTCTAGAGAAACCGGAATCCCCCCGTCGACTTTTTGACAGACGTTTACGCAGGTATTTCGACCGTCGATCCTCCGGCTGACGCCTTTGCGGGTGACCATCTGCCAGAACGAGATTATAAACTGTCCGGGTGTTAATATCGCCGGAATTTATGCGACGTATCGGCCGACCATGGGGAGAAAGAACGGGGGATTGTCGACGATTTGGTGTGACATTAATGTGGAAGACTTTATCATCGGGATTACCGGGATCGGTACTCCAACGCCTCGAGTTTCTTCCTCGGAAGTGTCGTTCCTCTCCAAAGCCATGTAGCCGCGATAAAAATGAGCATGATTTGTGCGCGGTGCTCAAATTTTTATAGGCGGAATTTTAACGAGCTTCATCTTTTCCGAGGAAAATCCGGCCGAAGCGAATTTGATTTGTTTCCTGGCGTTGGATGTTCGTCGAAATATTTTACTGCGTCGCAGGCGAGTGTAATCTTTAAATGTCGATCACGTATCTCTGGAATACGTTTGTAATTGCGTCCGAATCTATGGAACGTTGTTTCGTTGGTGCAAGCACAATTCCTTAACTAATTGTCGTTGTTATTCTTTCAGGCGAAGTCGAGAGTAAAGGAAGTGTATGCGCAAACATGCATGCTTCTCGGCCAGCAGGGCATGCGAGACTGCGAACTCTTCGGCCTGGCAATACTTTCCGGTGAGTGAACTTGCTTCCTACTCGAAATTAATATCACGTTAAACGGTCGCCGATTATGGCGACATTCGACTGTTCCGATTGGGTCTACTGAAGGAAATTCCCGCAGATCAAATAGTTGTAACTACGTGAACAATTAATTGTTTCAAACGACGGTCGTTTGATCAGATGTTTGTAAACGTCACAACAACCAGATGTACACGATCGAAGCTCTTTTTGGAATTTCAAACTCCTTTCGGAATTGTTATCTGTTTTAAGAAAATGCTTGTTGATTGGCGTTCGTATACCGCATAAGAAAATCGCACAAACGAAAAAATTGCATAGACAAGGACCGCACAAAAACAGGTTTCACAGCACTTAAGTGGCCGGTCTCCGTAGATTCGCGATAAGGTAGAGCGACTACATTACCGTCAAAAAATGGTTCCAAGTGCTTCAAGTTTTCGTCCTTAAATAAGAATATTTTGTCGTTGGTAAAGGGCTCATTCGAAAGCGGAAGGTTCCGAGATTATGCAGCTATTTGGTAATATAAGCGTTCGAAGTAGGCGAAAAATTGACGATGCGCATGCCGTGGAATCCAAGCATTTTTATGTCATTGGATGAGTTTTCTGGATGAGCGCGTTGAAAAATATCTCCAGCTACAAATTGAGCTATAATTTGTCTTGGTTCTGTTGCGAAATAAAGGCGACAACTCGAAGCACGTTTCTGGCGTCGGAATTCATAATATCGATAATACGGGGCAAAAAACGCGACAAGTTTAGTCGCAGACTTAAGACCCGTCGGATCAAGACCAAGACGGATCTGTGTCCTAAGGCTGCGAATGGAAATAATTAATTGAAAAGTCACGCGACTACCCCGGGCCCTTAATATTCGGAACCCTCCCCGTAGCAGGGTGCGTTCCTCTAAATATGGACGCCGGAGCCCCGAACTCGAGCGCTTATCGATGGTCCCGGCGAGTTTACCCTTCGCGGAACCACGACGTCCCCTTTTTCCGTCGATCCACCGTTTAACGGACGAAATACGGTCGGACGGGCCCGGTGAACATCGTGAATGACTTGCGGGGTAGCGTATCCGCCTCGAATTACGGCGCGCCACATTTTAACCTCCTCCCGGAGTAGATCGGGTTACCGATGCTCACGCGAGTCATTAGGTGTTGCGTTTCGCGAGTGCGCGAGTCCTCGACACGATCGCGACGCCGAAGTTGCCCGTCCGATTTCGTGACGGGACCGTCGTTAGCCGGCCCGATTGACAGACCCGACTTTTGGACCCGGCTCCGGGCCCCGGTCCAGTCAAGGCTATTTATCTCTCGAGAGGAACGCGAGTGACGCAATCGAGTCGCGCTGAAATCCGATTCGTTTAATTCACACGGGAACACCTTGCGGTCTGACATTAACGCTAGGAATTGCCACGCGCGGGGTTAAAACGACCGGTTTTTCGGGTCGTTTCTCGTTTTACTATCGTCGGGACAGCGAACGCTCCCTTCATTCAAGAATCGAGGATCTCGCGGGGAAACAGTCTCGGCGTTGGCAAATCATTTTTGGAAATCCAAAGAACATAATTATTCGACGAAGAAGTTTCCACCCTTGCGCTGTAATTTGGTTCTCGATCCAGAACGGATAAATTGATATTCGGTACTACGTACTGATATCGTCGATCTTAGGCAGGACAATACCGGACAATGGTGGCCACGGTTGTTAGGTGCTTGGACAGCAACGGAAACTTCGATCGTAAACCAAGGAGTCACCCTCGATAACATAATTTCGTTTGGGATTATCGCGTTGAAGATTTTTGAGCTACCATTTGGCACCACACGATTATCGAGAAGGCTTCCAGCAAATAAATTGTTAAGGAAACGGAATTCTCTCGAAACGTTCTCCAAGGTTTCCCGTACCTTCATCCTCCATTTTTCCGTCGAGCCGCCCGTGTAAATTCTTCAAAGATTTTTCAGTTCCGAGGTAATCCCAGATGTCCGGTGCACTCTATTGTACGAGAAATTAGCCAAGTACAAGGTGAACCGCGAGAAACGAGATACCTTCGTACACGTCTCTTTGTTGAACTGCAAGATTAAAGCCGACGCGGAAAATACGATGATATTAACGAATATTTTATTGGGCACATTCACATCAAGGTATTTCAGAGGCCAACATTGCCGTGCCTTTTTAAATGACCGGACGCGTTTTTATTGTCGCGGCGTCGCAGCGAATGTCAAGACTGACCGACTGGCATTCTCTTTCTCACAAAAAATTTATGGAAATAAGCGATACACCGTAGTTTCGCAATAGATGAAATCTCAAGCTTCGAGAAAGCAAGAAAAAAGAGGAAACAACAGGCGTCGCTGCTTCTGTTGAATCCAGATCGATTTCAATGTCACGCCGGTCGTTGGAACGATCTTCGCAGCAGAGGGAATTTTCACCTACGATCTAGCAAGGTTAATCGTGTCGGAATAATTAGTTAACGCTAAACCTACCGAGCCTTACAAGCAACTGATACATGTTGTCTTATAACAATAACGAGATTAGATTTATTTGAATGTTGTGCGTGTGTTTCTTTAATCATGAACCACGGAAGCATCTTTATAACTTCAGTAACTGTAAAATAAAAAATCTGGAACCACTCATTTTTTAAACCCTTAACACTCGTATGGCAACGACAAGTCACCACTAAAAATTGCTGTATCATAAAAGCACAAACTTTCGTGGGTACAACATGAAAAAAATATATAGAAGGGAAATAATCTAATGAAATGTTTCGTTTTGGAGTTAAAGTATCTTCGAGTGCAAAGGGTTAATACTTTCCGAACCGGAAGCCTCCTAACAGTCTATTCGATGGTCGAGTTGTATGCAAAAGAGGCTCAGTGATTTTCATTTAAATAATAATCTCAGACGAAGTTGTTACGTTATATCGGTTCTAAAAACCTGTTGAATCACAAATGAAATCGCTGTTGCTCTCGGACAATATACTGAAAAATTCTCAACTTTGACTGTTTCTTCTTCTAAAAAAAAAAAAGAAATTATTACAAAATTGCCGGTGAAGTGTTAACAACGCCGATATCGAGTTTTTCGAATATCTGTCGACGAGTATCTCCCCTAGAGAGAAGTTTCGCGCGAAGGGCGACTCGCGGTGCGCGCGTCCAAGACGAAACAACACCGGAAACGACAAGAATACTTTCACTTCGCGCCGTTTATTCCGCGAGCGGATTCGAAAATTCGCAAAAGAGAAAGTGTCCTAGACGCGTTAGACTGTTCGAAGGCCGAGGAGCGTGTCTAAACATTTGGAGCCCGCGGGACCCCGAGGAGTCCAGAAACTCTTGACTAATCTTGAAATCTTTCTGCATATCGCGGCCTTCTTCATCTCTTTCTCTCTCTCTCTCTCTCTCTCTCTCTCTCTCTCTCTCTCCCTCTCTCTCTC
>CM052138.1:12555060-12608747 GCA_028454255.1 Halictus ligatus | reverse complement strand
ACCCTTCTCGGGCCTCGCTGGGCCCTGCGGAACCCCTCCCTCCTACATTCCAGCGGGGCCCCATCACGGCGAGGCTGAGCTGGCGGGTTTTGAGGCGCGCGAGCCATGCCACGACAGGAAAAAAATGCATCTGAAAAGCCAAAACAAGGAGAAAAAGATCGCTCACACCCCTGCATGCATGCGTGCGTCGGTTGGCCGGGTCTGGTATGCGTGTGTGTGCGTGTGCGGGCGCCCGTGTCCGTGTACGTGTTCCTCGAGTACGCAAACCGTGCCCCGTAGGCACTAGGACCTCATCTGGCACTCTTCGCGTTCCTCTCGTTTGTTTTCTAACTGCGCGCGAGCGAGCGAGCGAGCGCGTTGCGGTTTTCTGCATCTGTTTTCCCTCTAGAACCTTCTGGCTCCCTTTTCTTTTTCGGACGGTAGTTTTTCGTCACCACTGAGATTCTATCTCTGTCTCTCTCTCTCTCTCTCTCTCTCTCTCTCTGTCTCTCCTTCTCGCGTCTCCTTCATCTTCTTGGCGACGTTATTGTTGCTACCGTCTTCGCTTCTTCTTCTTCTTCCTCCGCCGGTGCGCTTGCTTTTTTATTCTCTCTCTCTCTCTCTCCCCATATTCTGCCCCTGCGGAACTCCTCGTCCCCGTGGCATAGTCCTTTTCGTCTTCTTCTTGCTCCCCTGTTCCCGGACGCCCTTCGCCGCGCGCCCCCTTTCCCGGTAAAATGACACGAACCAATCGCTGCAGCAATTTTGTAATCACCACCGTCTGGGCTCGGACGGTTCTTAACTAAAAATAGATATCGCGAACGGATCGCCTCCGGGGCCGAGCTACCGGCCCCGGATAGCTCGATCGCTCGCGATCACGCGCGGAGATGATGACGGACGTTCCCGAAATCGTCGTCCCGCTGGACGTCCTCCCCAAAAACCGTCCGGTAATTGATCGAACCGATTGTCGCGACCGGCAACGTTCGTACCGAATCTCGGAACCTGTGTAGGCGCGCGAGGAGTCGCATGATCGTAGTCGGGGTTTATATTTAGCGAGGAAATGTACGGACTTGAAGAGGATCGCGGCCCTCCTGCGTCCTCTCCGCGTGTTTCTCTCCCGAAACGCTTCCTTCTCTCCATTCTCTGGCCCGGCAAATTATTCGAGCGAGCGCGGAGCGTATGCACGCCGGCCGGGACGGGCCAGCGTCGGGCCGAGCCGAGCCGAGCCGAGCCGAGCCGTGCCGTGCCGTGCCGTGCCGTGCCGCGTCGCGCGGGTAATTTATACGAAACGTCAAATTTTTTGGGCGTCAACGCGTGGTGCGTGTGCGTGGCCGAGGGTCGAGGTGCGTGTTGTTCGCAACAGGAGAAAAAGGAACCGACGAAAAGGGACATGAAAGTGCACGGAGGAGGAAGGGCGGCCCGAGAGAGCGCGGGCCGAGATCGGGCCCCATCAACGGGGCCCGTACGGCGTGGAATGAGGAGTGCGAGCGAGCGAGAAGGAGTGACAGAGAGAGAGAGAGAAAGAAAGAGAACGTGGCACACCCCTCCGTGCGTGTATTATATGGGGAGGAACGAAGAGGAGCGGAGGGTTATGCGAGCGAGACGGTGCTTGGCCACGGAGGGAGACGGAGGATGACACAGGAAGCGGGAGGAAGCAGGAGAGAGTGAACGCGATAAATGAGAGAGATAATAGGCTGGATCGAGAAGGACCGAGATAGTGGGGGAGAGAGCGAGAGAGGAAGAGAAAAAGACGAAAACGAGCGGATATCTCGGGGGAGAAGGAGAGAGAGAGAAGGAAGGAAAGGGAGGAAGGATGACTGGAATGGAAAAGAGGGAGAAAGGAAGAGAAAGAATGAGCCCGGGTAAGACGGTAGCCCGGTGATTTGTATAGGGCCTCTCGTATTCCACCTCCCGCCCAAGCGTCTCCGCCGCACGGCGACTCGGGACCCAGGAATGTGGAAGGAGGACTTTGAGGACAGGCATCGTCGACGCGCGGGACGGAGGCAGCGAGTGGAAGCGGGGTCCCGGTGGTGGGGCAAGGGCCCCGGGACCGAGGGATTCAGTGGCGGAAGGGCAGAGGACGGGCGGCACCATGGAGGGACGATGGGCCTCTCGGGAGAGGGGAACGAGGCGGGAAGGGGAACGGAACACACCGAGCAGAGAATGGGCCTTAGCAGGTCCAGTGGATATATACCTCGATGAAGCTAAGGCTGCGTCACAACAGGGCTTCAACGTCCTTCCTTCCCCTCCATTATACATGCCGATCTTTCTCCTTCGGCTTTCGGTCTTCTCGTAAGCAACACACCTCCTGCACCAATTGCCGAACGTCAGTCGAGCCGTTTGCCAAAGGAATTTCTCTTTCCTTTTTCTTCCCTTTCCCTTTTTTCTCCCTTTTCTTTTCTTATCGTCCGGGCCCTCGTGTTTCTCTCATTTCGTAGCGCACGGTTTTTCTCCACCTGTCCCTCTCTCACCTCCCCTTCCCCCCACCCCCCCCCCCCCCCTCTCTTTCTCTAGATCCCCCCATCACCCCGGAGCCGAGCGATCCGATCGAAGCTCCCGATCGATTCATGAGAGAAAATTCCTTCGTGGAAGCACCGGCCCTCGTGTTGCTTTTGTCGTCCTTCCTCTCGACCTTCTTTTTGGACGACCTTTTCCGTCCTCGTCGGTCCTCCATCTTTCTCTTGCCTCGCTTGTTCGCGAACTTCACCGTCCACCCTTCTCCCTCCACGTCTTCTCCATTTCTCCCTCTTTCTCTATCCACCATCGACTCTTCGTCTTCTTCGGCTGGTTCCTTCGTCTCTTTCTCTCTCTCTCTTTCTCTCTTTCTCTCTCTCTCTGTCCCGGCTCTTCCTTTCCGACCCTCGTGGTCGTAACAACGGGGACACGTGTCCACGAAGCGAGGCTTCTCACATGAATGGGTCATTCATAAGGTGTAATGGCGTTTTATAAATTAAAACGCGTCGTCGTTTGATTTATATTACGCGAACGCTAATGAAGCCCCGTGCATGTCGAGGCGGCAGCACATCCTGCCTTCGGTGAGGGGTTGCGGGGAGGGAGGGGTGGAAGGAAGGCTGCCCGACGGCCGGAGCACGGGGGGGGTGGGGAGCGACGGGGTTCAGAGGGGGCGACGAAGAAGGGGACGAAGAAGGAACGCGCATCCAGGAAGGAATGTTGGGCAGGCAGTTTCTGGGTTCGCGTCTCCGATATATTAGCAGGCTTACTTCGCTCGACTATCCGTTTCTTCTGTCAATCGATGAACTTGCCTTTTGCTAGCCGTACCACTCCGTACACACCCTCCGCGCGATTTCCTCCCCTCGTCGCGACCGACCCTCCGCGAACGAGAACACCTCCGTGCGAATCGTCGCTATACAGGGTGTAACAGAACACGTGGAACCCACTTGACTGTACCATACGAAGGGACGGACGAGGGTTAAGAGGCTGCGTAATCCTGATAAAATAGGAACATCGATTTTTCAAAAATAACCCTCGCGGGTACGATCCCTCTGGAATGCTGAAAAATTGAAGAATATAGATAAAATCCTGAAGAGATGTGTGTCCGCGGTAAATGGCTGCCACGTCCTTCCGGTTAAAGATATTTCGCTAAAATTGTCCGCAGACACTACTACAAATATTGCACAATAAAGTGCATATATGATTTTTTTTTTAAATGCAGAATTTTATATACGAACAGATTCTTGAACTTTTCTGATTTTTCAAGGGTAACCGGTCGAGGGGTGAAACATGTTCGATTTTCCAAACGGTGCGCCCATGCGAACGCGTAACTGACATGAGGCCCCGAAGAGGGCCCAGCCAACGTTCTCGGTGTTCGACGTTAGCCCGGCGTGTTTTGTTCCTCGGAATAATTTGATCGGGATGAAATATGCGATGAGCTCCAGATAGTGGCCTGCGGTGGAGGAGTGGCGCGCTCGCTGGTGGCGCTGCTGGTGCGCACCGCGTTCTTCCTTGGTAGTGATACTGCTAGTGGAAGCCACATTTTATCCCCCTTCGGCCCGTTCAACGGAACTCCATCTGTCTTCCGTAAGGGATCGCCGGGACCCCGCTTCGTTACCGGCCACGAGCGTGTAATAACAGCCCGGAAAGCTCTGGACGCGATTTCGGCGCGTAACGCGGATCCGTGGTTCGCGTCTCACAGTGGTCGATTTTATCAAAAAAAAAAAAACGGACGAAACTCAGTGTCGCTTGAAAATTTTATTCATTCGCAAGTAATAGAACCTAATACACTTGTTGATCCTCGTGGATGTATCGTTCTTGTCAAGTCATTGTTGATTTTATGCGTTCATGGCCAAAACGAGTTGGTGCAACTTAAAAGACTCCGAGGGCGTCGATACATTATTTTCAATTTATTAAGATCGTTAAAAAAGAAAAGAAATTTTAATCTGTCTTCTGCAATCGATTCAAACAATTCTTACTGTTGCATAGACCGCCGCAGTCTAATTGTATTCTCATCGGTTATGGTGGGGGGGTTTTGTTTTAATGAAAATCCTTACTTGAGATTTTTTGAGATATTAGACTAGTTAGTTTACCGGCTCGGTAAATTGGTCGGAATTCCAGAGAAAATACGTTGTTGCGAGCAACAAAAATTTCAAGATGAGAGCTTACGGGCGAAAGTAGCAGGTTTACAAAACGAATGTTTAAATTTGGCAGACTCGCATAAAAAGAAATTGTAAACTGTATTTACTGTTTCTTTCACAATTCCTGTCAACTACAATTTCTTTGAAATTTCCTTTGTGCACCACTGAGTAAACTAATTCTTCTGAATTCTTGAAAAAAAGCTCGTGGGCAACCTCTGAAAAAGTTGCGTCATTCTGAAGGGTGTGCGGAGACTTTTTTGACGGACTGTAAGCTCGGAACAGAAGAGAAATAGGATATCTCGTGGACACAGCTCCAATTACGACTGCCTTCCGCCGTCGTTCGTTTTGCGACCATGTTGCAGGAAACACGAAGAAACTCGAACCTCGAATTCCTGAAAAACGAAGGCCCGTCGTCGAAGGTTTTGCAACGCTAGGCGTACACCGCAGCTCGCACCTATTGTCATTCCGAAAGCGATTTCTGCACCCCGACGACGGCCACTCTCCTAGCAAGTCTTCGTCTTCCTCCTCGTGGATGGTCCCCCCCGGGTTTCTTATTCTGTTCCCGGCGTTGGCAAAAGTGCCGGTGGAGCCGGGACGCTCGCGTAAAAGATAGCGAGTGCAAAAGGCAAAGAAGACCCCGGGACCCTCTCTCAGCAATCAAGGGTGATTACGGGTGTAATTACCGTTACGGCGCATCGCTGCGCCACGGGACGGGAGAGGTAACATTGTTTCTTTCTGGGAAACCGGCGGGTTTATGGGGATCGTTCGTTCGCGGTTTTTTCATCCGGTAAAGCGCGAATCCCTGCCACGGACGAACGGTCCCCTCCCCCCCCCCCTCTCTCTTTCTCTCTCGCTCTTTCCCTCCCTTCGACCTCATTCGTTACCAGATTCCTACCATTTCTCGCTGAAACACTCGTCGCCACCCTTTTTCTCTTCATTTTCGCGTTCATAAGGCAAAACCGCGCAGAACTGTCTCAGCTCCGAGTAGAAGATTCTTTCTCTACGAACCGCGATCGAAAATGCCATGACGACGGAAAATTGCGAACCCTTAGAAGAGTAAATATTCGTTGTTTGCTCTATATTCTCTTCTGATTCGATACCAATCAATTTTTTGTAACTTGACTTTATTTACCTTTGGACCCACCGACGTTTTGAGTACACTTTTCCCAGGTCACGATTTTTCCTCACCAATTCCTTCACGTTCGTAGGAGTACGAAGCTTGTTAACACGCTATTCGAGAACAGTATTATACCGGAAGGAAGCCTAGACATCTGCGTTTATATGAAAATAATAAATACAATTGTTGGACTACGTTACTGGGGTTGATCTCTTTGTTTACGATTAAAGTTGCCATCGCTGTTCGAGGATCTATTAAAAAGTTCTCCGCCGTGGACTGTAGACTTTCAAAAATTATTGTTAAAATATATTTATCGAAATATATGCAAAAATTTGGGGCAGTAAAGCGTCGAACTTACTTCGGGGATGCACCTTTCACAACTGCACCGATCAGAGCTGCGTTATAGTCAACGACTAAATAAAAAATAAGAAAAATCGGTTTTTCTGCGCGTTTCCATAGACAGTCGGTGACATAATCGACGGGGTCGCCGAGTAATAGAAAAATGCGCTGAAAATCACGAGAAACTATAATTGTCACCATTTTTAACCGTTCGTCTTAGAATCTTTGACTTTGGCTCTACGAACCACAGTTTTGAAATGTTCGGCACCGCCCCGAACAAAAAATTTGCAAAAAGCAAATTTGACTATTGTTCTCGCAAAACTCCGACTGAACAATAGCAACAGCAATTTTACATTACCGGATTCCACGATTCTCCCGAGTCACTCTCTTTCCAGCGTCTTTGTTGACGTGCTCGTAAAATAGTAAGAACGTTTCCTAGCCTCGTTCCTGGGCGTGGCGATCAACAAAACAAGAGAGACAGAGGGAGAGGGAGAGGGAGAAGGAGAGAGAGAGAGAGAAACCTGGAGAAAGGGTGGCCGACGAAAGAGGAAAGGTGCAGAGAAATAGGAAAGGAGAAAAAGCAATGAAAGAACGCGAAGAGACGAGCGAAAGATAAAACGCGAGTTATAGGGAGCGAGACAGAGCGAAACGGGAGGAATGGTTTGAAGACGGACAAAAAGGAGGACGAGGGAAGAGGGCGAGAGAGGAAGAGAGACCGGACGACGTAAGATCTTGCTTCGTCCGTGACTGGAGGGAATCTCTAGTGGGATAAGATGGACCCCATGGGCCCCGATGGTTGGTTACACGAGGGCCAGGGTTAGCCCTCGGGCAACATTCCCCGGTAATGGTCGGGTTATACCTCGGGTAACACAGGTGCCCTCGGCTATACGAACGGAGAGATCGCAACGAAAGAAGAACTTCTCCGGCTGACTTACGACTTTCTCGATCAGCGGCGAGGATCTATCTCTTCGGGTTCGATCGCGAACGGTGCCCCGGCACCGAAGGTGGAATCGCAAAATCGGGCGGCGGGCCGCGTTGCCCGAGACCGAACAGGTGAAACAATCGGCGGGCCGACTACCTTCGAGCAAGGACACCCGAGAGACGGCCGAGCCGTCCGTAATAATTCCCCGGTGGGAGAGAGAGAGAGAGAGAGAGAGAGAGAGAGAGAGAGAGAGAAAGGGAGAGAGAAGAAGAAGGGTACGCTTTCTGGTCGGTCTCGGTGGTTTAATATTTTTCGTCCTCGGGAATAGTCGAACGGCAGGACGATGATTCCAAGGCGGATTTTTCGTGGAGTTTCGGCCGTTGCCACAATGCCCTCGGAACTTTTCTTTTTAATGACGCTGCTGACTCTCGCCGGCTCGCAAGAAATACGATGTTCTGACCTTCTTAGGTCGCCACCCCCAACCTTCTTCTCCCGTCCGGCTTTAACCTTCCTGTTCTTCTTCTTCTTCTTCTTCTTCTTCTTCTCTTCTCTCGTTCGCCGGTTTCTTCCCTTCGTCCTTCTCCCCGTCTTCGTTTCACGTCCCCTCGCTTCCTCCACCGGGTTCTCGTAGGTACGTACTCCCACTGCTCGAGCATCGTCGCTCTGTCTTTGCCTCCCTCCTTCTTGGTCCGAAGGGAAGGAAGGCGCAGCAGAAAGGAAAGCCGGAGGAGAGACGTTGGCGAGACCCGAGCGCCCTGGCCGGGCCGTGCCGGGCCGGGCCGAGCTGGTCCCGGCTCTGGGTCTGGGTCTGGGGCCTCTCTTCACCACGGAGAGTGCATTACATCCCCCCGGCTCCTTCTTCTTTCATCCTTGGCCGGCTCCACCGCGGAATGTGGCTCGATCCGCTCCTTCGTGTCTGAAAGGCAGCATGCCACACGTGGCACCGGACGTCGACGAGGTGGACGGGCTGCTCTCTCGGTGTATCTCGGGCAAATCGAAATATGCTAAATACAGGGTGTCCGAGAATCCTCGACTCTCCTACTCGCGTCTCGCGGAACAGAGACGGCGGTCCTGGAGCCGGGGAGCCCGGACGAACAACGAAAGCTGTTCGACGGAGAAAGAGAGAAAGACGGAAAGACAAAGAGTGAGAGGGAGAGGGAAGGGGGAGGGAAGGGATTGCTAGTGGGGAACAAGAGGCGAGGTAGGGGCCTCGGACCAGAGAGAGAGTCGAGAAGAATCGAGGCGCGGCTGTTCGAACACGAACGACACTACCCGGACCGGCTTCACGACGTGCAGTTTTATTGAGGAGCAGATGTTTGAAACGTAACCCATAATGATTCCGCACCGTGTGTATGTATATACCTGCCCACGTGCAGGGAGGCGCGAGTGTGTGCACGGATACGGATGAATATAATATGAATAAATATTATACAGAACGGCGTGCACAAGTTTCGAATCGGACACGCTTGTTCGCTCTACATACCGGAAACGATGATCGGGGAGAGTCTGTAGGAAATAAGCGTTCGCCTGTTCGCTGCGTTCTCGCGTCGCTGTCCTTTTGAGTTCTTCAACGATTTTGTTGTTGTCGGTTGTAACGCTTTTTGGGCGTCGATTTTCAAACAGTAAAGTGATAGAAATTCGCTCGATTTTTGTTCACGTCTGCACGACACTTTGCGGCCATCTAGATCAAGCAAAAGTAGGTACAAGTATCGTATCGTTGATTTAAGTTTAAAAGGGAGTAGGAATTTTTTTAAATTAATCAAATTATACACGACGCTAGTTTTACGGTGCGCTGGAAGTGACTACATTGCGTTTCTATGTAAAAATGACAGCAGTGTACTGAACCACATTTTTAACGTAAATCTAGTGTTAAAAAAGAGCATGCCACCTCTGAAATTCATAAGGCAAAGGAGTTGAATTGCTGGTTATCAAAACAATCGTTTACACAGCGAAGAATCTACGGAATGTAAAAAAATACAATTCAGTTACACTCGTAATTAGACTGCGGATTTTATGCATTTCTGACAAAAAACGGACAGGAGTAATAAGAATTTATAACTTGTTCAAGTTATTTAAGGGGAGAAGGATAGTGTCTTGCAGTTGACGTAGAAAAATTTTATTATGCATAAAGATAGGAGAACCATGGAATAATCTTTATCAAAAAGCATTAAACGACTGCGAGAACTTGAGAACACCGAAGGAAACGGCGCGCACGATTCGAAATCATCATTCCTAACGAATAGACTGCCGGTCTTCGTGCGAGCATTCATTTTCAGCGATAATTTTACAGATACAGGCACAGATAGACTTCCCGTGGTAAAAATAAAGTTACACCGACATTCGTTTCAATTAATATGCAAATTCTCCTGTATTTCGCGAAACTGAGCGCAGAACGACTGTCCGTCGACAAATCATTGCGAACGGCAACGACGCGCGATAGCAACGATGCGGGAAAATTTGAAAGCGTTATAAAAACGATAATGGGCCTCGCTTTTGGTCTAATCTTTGGCATGTGTGCACAATACGCGGACGGAACGGCCGGTTACGTACCCTGACGCGCGGTTTATGGTTTTGCCGATGAAAGAGCGTCACGATAACAATATTTTATTGCGGCCCCGCCGATAATGGTGCTCCAGGGATCTAAACGGGACGCGAGCGGTTTCGGTCACTGACATCCACGGCATGATCACGCCGGGACTTCATGCGTTCCGTGAAAACACTTTCGCGACGCTTCTGTGAAACGACGAGCCAACCATTCGTTCTCGATACTTGCCAAATGCCAGTCGCCGGCACCGAAAACCATAAATTCCGAATTTCCCGTGAGCCACCACCGTGCTCCTCTAATTCAGCCTCTATGACAACACGGTACAGCGAATACTCGGTATGAATGTAAACAACAGACATACGCGAGCCGTGTTATGTTTACACTACTCGACGGCGGCGGCTCTCGACCTTCGCGGTCCCTCATGAGGTATACCCCGCGGTAGTGGGGTTAATTCCGCGAAATTTATTGTCCAGGCCTTGGCGACATATATGGAGAAATCACTGTACATACCTCCATTCTAGTACCACGTACCAAAAATTTACAATTGCAGCACCATTCAGCGTCAAAAGTAGATACGGTGAATGTACCAGTGAGGGACTAGTTAAGACTAAAATACAATTATTCAAAACTTTTTGGGGTTTAGTATAATGAAATAAATAACCACCCTTAAACTTCTCGTTTCGTACACAGTTGTCATTTCATTTCTACCGTCAATTAGAAATTAATAAGATGCTGAAACTGTAATCGAAACAGATGTACCAGTAGTGATCACAGAATATCTAGTAAGTGTGTAGAATAACAAAATCAGAAAACAACGCAGTTCTAAATTCATGTCGTGTGCAATTCATAACATAGAAGGAGATGTTCACAAATGTTGATGTTGTCGCTTTCTCTGTAGCTCCGAGTGCCACTTCAACAGTATCAATATTTGCCACAATGCGACCAAAGTGTTTTCTTCTGTTGTGTTTGCTTCGTAACCGCTGACATTCTGTGTCGCTGTTTTTAAATCTTTCTTCTCTTCTTTCTTCTATTCTTGTGACTTTAAGAAACGAGGGCCAAGTCAAAATTTTTCCTTTAATAACCTGCATAAGTTGAAAACTAGAGTTGAAGATGATGTATCGGCGTCTTTAACACTAGATTTACGGAGCACTGAAAGTGGCCAGTTTGGATCATTTTATAAAAATACCACGAGTATATTCAGCCAGATTTTTAGCAGGCTTTTACTACAACATATGTTCCAAGGAATAAATGTGTTAAATAAATGTCCTATAAATGCATTTTTACGGGTCCCGTAAATCTAGTATTGAACTGTTGTAGTCTCTGTTGAATTTCGTCCACTGGGCTTTCCTGTTATAGCGTGACGTCTAGTTACAACGATCTAGCTGCAGGATCTATCGTACGATCGCTAAGTGCGAAAGGGTGGGCCCCCGGTTCGAACTTCTTCGAGATCGAGTTCCAGTTTGGAAAGCGCGTCGCGTTGTCGCGCCATGAGGGTCTCGGTCCCCGAGTGTCTGGCCCCATGTGGGCAGGACAGGTTTGGGGGCCTTCTCATTCACGAACATCTCCTCGCCGACAAGCTCTTTCATTGTTTCGCTCGTTTAGGGGTATCGGCATTTCGGGCCATCAGCCGTGCAAAAAGTCGAGCGAGGAGAATGGGTCCCCGAGCTCCACGCAGCGACCATATCAGGGCACCGTGGACGGGTACGTGCGGGCCCTTGTACGGGCCCATTTGGCCCGGCCGTGAGGAGAACCCCCGAATCTCGCGGACCCCGCCGGCTCCGAGCAGCTTGTATTTGCTCCGCGATCATAATAAAGGAACTCCGTCGCGGCCGATAAAATTAATTTGTCAGTCGGCCCGGGACGACCGGAAACGCTCGTACCCCGAAACTGTATCCTTGACGGAGATTGATCCTCCGAGGACGCTCCCCAGACTCGCAGGAATCTCTCCTTGGATTATCGTCTTCATTTCAGACCGAAAAAACGTCCCGATATACATGTACGCAAACTCCGGGACCCAATTTCTCAGTTATAACATCTACAGATACTATTCCCTTGACCCATTACTACTAGCGTCACGGAAACAGTCACAAAACATTTTTCTTCCCGTGAAACTTTTACCAAAATATGCGTAATATTTTTCTGATTGAAATGATACCAAACACGATTCAACTTGGATCATCCTTGTTTTATGATCTAGTGACCCAAATTGAGTGCCGGATTTTAACTCCCGTTTTTCCTTTGCTTTGCGATTGGCAACTCTGATTACTTTGGTAAATGTAGCTCAACGGCGCTCAATTTCTGCCATCCTTTAAAGCAGAGCTGCTCTGCGTCTCGCGGGCCACGAAGCCACGCCCCTGCAGGCAACGCTGCATGTATTTGTCACACGCATTGTCACAATTACGTGGCAAACTACGGCTGTGTTACGGCCTACCCCCACTCCGCTAAGTCACTCGCTCAGTAGCTTTGCCCGTAGCTCTGCCCTAATAGGCATGTCGAGCAGCTCTGCTTTAGAGCTTTGATTATCCGTACTAATCAATCAAACATGATCGATCGGATCGATCCAGATTTCTTTACGTCGAGACGTTGGTACGAACAAGTTCGTCGACGATTGAGAACTGTTACACTGACCATGCATTATGTGATTTGTTTCAGACGGCGAGTACCTCTTCGTTGATCCCGAAAATAAGTTAAGCAAGTACGCACCGAAGAATTGGCGAAGTTCTCACACATACGTAAGTACTAATCACAATATTCCCTCGAAAACATGTAACAATATGCATACACAGTGAATTTATTGCGATGAAAATTAATTTTTATACAATATAAAATCAAGCTCTCAACGAAGAATAATGTCTAACAAAAAAATCATCCGAGTAACAGTTCTCGTTTTTTCATTTCCAATCAGAGTTACAAGAGTTGTTGAGCTTACGAACGTTGCTTAATCTTAAATCGGAAATGATGTATTTCATTAATGGGGGAATATAAAATGGCTCAATTTCACTAGTTGTTTTTTAAAAGTTAAAACGCTGAAGAAACCTGAGCACGCAGGCGTAATTAAGTCGGAAGTTTAATGCATCAGAAAGCGCCGCTAAACTGTTCCCGTCGCACTCAAGAGCCTAATGTCTCGCAACAGCGTGACTTCACGGCGAAGTGCTGCGTATACTGCGAAGCACGCTTTAACTCGATTGTCACTTCACCGTGTCCGGTGTTATGCACACTTGAGGAATTCTCAGGTTTAGATGATTCAGATGCCCGGATAGGCTTGTCGTCAACTAAACGTGATCCGTCCTTGTCGACACGTTATATGCTTGGCCACTCAAAACGAAGTTGGAATGGAAGTAGTGTCGTAAAATTATTCGCTTATGTCCGTAATATCTTGTCGCGTAATTTATCTTGCGAAACAATGTCAGAATTCAGTGCGAATTTTGCCGCGACGCATTTCTCGTCTGGGGAGGTCGCAGATTTTTGGTTATTCAAACAAAAAATGTTTGGTACAAAAAGAAAACTAATGTAAAGATTAATGCAAAATTTTTCCGCCCGATATTAGGCAACTTTCCGCTGGCGATTACTGCGGCAATATCCGCCGCAGTGACACACGTCTCGGCGCGGTTGTATAATGTTCTCGAAGCGGGGTAGAGCTCTCGAACGGTACGTTCTGCCGGGAGGAATCGAGTGAGAGAGAGAGAGAGAGAGAGAGAGAGAGAGAGAGAGAGAAAGGGACGATTTAAGAGCAAAAGAAGGAGGCTCGCTCGCGGCGAAAGGAGAGAAGGGTGCGTAGAAGGCCCTCTTCGGTCAAATTAGCATTTCCATCCGCGGGTGCAGGATGGCGGCCGTGGTTTTGCCCGGAGGGTAGCGCTAAACGAGCGTACAACAGCAGTCCTCTTCAAGACGAGTAGCTTCGCAATATACCCCGGCAACTCGTCGTCGCCACCACGGACGCCGATGTTGCTCTTTCCTTTTCCTTTCGCTCGCCCGAACGCCCCGTCCCCGCGATGATTAATGTTAAACCACGTTCATTTACGGAAGCGCAATTCGCACGAATCTTGGAACTGCTCGAAGGAAAAGCGTAGGCTCGACGATCGAAGTCGGGGCACGGAACAATTTCGAATACAATCGCATTCGCGACATTTTACCCGACATTCCGTTTCGCCTAGCTCTCGTTATCGGGACAAGAGGTGCCAGTAATTCTAGTTCGAATGCCGACCTTTTCATTCGTTCTTGGTCAGCTCACATTAATATACTTAACCCTTTGCACTCGCGTGTCCAGGCCGAGGCGACATTTAACAGGTGTTCACGAAATTCCGGAGTGCAAAGGGTTAAGCTGCAAACTTCGTAATCAAGTAACGAGTTCGTACGAATGGAACAAGCAAGAATATCCGAATCCATTTTAACAGATTACTGACCGGTTAACTCGTGTTTTCATGACCAAACGTTGTCGGGACAATATCATACCAGAAAAAGATATAAAAAGTTATATAAAAGATACGTCTACAGTTTCATTTGAATGCATTATGTATAAATACAGTTTATCGAAGTTTATTCAGATTGTTTTAGTTCTACATTCAATGACGAAATAATAGTGAAATTGGATAGTTCCTGCGTAAAATTGCCGGTCAACAATGTGTCGATATACTCGACGGTGCTAGAATAGATTTTTTAGACTTGATCAAAAATAGTGCCACTCTGATACTATTTCGTGCTCTGCACTCGACGTGTTAAATGGCCGACTATTGGAACAATCACCCTACTGGGTATCTTTCTGTCGCGGTCCTCGTAGCGTCTCGCCACGCTGACCTCGGGGATTGCCAAGGAATTTCAACGATTCCCGGTTCGATGCTTTTCCCGGAGCGGCGTGGCTCGGGGGCCGCAGGAATTTGTCAACTCGGCGGAACGCGTCCAATCGACTGGACACCGGGTCTCGTCCGCTCGAAATTGCGAATGGCGTGGCCCGTCCGAAGGGCTCCGCGCGCGAGACCAACAGAAAGAAAGAGAAAAAGAGCGAGAGGAAGAGCGAGAGAGAGAGAGAGGGGGGGAAAGAGAGAGAGAGAGAGAGAGACAGAGACAGAGCGTGCCGCCCCGTGCGATATCTTCGTATCTGCTCGGAGCGGTGGGACCCCCGGTTTCGCTAATGACGGTCCACACCAATAACCAATAAATACTGGCCCGGTAAAACCGGGCTACCGGACTACGTGCTTATCTCGTCGGAACATCGACCGCGAAGATTTTCTGCTGCGGCGCGAGAGGTCCTCGGCTATTAAAACTGGGCCCCTCCCCTATCGGCGCTTTCGTGCTCCCCACTCTCCCTCTCTGTCTGTCTCTCTCTCTCTCTCTCTCTCCCTCTCTTTCTCTCTCTCTCTCTCTCTCTCTGGCTCTCTTTCTCTTTCAGCCACCCATCATCTCGCCGTAACACTCTAACGAGAATCCCGATTGTTCGACTTCGATGTTGACGAGTTTTTGCGAGCCGATTAGCGTACAGCACGCGGATTTTCATGCATATTCTCGGAACCTCTTGCGACACGGTTCTCGGAAAACCCCGTTTCGATATTCGTTTGCGCGGAATTTCGAGCCCCCACGCCGCAGTGCTCGGGGCGATACTGAAGAGTCCAATTTTCGAAGTATGAAAACTCAAAAAAATTTCGTCGTAAAATATTGGCACGGTTGTGTAATTTGTACTACTACCCACAATTTTTAGTACGGTTTAAAGGACCCGATTACTGTGGGGGTACCAATTACTGTGCCTGTATTAATTATACTTGTTTCTAGAGCTTAATGAATATTAAAGAAGAGATATTAAATTCTTTCATTAAAATCAATTAATATATATGTTACATATGTGTTTTTTAGTATTCGGTATGCTTTAAAAATATGTATAATTTATATAGGCACTGTAATTGGGTTCCTTGTCCTATGAATTTATTGCTAAAACTGATCCGTAAGGTCGAATATAAAACTCGCTACGGTTTCTGAAGCACGCGCCGATTTTTGCAGGTTATGTTTAGTATTACAAGGCTTTTCGAACACCATAAAAATTCTTTCCATAACTATTTCTTCCAATTCTTTATGTTACATGTTTATCAACTTTTATTCGAGTTTTAAAAACGGTACCAAAATGGTACCTCTCAGATTTCTTGCACACTACTTCCGGAAACATTGTACTGTGAACAGCAATTAATTTTATTCGCATATCTTTGCCCGTCGCATTTTCCTATACTTTCATTCCGAATTTTCATTCAGAAGTTTGCCAGTAATTATACGATAATAAATTACAATATAAAAAACGGTAATTACTTAGAAAGTACCACTCACCTCCGATTTTGATGAAATTTAAATATTTCATGCAGCCACACATTTTGAACAACTTTTTCCGTTTGCAATATTGGAGGGTCGCTTTTGGGTTTCGGGATATTCGCAAAAAAAAGTTTCATTTCTCATTTTAAACATGGGTGGGAACATTTCAAGGGTGTTATAATGCCAACACCATTGGCACGCATATACCGCATAAAAGGAAATCGCACAAAAAAAAATCGCATAGAAAAAGACCGCCCAAAAGCAGGTTTGGCTGTATTTAAATTTCATCAAAATCGGAGATGAGTGGTACGTTCTAAATAATCACCAAAAAGAAACTAGCACGGTGGTTTATATTTAATAAAAATATAAAGATTAATTCAATTTTGTTTTAGCTAAATTGTATTTTTTGTTCGTTAATACCTTAGTGTTTCCTTTAAAGAAGTATTAGGGGTCTCAGGTCGAAAATTAGTGTAGAAGTTATTAAGCTTGTACAGTTCGTCATAAGCGAGCGAACAGTGTGTCGCGAGCCGAACGGGTCAAGGTTCAACGTGAGCGTAATCGATCGAGCCGACACTCGGCTTTTGTCATCCGAAAAAACGACGGGTATCCGCCGTGACTGTGGAACGCGACGCGCACGTAGCTCGGTTACTACGTCACACTTTCGATTTCCATCCCGCCGATGACCGTTCTTTCGTATCCTCCGCGCTTTCGCGAGACGTGCCTGATGTCATTGAGAAGCGTGTCTGCGCCGATGGTTGCACACGGTCTTCCCCAATGACTCGCCTTGTTAATTGAACAATGCTTTCGATAGCTTCCTCGGAGAAGATTAGGTAAGAGACTCGGCATTCGCAGGAAGCGTTCGTATCTACTAGCGTCGATTAACACATTCACAGGATGTACCACCGGTGGTACAAATACAACGGTCAAAATACGTCCCCGTCGTGAACGTGTTAAGGGGGAATCGAGATAGGCACAAATTGGTCAAGGTGGGATCCTTCGAAAACGAGCGTCGACACACAGAGTTGCCAAACTGTACCGTCTAAATTTACTCGTGAACTACTTGTTGTATAACGAAATGTTTTCAACGAAAGGTGTTTGACACCCAGCGGTGCAAACAATGTGACAGTAATAAATCACTAAACATTTCAGTACTGTACGAGTAAATTGCACCATTTCCGTATGTACAGTATGAAAAAATATATGAAGAAAACAAATATTCTAGGTCGAAAGAAATGTTTCGTTTCAGAGTTAAAATGGCTTCGAGTGCAAAGGGTTATGTGGGATTGAAAACACTGAAAGTGGACCGTTCGAGGTTTAACTTGCTGTCTATTAATTCAATAATTTGTACTATATCAGAAGGAAGCTTAAAAATCTTCGTTTATATTTCCGAATTGAGTTATTAGATGACGTCCCTGGGGTTGACCTGTTAGCTGACAATTGAGATCGTTGTTGCTTTTGGAGGATCTATTCAAAAGTCTCCAAGGACATTTCATACGAAACGAACAAGTACACTGATTTCTCTATACATACCGTCACGGGCTGGATGATAAACTTCACGGCATTATCTCCGCTACATACGGGATATGTATATCCCGCGAGGGGCCACGAACCTCGAGAGGCCACAGACGCCAAGGAGTGTAAACATAACACGGCTCGGGTATGTCAAGACTCCCATTGTTGATATACATCGAGAATTCACTGTATATCGTAGTCCCCGAAAAGCGTGTCTTCAAGTCACAACTTTCAGCGCTGTTTTCGGCACTTCGACGAGGACGATGCGCGATAACAAAGAGTCCGTGTCCGAATAATTTGTCTAGAAGCAATCTGCCGCTGAAAATCTCTCGTTCCATGAGAATCGGCTTGTGCAACTCGAGCACGTTCGCTCGTTTGTTAGCGACTGGTGTAGCACGGGGTGTCCTAACGACAGAATTGATTAGACCACCGGAAAACTCATTGCGAGCGGCGTTCCATTGCTTGGAATCGGTTGTGACGGTGCGCGCGAGATGTCGCGCCGCCTCGATCGATCTGCAACACGTTGTTCGCCGGCATATCGGCCGGTGAAAAAGTAGGCGATTGAAATATTGTCCGGAATAACAGGCGCCGATTGAAGTATGGCACCGCTTGCTAATGGACGTGATTTATCGGCGCTCGTGTGCGCGAACAGGACACGCCGTGGCAACACCTATAAGTGGGCGATCACCGTTCTCCCCGATGCGCGATGCAATGCCTGGCTCGTTACAATGTGGCAACAGGCCAGGCGCCAACCAACGGCGGCAGTCAACATCAACAACACATTCCTGCAGGGCCACCGACCACCGTATTCGTATGTCATCGATTTCACGCTGTCGGTTAGTTCGGCGGGCCAGCTCGGACCCGTTGATGTGTTACAACCTTTCACGCGGGACGGACTCATACCGTGCAGAGAGATTCGTTCACGATGTCCCGACATCTGACGTGGCATTTCACAGTTTGCAGCTCGTTGATTTCCCGTCGTTCGTTGTTAACCGGAGCCCACTGGCCCGTTCCTCCAAAATCGGTGGAATCGATCGATGAAATGGATGAAAACTATTATAGGTCCTTCTACTGGAAAGGATCTTTCTCATTCGTTGAATACATTACAGACAACTTCGAGTCTCTCGAAGTAACGTATCACGCGGTTTTCTTCTACAATTCTGTAATCTACGGTTTTGGACTTGTATTCAGGATACACGTATTCACGTGTTCACGTGTACTAATATATATATATCCGTATTTTAATCCGTGTACTTCTTTACACACGGGGACTGAAGTGTACGCGTGTGTCGAAATACACAGATAATAAGCGGGTACACGTGTATCGAGCTACACGGATAATACACGGGTATCTGTTGTTTTCAGTACACGTGTATTATCTATGTATTAAAGTTCAAGGGTACACGTGCGTCGATATGAGGTTTGATGTTAGAATTGCAAGATCTTCAACTCGTGTTTAAGACTTACTGGAAAAGCGTACCGGACAGTTTATGCAGAAGTTCCCTTCAATTTCTTTACAATGAAATGAACGATGTTAATCATTTAAATACCGAATTTGAAATGTATGTACATCTCTGAGCCACTACTATGGTTTGATTTGGATCCATACGAATGGTGGAACGCAAGGACACACAAGTATCCAAGAATATCCGAAATCGCTAAAAAATATTTAACCATGCCAACAACGTCAGCCATGTCTAAGCGGAGCTTTCCGTCTGCTGGAAATATTTCCACAGCAAAAAGGAACCGTCTTTATCCGTTGTCGGATAATGTAAAGATTTTGGTTTTTCTTCATCAAAATAAACAGTTGATTGATTAAGGTTTATCAACAGAAATTCTACTGTTTCTTAATTTTCGAAAGCTATCATGTTGAGTCTTGTATATTTCAATATACCATCCGTGTATCCGTGTACTTGAATAAACGTGTCCACGTGCATCAAAATACACGGATAATACACGTGTACCCGTATATCCAAGTTCACAGTTATACGTGTATCATCCGTACATTTTGATGCACGTGTCCACGTGTATTTCGGTGCACGTGTTCACGTGTATTAAATAGTGTCCGGACTTCTGCACGCACATATTAATTACACGCGCACACGTGTATTCTCGATACACGTGAAATGGGTATCACTAGTAACGAGGAATTGCCGTATCGCGTTCGCGCTTGCCCCACTCTCGAGATTGGAGCGTTCGACGTTTCTGACAAACCGGGGAATCAAAACAGACGGGCAATGCAGAATGAGCGGTGACGATACTTTTGAGCGGCAGTGTATGCAAATACCGGCGGTTCGCGCGAGGACTCCCGATTTTAGCGTGGACTGTACACGCGGGCCATCCACACAAGAAGGTAGAGAGCAGGACGCCGCAGGAGCGAAAAGACCGAACGAGGAACAGAAGTGGGAAGATGGAGAGGCATACACCGGTGCTGGATTAATATTTATGGTTCGTAAAATATGCGGATGGACCCGACGGTATAATTTGCTACGATTTGACCGGAGGGTCTAGGTCTAGACGCGAGCAGCGAAGAAACCCTTCTCGGTTTAATTTTCGGCTACCGAATTTGGAGCGGGCCTTCGTTATTGGTGGCTGTCTCTCCCTTTAGCTGCTCGCCTCCTCCTCGGCCTAACCACTGCGGCCCATCTCCGTCCTCTGTCCCCTGGGTCCTCTCCATCTATTTCGTTTCTTTTTTCTCGTGCTTGGTCGCTCGATGATGTATCGACCACACTGCACAGCCTCGGGAAGCTGCCGCTCGTATCCCCCCTCCCCCCATCTCTCTCTCTCTCTCTTTCTCTCTCTTCTTCTCGTCACTTCTAATTTCTATTTGCGAAACCCACGAAGTCCTTTTGATTGCTAAATTTAAATGGAAACGCCGGTCTATCGTTAAGACAGATTGGAAGTTGTGGGAGTGAGTAAGTGAAATTAGGACCGGATCGATCCTCGGCGGCCACATTTCATTTCGGTACACCTATAATGAGCGGACGCGGCTTGTTTTCGTTTTCAAGCCGGCTGCCTTCTCGAGCCTTGCGTTCGTTAGCCGAGATTGCTAAATCCGATCGTTTCCGCGGGGATATTTATATAAGCGGCGGTCCTCCGAGCAGAGGGCTTGAAGAGTGATTGAAAACGTTGCTCGACAGCGGATACAAGCGGCTCGAAGGAATTTTGGTAGACGAACGCAGGAAGTGGACCGTTTACAAGAGCTGTCGATCTTTTAACACTAGGTTCACAAATGACGTGTTCTAATATTTTCGATTTACGATTACTGAGATCGTGAAGATCCGTCTACGTGGAATTACTCGACGAATTTATTTCTTCAGGTATATATTATTTTTAAAAATGGCTGAAAACTTGGACAGACACATTCTTTGTGTTTCTAGTGCTCCGTAAACCTGGTGTTGACGCTAGAACGACCGGAGCAGTTAAAATGACTGGTTCCTAATTTTTCCTGTTACAATTACTGAAATTGTAAAAATGTTACCATCGGAAATTTTTTAATGAACCTCTTCATTGAAGCTCGTATTACAATAAAAGTCTTGTCACTGTTGCAAAGCAATATACGTCAGTCGCATTTATTGCTCGGTCGTTCTAGCGTTAATAAGGGTTGCTGTAACGAGGATGCCGTAGAACGCCGCATCCGTCGAGAAGTAAAGAATTCGTTTCAACTCGAACAGAACAGGTGTCGAGAAATTAGTGAACGAAGGTTAGAGCGTTTTAACGTGTTTGGCAGACAGACCGTTATTTATTTCGACTCGTCGACTCTCACCCGGTAATGCCCGGAGTGCCGTCATCGGTCTCGAAGCCTTCGCTCGAGGTCGTTGTGTCCGCCGGCGAACGGTGTTCACCGACGACATATCAAAATAAGTATATATACGTACACTGCCGAGAAAAATGACGAGGCACCTCGAAAATTACCGGAATAAGAGCTTCGTATTGCTGGTGTATTAACGGGCTACACGTCTTCGGCAAAATGAAGAAAAATCGATCCTCAGAAGATGGCATATTCTGCTCGTACGATCTCTCTGAAATGTTCCCCCAAAAATCTTATACAAGACTACTTTTATAGATCTTAAAGTGCAATCGTCTTGCATAATGACTTTAAGTGCGTTGTTCTTGAAATGGCTCTGAGGCACAATTGTGACCAATTTCGGCAAAACTTTGCGGTAACATTCTATTAATGACTAGACTGAGGATCTTCGTGCAAAATTGTTTGTACTAATTACAAGACATAGGGATCAAACAGGGATTTATTTCTGCCTTTATTAAGCCGTAAGAAATGTTTCAATTCATACATTTTAATACGGACAGAAGAAGTTGGAAATTTAGATAGAAGAAGCTTCTGTTGAAGAGTAAAATGGTCACGTTCCTGAGGGTGGCTTGTTGATTCACGACCGCAAAATGGCCATTGCCGTGGCGACAGTCTCTCGGTCGGGGATCGTAAACGTTAAAAATGTATTAAAAAGCCGGCGGCGAGCACTGCGTTAGGCCCTCGGCTCGGTTATTCAGAGGGTGTCTTATAATTTGGCGCGTTTATCTTGGTGGGGCCGTTAGCAAAATATTAAAGATATTTAAAAAGTCGTCCGTACGAGTTTACCGAACCCAACAGATGGTCGCGTTATCGACCGTCGAATCTCCTCGATCTCTCGTCCCCTCTTCCTCGCTATTGCCGTTTCACTCTGTTGAGTGTTCACGGATCGAACCGGAGAGATCCACGGGGGATTTAGTCCCGATTCTCGGTGGAACGCGTGTAGCTACCGTGCTTGAGGGCGCGTGGGCAGGAACGAGCATGGGCGTATTCACGGTTTGGTGGTTTCGCCCACGTTTGCAGGTTTTTCTTTCGTCGCGGTAGCCTGCCAGCCGAAGTCGGCTGCTTCGTGGATCGCTTCGGGACAGAGTTGATCCTAACGTAGCACAGTGGGGCCCGTTCCTGTAAAATAGCTGGAATTGATTCGCAGATTGTCGTGTCATGAAACAGATTAGAACTAGGTTTTCTCGCTAGCTGATACCTGATCGAGATAGACTGGAAAGGACACAGATTTATATTTCATCTCTTGAACTTTTGTCAACCTATTTCTCACGGTTTTCAAACACACCATTTGGAGGATACTTGTTTTATTCACGATTTACTAGAACCTCCATTATCCGACCAATATAAGATCGCGGCGTTCTACCTGGCACGGCGCTTGAAATCCGTCAACTTTACACTATATAACTTTTGAATTACTGAATTCCGGCCATTAAAACGTTACATCTTTGGCATTTCCTCGTAAAAATCTATAGGATTATATTTTAAAAAGTCGAAAATTTTTGGTCCCCCAAAGTGATATTCAACCGATTCCAATTAAACAAGTAATTACGATCTAAATTGTATAATGTTAGGTGTTATATTAATCAGAAAAATGTTAAAAATGGCAATGGTTTCATAAGAAACCCACTAGGAAGAACAGTATAGTATTTATTATAGATTGTTATTAGGGATCACTCCTACAGAAACAAAGAAAAATGAAAACATCATTCTTTCTAATTTAGAGAGTTATGCATCGCTCAGCACAAATCAACCTGACACGAATATTCTTTATTTTTTACCTGCGTGGATATTTATAGCCTGCAACGCTTTATAGTTTGAAGAGTTCTACTTGCGTTTGTATACGGGAACAATCGCGATATCGAGTATTATCGATTCGATGAGCATAATGAGACCGATCAGGTTGAGTTGCTTATTCTGGTCTATGAAAGAACAATTCAGTCATCAAAGCAAATGATTGTCTTGAAGAGCTACAACCGGATATACTGAATTCTACCTTATACAAAAAAAAAAAGAATCGTTGAAACATTCCTTCGCGTAGCAAGACGTGTGCATATTGTTGGTTTCATTTTGCAGGAACGCTTCCGGTTAAAAGTTTAGCAGTATGTCAGAAAAACAAAACAAATTCACTGAATACAAGTTTCCTAGCGCAAATCTTCGTAACCTTAAAATTTATGAATTAAACGAAAGGATCTTTTCTCTGGATGAAAAACGCGAGCCTCGGACATCACTAATTAATTGTATTAATCGTTTCTTCTGTTTTGACTTGCAGGGCTTAGACAGCAGCGGACGGCCAGCCTTCGTCCTCTACTTTCGCGTTCGTTACTACGTGGACACGCCATTGCTGTTAAGGTGAGCCGTCATGTTCAAGCTAATTTTTCACTTTGCACTTACGGCGCAGCGACATACACGCGCAACCTGAAATTACTCTAACAGCATGCGAGTTACCATCTCTCTTACAAGTGGTATCTTATAACGCAATCGCAAAGAGACGAAGGAAATTCACGATCGAATCGAACGCGTGAATGAAAGCTCCCCGACGCTGCCCGGCCTGACAAATTATTCACTCGAAAGAGGCTGGCTCCACGCAGGAAGCTAAATTAGTCGAGGACGGTCCGTCGGACGGCCAGCCAAATGGATTGCAGAATTAATCGGAGTAATTAGTGTTTCGCTTCAAATGGTGCCCGGTGCCACCGTGTTCGTCGGCGACTGCCAAGCCCGCGTAGCCCACTCGACCTCCATTTTGCCTCTTTTCCCTAGCCACGCTGCATCCCGATTAAGAGGGGCTCTCCTAATTTGCCCTGAAACTCGAACCAGGATCGTCCTTCCGGATAAGGCCGTGACCGAAGCCCTGAAACGGTCCGATCAAATTCGCGAACGTTTGTAATATTTAATATACTCGATAATCATTCCGTATTCGCACTATGCCAAAATTATGTACCGAGTCGTGAACACGTTGGACAAACGTAGCATTTGTTCATGTTAAAATTGAGCATTCCTCGGGCATTCCGGACGATCGAAACCTCGGTTGAGTTTAATCGTGAAATAACAAGACCGTTTACGTTGAATCGTATAACAGCTGGACCGCAGGCGTTTCACGTAAATTTGCAAGAGTTCAAGGGGGTTGGTATTTACCACCCCTTCCTCTGTATCGGGGCATTACTGTAATTCGAAGGGGAGAGGCGAGAGCGAGGATTGCACGGTCGAATTTGCGAATGAATGAAAGCCGGTACGCCATTGGGTGCGCGCGACATCGTGCAGAACGGAAGCGGGGAAATGAAGCACCGGAGGGGATCGAAGCGAGGAGCGTTCTGCGGTTAGGCGAGCCGTGGGTCCTTTCACGAATTAAACCCTCGTCGACGTGGACGTGCGGCGAATGCGGCGAGGCTCGATGTAAATCACGGGTTTCGGGTGGAAATCAGAAAGCAACCACGGATCAGTATAATTACCGGGACGAGTGCTTTCATTTAATGCGTACGGTCTATCTATCACGCGCCACGTAATAATTTATAATTACAAGAGTAGGTAGCACTTAGCTACCGGACAGGAGTCGAGAATTCGTTTCGTGAGGGAGACCCACCCTTTCGCTTGCCCTTCGCTTCGCCGTCACCTCGCTCAGCCTCTCCCTCTGTCTTTGTTCGTTGCTTCGCTACCGTCCAATCGTCTCTCCTCCTCCCCCCCCTCCTCCCTGTGCCATCAATTTCATCGGTATCTGGCTATACGATACACGCAACGCTATCAAAATCTCGCATCATGTCCTTCGAGTGATGTCGGACGTGTTCGGGCGACGTCGCGCAATAGTCGAAGTCGAGCTTCTACCTCGACGAAAACGACGTTCGAAAGAAAAATCGGAGCTGTCTGTGACCTTTGGTCAGTGACTCGGTGAAAACTTGACATTGGTGCTTTCTAACTCGGCAGTGACTTCCTTAGCCCGTTTGACCAGCGATGTTTGCGTTGTTATGGTCAACGAATCCCAACGTAACTCGAAAGTACTGTGAACACTTCGTTCGTTTACTTGCAAGCACGAATGTACGGCAACTCTCGCCAAATTGTTCGCCCTATCGCGTCCCCCCACTACCGTTGCGAACAAGCATGATCTCTCCTGATAGTTCGTCCAGTGCATGTCAAGAATCATACACATCTTTTTATTTTTAATTGTACATACGTCTTTGTTCAAACTATTCATTAGATTATCAGTTCTAAATTTTTTAATGTACAACTATTGAACATATATTATGGGGAAAGCCGCTAAAAAGCTGACTAAATATTAGGTCTACCGGAAAGTTCTGTCCCGTTTTGAATTGAAAGAAAATAACACAAATTTTCATACATTTAATAATATTTATTGTAGAATATACTTTCCTATCGGACAGAACTTTCCGGCAGACCTAATATATTGTAGGTATTTTTGTAAACGGACCTCAATACGTATTCCAGTATTCTTTCAGATTCTTCAAAAAACCAGCACAGTAAAAAGATTAGCCACGAGCATAAACGTCCCAGTGCGCAGACGGCGCGGCGTCGATAAAAATAATGTTGCGGACGTAGGGTTAATATTTAGACTTGTGCGCGGAATTGCGTCACCCGCGCGCAGATACCGTACGGACGACTTGGCGTGAAGCAATTTCCGCGGCGGCAGCGTTCATTAAAGTTTTAAGATAGATTTTAGCTAATACGAACGCGTTCCGCGAATGTTCGCCGGGTAATGCACGAAACACAAGAATCCTTTCTCACCGCGAGCTTTCGTAATCGCGGCATGCTGTGCCGCAGATTTATAGGGCTGGTTTCTATCGCTATGCGCGGTGCGTTACGCGAACTGTAGCAAACGTGACTTTTTGAAATTCCCATGGCCTCACCGAGCGCACGTGATTTATCATTACGCAAAGTTTGCATGACAAGTGGTGCCTGTCGACGCGAGCCCCATTGGAATACGCTCGGGTTCCTATACGCTGCAACTTTGACGTCGTGTTTGTACGTACATACGTGCTCTTACGTGGTAATCGTTCGTTTCGCAGTCCAGTTTCTCGAATTTTAAGGATACCGGGATCCAGCATGATTAAGTTATGTAACGGCGCGCGGGATATCACGAGACACCTTGATTCGTTTCGTGCGAAAGGAATGTCTTTATAAGAACGTCGACCGTAGACGCAACAAAGGTCTCGAACGAGGAACACGTTGCCGTTAATACGGGGAAAGATGAAGAGATAGATGGAGGAAGAGAGAGAGAGAGAGAGAGAGAGAGAGAGAGAGAGAGACAGAGAGAGAAAAAAAACTTCATCTCCCTGGAAGCACGGGATTTAATTATTCACGAGTCACGACACGATTCATTATATCGACGAGCGTGTCGGGAACACTTGAGAACCATTCACCGTGGCACCGGTCGATCCGCGGTCTCTCGATCCTACGGTAACCATGAGAAGCATATCTCACAGAAATGGCAAGGTTATTATTATTAATTATGCGAATGGGTTTTTTCGCCGTTCGCCGCGATACTTGTCCGTTACACGGAGCGCGCGCGTTGTCCCAAGAATTTCAACGTTCGCATGCGCGCGAAACTTCCTGGCTGCCTCTCGATCTCGAGACCTTTGCTACAGTGCTCGACAAAATGATCGAATACCGCGAAAAAATGCGCGTTCCGAAGAGCCGTGAATGGACTCGAAAATTTTATGAAAAGTTCTTAAACAAAGACCGGATGAAGTTTTATTTCGTTCGCCGTTGTTATTAATTATTTACAAATATACAGCGACTTCCACTAATATTCGGACGCTCTTAAAAATCGAATAACTTTGTCGATATTGGACTGTACTACTTGAATTTTTTCGAGAAGCTAGAACAATTGATTCGCTACGAAACGTGGAAAAAAAAGTTTGATTAAAATTACGGAGAAAGTACTAAAAGTTGTAGTCTGCAACTTTTTTATGCGGGCTTGTATCAAAAATTCAAAAAGTACATTCTGCGCGTCTGTATCAATTATACATATTCCGAATATTTCGTCGAAATCGGTCAACATTGCAATGAGCTACACACGTTTATCATTTTGGAACGTCTGTGGCTTATTGCAACATTGACCTATTTTTATGAAGTTCTCAGAATATGTATAATTTATACAGATCTACAAATCGCACTTTCTAAATTCTCCATGTAAGTCCATATAAAAATGTTGCAAAATACAACTGTTAGTATTTTCTATGCTATTTCGACCAATTGCAATTTTTCTACAAAATTTTGTTCACTTTATGTAGCAAACCATTTATGAAATATATGACCATGTATGAAACCACCCTCCTAAAGTTTGTATCTCTGTAGCTATCACGGAATGTATTAAAGATGGAGATGTTCTTATATCCGAAATGGGGGACAAGTATTTTTTCCATTAGCGGAGACGGTAATCTAAGGGATGAAATCGCCCACTGAAAATGACCTATTTTCGTGTGAAAAGGCTCTCAGCGAACAGAAATATTGTGCATGCACGAACTTGTTTACGTTGCGACCAGCGTTACCGCAAAAAGTTCCTCCGAAGGAATACGTGACGTAACGTTCCTAGAATTGCCCCACCACCGTGCCAGTACCGAGGGTACTTAGTGACGTTCAGCGACGGCGCTAGGGGTAGACTACACTAGCTTCGTGACGTCATTCACGATTACAACATTTCCCCCACTATTGAGGCGGCTGTCGTAACGCGGAAAATTGGATGAATTTGTACTATATTTGTACTGTATCGGATGAATATTTTTCAAAGTAATGGTACGTGATCCGATAACGCTGGTTATATAGAGTTTGTCGGCGTGTTTTGCCGGTGGTTGTAAATATTGTCGTCTGGTGTTCGCGAAGAGGGGGAAATAACGATTCGGATGATTTCAGCGATGAGACAACACGCCACCACTACTACCTGCAGCTGCGGGACAATGTCGTCAGGCATGGCGGCGGGGTGGAGAGCCTCCATCCTCACCATCCCCTACACGAGCCATCAATCGTTACGCCTCTGCTCACACTCGCGGGTCTTGCCCTACAAGCCGACCTTGGCGACTACTCCGAGGAACGGCACAGGCCACACGCAGGACCTGTGGGATACTGCAAGCCCACGGATTACCTTCCGCCTCACGTAAGTGGTCCCAATTAGCGCCGCCATACTCGCCGGAATGTATTCAATCGAAATCGCGAACGCGACCGTTGACGAATTTTTGTAAATCTCTACCGTGCGTTTGTTAACGCGTTCGAGTTCGAACTTGCGCCGCTCGAAGCATTTCACGTCGTCGAAGTAAAGAAACGACTGAAAATTATCATTAGACTTTATGCAAAATAGAGCAGCAGTGAAATTTATTTCTTCCCGTAATAATTGTGAAACGATGATTTTAAGATAGCAGTATTCTTAAATTCTTCTAATGCTATCGCTATTTTATACTTCCTGTCGAAGAATGTTCTTTTCCGTTCAATTAATAGTTTTTGTCTGTTATAAATACTTTCTGCTTGCCTACATGTCTAATTAATTCCAAGCCTCGGTGAATATAATTGACTTGCAAATACTCATCCGAGCACATCTAAACTCGCCCAATAAACTCATAGCTCCGACGGATGAAACCGATTCTCATTAAAATCAATCTCTTCTTTTTCATCGATGTATTTAATTACTCGATCGAAGCCCTTATTAAACCAGTCCCCGTTTCCCGCGCACGCCGCTCTACCATAATTTTCCAGATAGCGCGTCTATCATTCAATCACCGATCCTCCAATTACACGGCTTATTCTCTCTCTCTTTCTCTCTCTCTCTCTCTCTCTCTCTTTCTCTAAATCCCTGCATTTCCTAGGATTTCATTTGCGGAATGTAGGCCTATTCCCGCGTTGGTGCTTCGATCGTAAAGTTCTGCCGATGGCGGGGACTGTTCGGCGTGTTGCATAGCATTCCATAAATGGGCTGTTCCCTTCCACAACTTTGAAAAAAATCGATTTTTGAGTGTATCCCTTTAATGTGCATCTGCGACCGAGCGGCAGCCTACTGCGATTACAGAAAAATCGCGATAAGCGTGAAAATTATGTTTAATTATTCGATCAAGTATCCTTGTTTTTAATCATATTTTTCACGAAACTTTTATCAACGTATTCGCGGCATTTCTGTGATAAAAATGACGCCAAACACGAACAGTTTGGCTCGTATTTACTTCTCTAATACATGATTCCGTATATATTAGGTCTACCGGAAAGTTCTGTCCGATAGTGTCACTTTGACTTATATGACATTTGAGACATATATGACTACCTCTCTCTATCATTGCATTAAATGTATGAAAATTCTGTTATTTTCTTTCAATCCAAAAACAGACAGAACTTTCCGGTAGACTACATTTCATTTATATCACCCCCATACGTATCTCAAAGTCAAATTAATTTATCTCGAAACCGCTTTGGAAACGAGGAAACCCAATTTAGCTAGTCTCCGAAATGTTGTCACAGAGTTCCACGAACTAAGTTATAAAGACAAAGTTCTACCGCGTGTTACGCGGGGACAAAATGAATTCCCTATTCGTGTGCCCGCCACCGTACGCCGAGACGCTACTGTAAATGTAATCGATGATCGTGGTTTAGATGTGCCTCGAGTCAAATGTGCTCGCCGTGCTCGCGGCTCAGCATAGAGACAACCGGGGCCTCGCCAGGGAGGAGGCAGAGCTGCAATACATCCGGGAGGCGGTGCTGCTGGAGGCGCCGCTCAACGCTCACCTATATCGGCTCCGAAGAAGCAAGAACGAGGCCGGTCCGGGACGCATACTCCTCGCGATATGTGCTCGCGGCGTGCGAGTATACGCCGAGGAGGAGACGCCGCGTGTCTTCGCCTGGAACAACATTGGCAAACTGTGCTTCGACGTTAGTCATCAAACTTCTCTCAACTTACGCCGGGTTTGCGTTGGTTCGGTTGCTGGAATTTCACTGGAAATTCGTCAGTGTCTACATTTATTCCAGTCACTGGATCCAGAAATTTACTAAACTAAATCAAAATTTGATTCTCCGGCATTGGCGCTTCGACCGATAGCAAAATTATGTGTACCTAATAACCAGGTGCCTCCTGTAGAGTCACGAACGATTCCAGTAACGCTGGAATATTGTTTTCTTGATGGTGGGGGTAAAGACTGGATTGAAAATGTTTGCCGGAATGACGGCACTGTACTGGTATGAAAACACTGTTCACATTATTCCGGTTACGATTCAGAGCTGGATTGAATCACTGAAGCGGAATGCTACTGGACCAATGTAAACCCAGCTTTAGCCTTAGCATTACTTTGAGAGACCCTTTTCGAGTGACGGATCGTTTAAACATCACCTTGAATTGTCCGATTTTTCTGACACAGCGCAAGAAGTTCGAGATACGCGCCGTCGATCAGCCGGACAAGCTCACCCTCTACAGTGGATGCGATGACAAAAGCAAGCTCCTTCTGGGGCTCTGCCGAGACACTCATCAGTTCTCCATGGCCATAGCACCCAGAGTGAACGAAGCGAAGAGGCGCGAGGAGGAAGGTGAGATCATTTCACCGGATCGATTATACGGTGCTGTTGAAATCGTATAAAGTCTCGTAACAAGTTTGAAACCTTTTTTCATTTGGAACCTTCTTGATGGTTCAGTCGAATTGAATATCTGTACTCTGTGGTCAGAGTGTATCATGCCCACATACTTGAAAAGGGGGGAAAAAAATATTCTATGTTATTTATGTTCGTATAGACAGCTCTCTGGCATTTTGTGACCGTTTTTCCGTTCCCTGTCTAATTTTTCTTATTTCCGGCTGAAGAGTTTTCCCCCAAGTCAGAACCCTTGCGACCCATGCTTCGTTGCTTTTGTTAACTGTGCGTTACTGTCTGTCCGACCGCAGAAAGGAAGGTGCTTCGGGACTGCTACATGTATCCCGCCCGTTGCAAGCTAAGCTTAACGGCACGCGGGGCACGCGGTGACCAACGAATCTCTGTTATCTCGAGCACGTCATCCAATACCACTTCTGGAATTGTTAGTGACCGGGTTCACAGCGAGGACGAGCCGGACACTGCGCCAGCTTCGACCGAATGTCTGCCACGTCTTACCGAAACTACTTCGCACTCGGCTGTCCAGTGCGGCGTTGTGAACGGCACTAATGCGGACGTCGAAGATCGGTCGTTGCCATCGTCGCCGGTCTCCGCCGTAGATGGTGAGCACAGTCATTCGATCACCTATATCCCCTCGAGTTTGAAAATTAACTTTTACGCGGCTCGTTAGCGGCCCTGAACGACTTTGCCATTTATAAATCTATTGTCGGCCATTTTAATCTCGGCAAGGCGGACGCTTTTGACGTCCTCACGACTGCCATGGCTTTTCACATATTCTTGAACGTTATCCTTCAGGCCAATTTGATAAACAATTATTTGAACTGGCTATTAAAAACTTAGCATATAGCTTGCGGAATTGTACGTATTACTGAAAGTGTATTTATGAACACAAAGTTAGGAAGTTAAGAGGTAAAGAGTGAGGTTTAATTCTATTCATTGAAATTAATCAATTCTTTTCATTGAGATACCGCGGAAGAAAAGAACCGTTTAGTGTTTTCAATGTTAAATGACAACGATAGAGGGTCCGGGTACATCGGTTCGGGTAGAATCGCGAAAACGCGATGGCGAACAGTGGGGGTGTTATAAAAACGGATCCGTATAATTTTTAGAAGTAGACGGCGCGGACAGCACGCCCACGACGGCTACATTGAGATTGGCGTCGAGCGCGGCGACTGCGGCCGAGGGGTCACAATGTAGCAGCAGCTGCAGCACGGTCGTGGTCGTGAACGCACCTGCTGGTGGACCGCCGCGAATGCGTCGCACATCGGCAACGTCGAGTCTAGAGCTGGGCTACTCGCATACGGCACAGAATTCGGCGGTTTCGTCGGAAACCGCCAGCTTTCCTGGCGCCATTTACGACAGGTGCAAGAAGGGCGGCAAATACGCAGGTGAGATTCCTTTCTAATCGCGTGGCAACTCGCGCCCGGACGTCTCAGTCCCGAGAGACACCGGCAGGCGTCTGGTCTTACGTGAACGTGTCGTTTCCAGGTACGGACATAGCGAGCGAGACCAGCGGCGTCTACACCCTGAGGAGCAGCGAGATGCAGGACGAGAGAATAGGTGACTTGTACTCGCCTACGGGAGACGCGAACGAATCGTCGGCGGCGAGCGACGTGTGCGCATTGAGCTCCGTTCAATCGACGACCGACGAGGCTTCCGTAACATCCGGTTTTTACACGATACACAGCGGCCTTCGATCCGAAACCAGCGACGTTTACACGGAAGACGTCGGCACGGTGGATCAAGAGCCGATTTACAGTGTCTGCAAGGGTGACGAGGACGTCGCGAACGTCGTGTCTACGATGACGGCGGTCACCCTGGACCAGCAACTCGAAGACTCCAGATCACGCAGCAACAGCATACTGAGCGCGGGAAGCTTCAGAGGCGATGGTAGCGATCCTTCCAGCGTGGGACCATTGTTGTCGGCCGACGAGCTGTCGGATCTCATTGTCGGACGTTATCCGCCTCGGAAGACAATCAGCAATTCCATGGATTCGGACTGCGACTACGTCACTATGCCTCCACCGCCTCCGCCACCCAGAACAGACAGCGACAGACAGCTTCCTCCGCCTCCTCCGTATCCAGTGAGCATGGACTACGCGACGTTGAACTCGTCCAGATCTAAGATACCGGATATAGAGAGGGAACCACCGCCTCCGCCTCCGTACAACGCGACTCGAGGCGAATTCGTACCGTTACCGCCGAGGAGGACCGATCCACCTCCACCGCCACCCTACACGTCGCCGAGAGAAAGAATTCAGATACCACCGCCCACGCCTCCGAGAAACGACGCCGTGATACCTAGGGAACCACCGCCGCCGCCCCCGTACCCCGAAGTCTCCGAGGTGACGCGGCAAGAAGCGATCTCTACCCTCTATCCGGCCGCGAGCGAAGAGATCGTCTCGCGCGTGACGTCGACGAAGATCCAGACGAGCCTGGCGAACAGCAAGGCGAACGTCAGTTTGACACCGTTGAAGAGCAGCTGCAGCCAGCCGACGGCGAACGGCGTAACCGCGATCGCCCCGAAACCGCCGCCCAGAATTCAACCACCCACTTACCCCGGTGACAAAATGAAACCGACGCCGGTCCATGCGCCGGTCGCGGCTCTAGTTGTTGGGCCGAATAATTACCTGGACGTGCACGCTTCACGAGGTGGTCCGGTTTTGTTGCCTTACTTAACACCGCCGCCACCCCCTCCGCCTCCTCCGCCGCCCATGGTCCATCCCAGACAACCTCCTCCGCCGCCGCCCAGCCTGGCCACCGTCTACACGAGCCAGGTGGCCAGGTCGCAGATCGAACAGTACAAGCAGCAGCTCTATTCCGACGTCGATTACGTAATGTTCCCACTGAAAGATCCCGCCGTCTCCAAGCAGGAGTACATCGACGCGAAGCAAGGCTCGTTACTCGCCGCGATGGCCGCCTATCCGCCGCCCCCCTATCCCTCGTTTAACAATAAATCGCTGGTAATGTACCGTAGCACGCCGTACCTTCCCGGCTCGTCCTTCTCCTCGCCGTCGAAATACGCTTCCAATCAGAACCTTAGTAGCAGCGACACGAGTTCTAACAATTACTTACCGCATAGTAACTTGAGCAGCCACTACGCTGCTAGTACGAGCTCGCTATATAGTGGGGCTACTTGTTCGTCGGCAGGGAGTCAGAGTCTTAGACGCGAACCACCAGCCCCAGCACACCCACACACACTCCACGCGTTCTCCAGGACAAGAAGCGACGAGAACATTTTGAAGTGTTTCGACTCGCCCTCCAGCATCAAGCTGCAGTCCCTGCCGCAGTTCAAGCACCGCAGGCTACCGCCGCCGCCACCGCCGCCCCCATATGAAATACAGGTACGGTCAACCAACACCTAGTTTAATACTTTAATTTATGCTCACGTTTCAACTGAAATTTGTTTCTGTACACCATTTCGGGATACTTTTAATCGCTAGAGGTGTGGCGGAGAACTCGAAAATGTCGGGACGGGTCGGGGCGAGTCGGGTTCGCGAAAATTTCGGGATTCTCGACAATCCGAAATTCTCGAGAAACCGTCCGGACTCTGAAGACAGTTTTTGAACCGTTTCGACCCAACATTTTCCGGTTCTTGACAGGATGTAAAAGCGCTGACTGCGTCGTTCGCGTATAGAAACCATTGTCGCTGATGAGAACCGTATCTCGTTGTAGAATCTCGAGAAGAACCAGCCGCTTCCATCAGCCTCTTCGTCGTCTTCGTCGCCAAAGAAGACGCCGAAATCGAGCACCGTGGAGGACCACGAGGAAGGGAAGGAGGACGGGATGCTGGACATACGAACGTTGCGGGAGAAGAGCCGCAACCTGGACTTGCCATTGATATCGGCGTTGTGCAACGACCGATACCTGCTCAAACAGACGAAGGCGTTCGTGATGCCGAAACATCCGACCGAGGCGACATCCTCGACCTCGGCGAAGAACGGGACGAGGAGCAGCAACGGCGGCACGTCCAGCAGGAACAAGTATCCGGTGAGCGGCCTGTCGACCACGCAGATCACGAAACCACCCAGGAAATCTTCGACGAGCACCCACAAACACCCGGCCGAGGTGAAGGGCAACGCTTACAAGGTCAACAATTCGACGGGCGTGTCACCTGCTAAAAAGGAGCCGACGAGGGCGTCGCATTCGTAACGGAACGTGTCCACGAGGCCCTCTGAAATTCTGGAATTTTATACCTCGACGAAAGTACATTCCAATATGCCCTTAAAGATTCTGCGACAAGTTCTTGTTTTTTTTCTCGTTTTTTTTTTCTTAAATATGATAGATAGTAGCAAAAAGGACAGATTCTGATAGCGTAGTCGGGACGAAAAACGAAACCACTTTTTCGGACCACCATCGCTCATCCTGGTAGGCGGAGAGTCTACCTTCTACGTTCTTTCTCTCTCTTTTTCTCTCACACTCTTTTGCTCAACAAAAGTCTAATTGTATTACAGATCTGTTCTCGTTTATGTGTTTTGTGTACCGTCCCGCAACGCACACAGTGCCTCAAGGCAAGTATCCGTAAAAATGATCGACACTGTGGCGTTCGAGATATTGTTAGAGAGAAATGAAATTGTGCCTTAGCTACTATTCTTTTTAAAGGATCTTCGTGTGTATTTCATCCGTGATCTTTCATGGCCTTAGACGTTGTACGTGTTAGAGGAGAATAATCTCTCGTTTGAAAACAGAAACTTTGTTAAAGTACAAAAAGATATTTTTCAATGGCTCGTAAACTCTGGAGACTGCATTGGTACCGTTCTGACGATAGAAACTTTGCGAATCGATTAACAGCCTAGAGAGACAGAGCTAAAGATAAAGCGAACTTTTCCTTCAGCATCGAAGTCGATTCGTTCGCCGATCCGACTATAAGTACTTAAACGTTTTCTTCGTTAAAGACCGTGCTTCTTCAACTCAGGGTGCCATTTATCACTTACAATAACTCCTACTCGTCGCGAACACTTGAACAGTCCGATGAGGGTAGATGTACGGTTTCGCCACGACGACGTATTAAATAAATGCGACATGCGAATCATTCGTAATGCTAATTAAGAAGAAACAATGGCGTTTATTATATCGTTCTTATTTCATCTATTATGATCTCTCTGATACTCCTGAAAAAAAAAATTGTACTCTTCCTCCGCGAGTGAAGCTTTCTTGTCGCGCGTAGAATAGTGGAGACGTCAGCGATCAAAGCGTCCGTTAACTTCCTCTCTTCGTTTCTCTTATTCTTTTCTCTCTCGTTTTGCTCAAGTAAGCGGTTAGCGTGATCGGTAAAACAGTAAAACGCAAAAAAAAAAGAAACAATTCGAACGCGAACCCCTGTGAGAGTCCTAGCAACAAAGAGCGCTCTTATAAAGTGCCTTAATCGTCTGTAAGAGCCACCATTTTTCTAGGTACTAATTAACAAGGATATTTTTATACAGCGAAAGATGGCGGGTTCACGACCATCGTAGCTAGAGACATGCTACGTTTCGATATTCAGGAACGTAATATTTATTACCATCCACGTTTTTCGTCTTTGTACTTTCTTCTCTTTTAATATCTTTCAATCAGTGCTCGCTTTATGATACCGTTTATCGAAGCGTTCTTTAAGCGCACGCGGCTACTGTAACTGTAAGTGTAGTTTGCTGGTTACTAATGTCACTCGATAATCTCACACGTGGTTGTCGGAATGCTGTTAACCGTTAGGCGTTTTGTGTAGAAACTGTGAATCGACTGTTCACGGTCGACCGATAAAAAGATTGCCTACGAGAATAGTAATACGTTAAAAGCGATCCAATTAATGGGAACTGCACTATACAGGAACACGCGAGACAATTTACAGTTTTGTAAAAGATCCGCGTGGACAGCGCGAACATTAATCATAGATCATACTGTAATGGGTAATAATTTAGCCGTAACGTTGACTTATGTTAATTAATACTAGATATTAATAATTGCAACACGAACCATGTCTGTACATAGTATTGCGTGAAATTATAGGACTTGTTGTAGTCGGAAACCTCATGTATGTACCACGCGCCACCTCAGCTACGAATAATAAACTTTTTTTTTTATAATGAAAACAGCCGCAAAGGTCCGTCCCGAAATCTCATAGGGCTCAGTGTCTCGCGAACTTCTCAGAAAAAATCAACGTCATTGGGTCATACAGCAAAAACGTTCATAACAGAAACGTTTCGTCACCTGTAACGCGTAGAAGTACTTCCAAGGGTTATAGATTTATGGAAATATGTTACAAATAGCTGTAACACATTTTGTTTGGCGGAGATTCGAACGTCCCGCCAGTTAACCGTCACGCGATTCGTCCTGCCTTCCAAAGATGGCGCTGACAGTCCTACCCTGCAGTGCAAGTGTTAGGTAAATTAGGTATGCAAATAAATAAATGTACAGGGTATTCGACTATACAGGTGGGACAAAATTTAAGCGTTGGCGGGTATTAGTTGTGGATTTTTAACGAACAGGCACGTTCAATGTGGTCCAACATTGTGGATCGTTAAAACATTTTTACCTCGATGGCGCCCCATATAACGACCAAGGTAAGCATGACACGTGACGCGACGTATACCTTTGTTAGCGGGGTTGAAGCGTCTCAGGCGGATTTTTAATTGCCAATAACCAAGAAACGAAACCGAATTTCTTTATTCTTCATTTTCGCCTTGTATCGTCACGGAGAATCGCCTCTTAAATTTTGTCCCACCTATGGTCGAACACACTGTGTGCACACAAGTGTTCGTCACGCTGTGATTCAGATGACTTTCGCTCAGAGTACATTCTCCGTTTTAATGGGACTTTGCCTTGAGAACAAAAGGAATTCGCTGAAACGAATGATTTCTCAATGAGATTTACAGGGTCCGTATTTTCGATGACAGGACCCGGCCGATCGTACACGTACGTATATATATACATGTATGCAGAAGTGTTCGTCGTGAAACGGACACATCACATTTCGAACAGTGCGAATCAAAGTGTAAACGCATTGCGTTGATCGATACTATCTGCACGACGGTGCCATGGAATGCGTGCAACCATAGACTTAGAATCCGCGATCCGTGGTGTAACAGAGCATGCGTAAATGTTTGTAGCTATTCGTTTGGCACGCCAGTTTGCAAGACGCTACTGCACGGTGTTGTCGCGCGTTCAACGCCGCGAAACGTTCCTAGGACGGTTCGGTTTCGTTGTTAATTGTAAACAATCGCCGAGTTGTTCGCTCGACGATCGCACCATTCGTTCACGGTAAGACACCTCTTAATTTCATTTTCCTTCGCCGCTACTCACGCCGTAGAATTTGATAACACTCGAACTGTCAAATTCGGACGTTCGCACGGTGCTTCGAATGCCACGATTAGCTGGACAACATTCATGTTCTAATTGACAAAGGCTAATCGTGACAACGTGATCTTCGATAACTGTCACTTCCGAGATACCCCGGTACTCGGACACGCCATGAGATACTTGGGTAAACGACAATTACTCGTATACCCGGTTATGTCACGAGACAGTCAGCTACCCGAGTACTCGGTTATCTCGCGAGATAACCCGAGTATTCAATTCTGTTTCGAGATAATATGAATAGTACTCGAGTCCTTCTCGGTACGCCTCACAGTAGGCAATTTGGACGAAATCGGATTCAGAATCAAGGTACTTTCGATAGGAATGAGATAGAGCGATGAAATTTTGTTTAAATTAAAGCTCAAACTTTGTAGAATATGACGATTCGTAATATGACGAAGTACGACTGAGTACTGGATAAATGAACAATATCGCAATATATTTTACTCGACTATTCTATTCGTGATTCGTGCTCTACGAGCCAGTTGTGAGACCTCATGACATACTCGGGTATTTTTGCTCTACCTCGGTGTCTTTTTGGTACTCGGGTACCCAGGTATCTCACACATCCGGCTAAAGGTATTAGCTCTACCTTGAGTGGAACATTCAAAGCATTTTTATCTTATTCGCGTGCCGATTCGACTTACACGCTCTAAAATTTAATAATTTTGAAATTTAGATCGAGAAAGTAGTATTCCGTACATTCAAATCAGAGGGGACATATGTACGTTTCGTGAGGATTTTGTGGTACAAGCATAAGCATCGACGTCATTATGCTTTTGTTTCGTAGAATCCATGGGATCTGTACATGTAGATCGATATTAGCGCTATATCTGTTCCACGCAAATGTTCGTATTACCAACAGATAACAGCTTTCGTGATTGGAAGTCGAAGCTGGCATAATTAATTATAATTAACGATAAGCCAATGGATCGGGATTTCCATTGATTTTAAGTTTTGTTTAAAAATAGTATATCGGTATGTGTCTGTCATCGTTGCATCATCCATCATACTTATTATCAACAGTATTATCAACAGTGAAAATCTTTTACATTATTGTTTCATTTAATTTAAATATAGAGCATTCCTGACAAGTAGACTGCGGAAGTTTATGCAAATGCATATTTTTATAGGAAACAGTTAAAAGAATGGGACCTGAACAGAAATTTGTTTCCTGATTAGAGTACTATAAAAATTAATTTTTTATTTTACATTTTTAGCATAAACCATATGCTTTGTATATTTATGTTTAGAAACATATGCAATAATATATTGCACATGTTATTTATCGTGCTTATGTGAAATATCTATCTCGACAAATTAGTTTCGTCTATCACCAAACTTTCGTATCATAACTGTGTAGTGTCCACATAAATACAGGCCATATGAAACCATATTTCTGTAACCTTGAGTTGCTAATCGAGCGTTAGGTGTGCTCGTAATTTATTTTCACGCGAACTATAACGTATCAGAATAATTGTGAAAAGTATTTTACATATCTGTATATAGTGAATATTCTGTAACGTACTAATATATTGCTTGGAATACTACATTTTATATATACCTATATACTTTGCATATTTTGCATATTTTTCGTGCATAAATGTCATATGCATGTTACATATTTATCGGGCATAAACTTCCGCAGTCTACTGATAAGAATTACATTGACACAAGTCGAAGCAACTGACACATCAAATTATTCAAGTCGGCACTGGTCAGTTTTTTAATTATATTTCGTATGTTTCTTTAAGCTTCTAGATATATTTCGTTCAGTAGATGGTTAAACATTTCAAGATCACGTTGTGGTGGCAATGAACTTTTTGATATTGTACCTTGCTGAACGGGTTGCATACTCCACGGCGCGGCGTAGTTTATTCATAACTTTTAAAAATTAAAAGTTTTTACCACTTTTCGTTAGTTCTCGGCGTAATGGCGACAAAAGTTGGAAGACCCTAGCGAGCATTGGACGACCCTAGATAAAAAAGAAAATAAGAAAGAATTTTGGTATAACACTTTTTCACTCGAAACTTCATTTTCGAGAAAATCTACTTCGAAAATACAGCGAATTCGACAAAATTCGCGAATTCATTTTTTTATATTGTTGCAGATGTTTAATTTACTAATGGTTTCTAATTAATTCAATCATTGTCGTATTTGCAATGCACTAATGCAGAAAAATACGCTTTTCGTATTTAAAATGCATTCAGGTCACGGTATATACATGATATCTTTTGTCAGTAAAAAAATATGTGTGCAACAAACGGTCTAAGTAAACTTGTCTTCTATCTACGTATTCTATATACATGATCACTGAAAGTCAGTCAAGGTCTCGGTTATAAGAAGAACTGTTATTTTAATAGCTCCGTTTCTGATACTCTAATCTAATATTACATTAGTTCATTAACTCTTGCGGATGACTTCATGAATGTAGTCAGTAATTAGTTGCACATTCTGCTGTTTCGTTGTGTTTCTATGATGTTCCGGCTATAGTCATCTTTCCTACACACTTCGCCGCGATGACTGCGAAATCGCAGTAAAAGGTCGTAGAACGGAGCTAGAATGGAGAACACGAATAACCTTGAACGGTCAATTAATTTTCTTGTTATCGAGACCATCTACGCTCGTTGCTCTCATGTCTGTAGAATACCAAAAATTTTCCACTGTGCCTTGTCGATGGACGCTTGGTGTCCCAAGAAGCCACAATGGTGGACTTTTTTCCCCTTTTAATCTCGTCACTGTTGACTTTCATTTATATTTGACTCCGGTGTCTTGCAATTGATGCGGAAACTTCGAATAAACATACTTTAATTGGCCTCGTTTCTCCTGGTTACACGAGACTCTCCCTTTAAACCTTCACCCCCTCCCTTTCCCTTGACCCAACCCGTCATTAGGCCTTAATTAAGAGAGTTCTCCATAATTTGATGAACTCGAGTGATAAATCTAACGCTACAAATGTCACCAACAATGTCACAGCAGCCGACGGTACCTAAATATTTGTGTTGTGAGACGTAAAATCCTGCCCCCTCCCCAACGAAGCGATTCGAAATAATAGGCAAATTACCGGGAACACTCGTGTGTCCGTATTAGACGGAAAAATCACTTGATTATTGATAACGATCGGCTTATTTTGTGATCAGCAGACAGTATAGGTATGTTTACAGTGTTTATCTAGATGCATGTGTGGAAAACCGGTGCGTTGACTCGTGGCTCCGTTTGAAACCGCGAGCGCCTCGGCCGCGTTGTAAATCTGTCTGGGACTAAACACTGATAAACTTTGTAAAAAAAAAAGATTGCGTTCAGACGACGGTATCTTGATTCGATACAAATAACATCTGACATATTTGATATCCGAATTGCGATACGATCGCGACTTTAATATCGTGTATCTGCTATTAATATGGCACACCTGATTTAAAAGCCAGCTATAAATAGAAATTAACTTTTTATCAATGAAACCGGCATCAAAACGTGCAAAAATTAACCCTTGGCACTTCATACTTAATAAATCAGTAAACACTCAAGTATAGATTAACATATCTCAATGTGTATAAAAGGAAAGAATATTCGAGTGAGAATATAGTTCCGACTGCAAAGTGTTAATATATTTTCATACCTTAATTGCACATTATGTGCAAATTATTTTTGGAGCACGCAATATGTAACTTGAAAAGACAATTTTGTTTGTTTTACGTATAATTTTTCTTTTCCCGAATTTTGTGTCACACATGATTTTTGGTGTACCTTGACAATTAACGTACCGGAAATTGCTATCCGTTTCGCTCAATGCCAACGTTTAGTGTGCGCCGAACGCGCGCATAAATCTGTCGACGGGGATAAAGTTAATAGACGCACTACAATGGAATATGCCGCTTCGCATAGAATTAAACCACCACACGGGTGAGCATGCTATTTGTTTAACGATAGAGGACCATACCGGTGCACCGCGACACATCACAAGACACCGAACTCTGAGCATACGTCACGCGTATAACATAAACATGTTTTTGTCTTACGAACAAACCGTGGATTTTATGTAATCATTATAAAAACGAGCAAATCAAATACACAAAATAGAAACAAGTTTATCCCCAGCTCGACGGGTCACGAATGACTCGGGCACAGCGTACGGAGGGTTGAACAAAGCAAATACGATCGAAGTTGTGTTTGTGTTCGGTACCGTTCCAACGAGAACGATGTCAGAAATTTATTGATAAAATTAATAGCATAAAAGTTTCTTCACTCGATTAGTCTCGGTGATAACGCTGGTCCCGGCATGTTGTTTGCTCGCTATCCTTTTCTACGCGCACGTGGACGTTTTGTTGACTAACAACAGCTCAATTGACCCATATTGAAATCGTTAGCTGTCTTTTGGGACAGTCATTAGCTCAGATGAATAAGCGGCAGCTGAGAGATTCGATGCTGCTTTCACTCGCAGTATAATTCCTATCGAATGTTAGGCTGGCGAGGGCTTAAGTGGTCCTGCGTGTGTATGTATACACATGCCTCGCTGACAGCGTGCGTGCGCGCGTGCCGGTCCAAACGGTTTTCGTTTAAAAGTCCGTAAATCAGCCTTGATTAACCAAGCAAATATTCCTTATATGATTAATTTAGAAGCTGTTCGACTAGTCAAATAGATGACTGAACGCGCCAGTAAATATTAAAGCATTAGTCCTTCGGGGTTAGTCGTGCGAAAACTGTTGCCAAGTCAACATCGGTGGTGCGCGATCGTGCCGACGGACTGCCGCAGGGCTTGGATTAAAGCAATACAAAATATATACTCAGATAATATATCTCGGACACGTCCCGGGCACGTATCGATTTGCTGGACGCGATTTCATCTTCTGGTTCTCCGCCACTGCTGCTCTTCAGATTCATCCGGCAGAACTTCTACTGCAACAATCAAAATCCTCGGTGGGGCTCGATAACTTTCAACCCCTGTTTTCCAACAGATATCGCAGGACCGTATTTTATTAATCTGTGGAATTTTGAAGAATTATTCTGAAGCTTTCTCGTCAAGAAACAGTATTACAATCTACACAGGTTCGTTATACGTCGTTTGAAGGTACAAAGCTGATTTTTAATTAATTATTCTGCTCTCAACCCCCCGTACACTACAGTAACGAGCAAAACTGAGTCTACACTATTTGAAGCAACGTAACTTTGTAACATTTAGATCAAATGACTTGAATGTTATTGAGAAGTTAGAAGGATTAGTTTATTAGACGACGTGTAAAAAATTTGAATTGGTCGGAATCGCGAAAGAAACAGTAAAAGTTGGTTTTTCCAGCTTTCTTATCTGAGCCTGTATTGATAATTTAAAGAATGTATTTGATTCGCTCGAATAAATTATATCCATGCTGATAATTTCACCGATATTGGTTAATTCGTTTACGAGTTATAAACGCTTGAAAGTGGAAAAATTACCATTTTTCACATTTTTCGACTTAAAATCGCACTTTTAATCGTTTCAGCATGGATATAATTTATTCAAGCGAATCAAACAAGTTTTTTAAATTTTCAATACAGGCTCAGATAAAAAAGCTAAAAGAACCAACTTTTACTATTTCTTTTGCGATTCCGACTGATTCAAACTTTTTTCAAAAATGTTTTACACCTCGTCTTATAAACTAATCCTTCTAACTTCTCAATAAGATTCAAATCATTTGATCTAATTTTTAAAAAGTTACGTTGCTTCGAATAGTGTAGACTCAGTTTTGATCGTTACTATTAACATCGTTGATATTAACTATTTTATTCCGATACGACGCTTCTTATTTCGAAATTAGAAAATCGCTATCATCCCCTCTTCTTCTCTTTCTTCGTCCGAAATAGAACGAAAGCTGGTCCCGAGGCATCGCCTTATATCGAAAGAAAAGTTCGATTACTTGACACCTTTTTATCCTAGTGATCCCAGTAATCGACATGCTCGAATTGCATCACTTTTTCATCGAATGGCTCGCGTCCACTTACGGATGCATTGGCATAGTTATCTGTTCTGGTCCCGAGGGTTGGTCCGGTGGGAACGTGTACTAATTTTGTAGTATTCGCGAGCTGTTATCGCTTCTGATCTCTCTCTTGAGAGATATACTCCTTTATCAATAACTCGAGACGAATTTATCTGCGATAAGGTTTCGATAATAATGAATTGCGCGCAGCAGCATCGCGTTTAACATACTGTAGCCTCTGACGGGCGCACACGTGCATTCATAGTCCTCGGCGTTTCCACCGGTGAGTTACTTCCCATCACGGCAACATTTGTTAATCATCTTCTCTTGTGAAATCATTCTCCATCGAAGGATCGGAAACTCGAGGAATTCACATTTTTCCATACATTTTCCTCGACCAGGAAAATTCCAAGTTGAGTTTGACGCAAATTCTCCTTTACGATAAGTTTCCCTGAAATGATTAAGAAACGTTTTTTTTTTCTCGAAACGTTATTCCGCTTGCTCGTTTCTATTATTCGCAGCCGCGTCGACGATTGACGGAGATCGTATATTAATATTATTAATTCATATTTTAATGCAGTGTTATTTATTCCGTTTCGATATCTTGATTTCAGAAAAATGGGGCGTACAGCGTAGATATATTTTTCTAAACACTTTGAGATGACCGAGCTGCCTTTACCGAAATGGACAAAAGTCATAGAACGGAACTGAAGAATCCGCGACAGAAGGCCAATTTATTGTCGATATTATCATTCTCGTAAGGACACATCGACACACCTTTCCACACTCAACAGATTCCGTTCTCGGACTAGAGACTTCAACGTGTGAGGTCGTATGGTGCAATTGGACATTAAAAAGTCATTTTGCACGAGCTACGCGAAACGTGTTAATTACTTCTAATCTCTAGAAATTTCAAGGGAACCTCTCGATCTCACCAGCTGCAAAAAATACGTCACTTGTTTCGAATATTCGATTTTTGAAAAATTTGAATTTCACTTGTTCTCTATCTGAACACACTGCGGATTTTATGCAAATTAAAAATTAGCTGACCGATTTCTTTTCTTAATAATTTTGGAATTAATGCAACAGTATTTTCAATTCTCTGAACGTTTTTACTGTTTTGCGTTTCATCCACTCATTCTTTGCCATAAACGCACAAAATCCGCAGGCCACTTACACAGGGTGGGACGTATGTAAATCGTAGTACAACCGTGCTGGGGGTGATTCTACGTAAAAAGATCAGACAAAATGTCATAACATTTTCTCGTCCCAAGCTCCTTTTTCGAGGAGATCGAGTTTGCAAATGCGTAGCAATGCGAGCTTGAAAATGTAATTTTTCTTGCCGCATAGTCACACGGAAAGACGTTCCTTCCGATTTATTCTGGCACGTGGAATCACCCCCTGGCCGGTTGCGCTGCGATAATACGAGGAGATTACTTTGGAAAGGTACTCTCGCCCGGAGGGCCTTTCTTCAGCAGGGGAAAGTAAATGGTTCCGTCGTCGGCGTCGCAACGAGCCGCGTTTGTGCAAAATTTCTTTTTGATACTCGAGTTGTCGCCGTTCCCTCGTGAACGTCTCTACGAGAGGCGGCGGGAGAGTTTCAATGTTTGAAAACGTGCTTTCGACGAACAGGTGGATATGGAAGCTGTTCGTGAAGGGTTACAAGCGGGAATTGAACGAGGGCGATCTCTATTCTCCCCTGCGAGAAGACAAGAGCAGCGTCTTAGGGCAGCGTATCGTCAAGAATTGGGAGGCCGAGGTGAAACGATGCGAGAAGAAGAAGGACGGCACGAAGCCGAGCCTGTACAGGGTGCTGTACAAGTGTTTCGGCGGCATAGTTAGCTACACCGCGTTGTGGGTGTTCCTTCAGGAATTCGTTGTACGGTACGGCAACAATCTTCACCGCGACACAATTCCGTTTAACGCCGGCGTGCCGCTCGAGAAGATTCGAATCAATCTTTGAAGCGGGATCAAAGAAGTTAACGAATTTCCCGAGAACTTCGCCGCGCCGTCTTCTTCGTTTTGTTTTCTTTTTTTTTCCTTTCGCGCTCTCTATTGGGCGCGTGTTATGAAACACCTTGCGTCACAGATCAATAGCGATGAATTAGAAACTGTCTTGAAGAAGAACGAAAGTTGAATTCGCCTATCGTTTATACAACAGATCAGTGTCACAGTTAAAGGGTCAACTGGTGTTACTGTGTTGACGCGATCATTAATCTTACTAACACGGTACACATACGATCACAAAACTCGCCACGAGTCTTTTCGCGTTCTTTCCGGTCGGTAGAATTCAGTCCTGCTCGATGTTGATCAAAGAATGATGAAATGAAAAATAGTTTGAAGTAGAGGGAATCGCGGGGAATTATAATGTGTGCGACGTAATGTCTTTTATTTGTTTAGGATCATTCAGCCGTTCCTGCTAGCTAGGCTACTGCGATATTTCTCCGGAAGTAAGAGAACATGGACCACCGACATGTATTATTACACGGCAGCGTTCTGCCTGTTCCCATTCATCGACGCCGTGGTCTTGCACTGGTCCCTTCAAACGTTGACGCACGTGGGGATGAAGATTCGAGTCGCATGCTGCACTCTGATATACAGAAAGATCCTGAGACTGTCCAATTCCGTCCTCGAGAACGAAACGTCCACCGGACAAGTAAAACGAGATTATAAAATCGACATCCGCTGTACGGTGGAACTCTCGTGTAAAGCAGGAAAATCGAATAGTATCTTAACATCTTTTTTCTTGAAAACTATTCTAGAAGTTCATTATTTTATATCACATCAAGTTGCATAAAATTGTTATCCAACCATTTAATTCTAATTGGCAAAACAGTTTCTTAAAGTTAGATCGTTTGTACTGGGCTTGTACTTTTTCCAATGGAAAGATTGGATGTATATAAATTATAGTTTGCGATAACTTTATCGTTTCAATGAATTCCGGTACACCATGTTCTGAAAGCATTTTCAAGGCTCTCTACTTTTTCAAAGATACAGTAAAAAATTCGATGTTTGTACCAGTTACACGAGAATCCCCACTTGACCGGTGTCGAATCGTTCGACTGATTTAGCATCGACGTTACAGATGGTGAACTTCCTGAGCAACGACGTCAACAGGCTCGACTACTTTGTCTTCGGCATTCACTACTTATGGATCGGGCCGACACAGATGATTCTAATCACGTATTTTATATTCCGCGAAATCGGATACGGAGCCTTCACCGGGATGTCGGTAGTCGTGTTGAGCATACCGTTGCAACGTAAGTGTCGGCAGGCTTGCTTTTTCCGTTAATGAGATTACAACACTTGCGAGTAGGTATTTCATCGCAGAAGAAAACGAAGGATAATCGTTTCGATCGTACTCGATCGAGACGCAAGCCACTTCCGTGTTTCTTGTCCAATTTTAGCTTAGGCAATAGTGATTCGAGGCGACGAATCAGAAGCGACGAGAACCTCGCTCGTTGCACGAAACGGGTTCGAAAATGCTTGCAAAGATCGATTGTTTTCCCAGTCCCTAAGCTTCCCTAATCGTCCCTAAGAACTTCCAATAATTGTTCTTAATTGTAAGCACCGCGTCCAGTGTCCTAGATTGTTCAAAATCAAAGGGACTTTCTATAGCTTAAGCGAAAGATTCAATCGCATCGATTCTCGTTTAATTGGTCGTTCATACGTTTCAGTGTACCTCGGTCGAAAAGTGTTGCGCCTGACCGACGGTTCGGCGAGGAGAACCGATTACAGGCTCAGACTGATGAATCAGATCATCGCCGGGGTGGAAGTGATCAAGATGTACGTTTGGGAGATCCCGTATTCCCTCCTTGTGGAGACAGCCAGGCGGTAAGAGAAACATATATTCGCTATCTCGTCGAGACTCTGTTTTGCGTAAGGTTCTATCAACTTAATCTTCTTCTATCAGTGAATATTTATTTTTAATCTGTGATTATATGTTTTCTTAAGGGGGCTCGTACACCTAGGACACGGAAAAAGTAGCGTCTACTTCGACAATTTCTTGGGGGAGGGGGAAATTATTGTTTATCGTAAAGCCTATACTTTTCTATGACTATAAGATTAAAAAAAAAATTGTAACGGCAGGTTCTGCGAGTGTAATTTCGGAGAACAAAAATTTGCTGCGATCGCTAATAATAACTCCGATGTTTTTCATGTGAAACGACCGAACAAGTCCGCCGTTAAAGTAGATAACAAAAAGATCTAATTTTCATTGCGGTCTACGCTTGAGAAAATGCCAATCTGCCGAAATCATCAATGTCACTTTTTCCTTAAGGAAAGAGGTGGACGTGATAAAAAAATACTCTATTGTCGAGCAGTTCGGTTTAACGTTCGACGCCAACATTCCTCGAGTTAGCCTCTTCATAACGATACTGACGTACGTCTTGAGCGGCAACAACATCGATGCGGAGAAAGTATTTATGATAACAGCGTTTTACGCAATCGTGCGCAGCTCAATGACCATAGGCTTCGCCTTGAGTAAGTCCTTCCGTCGTTTCGATCGACATTAATCTTCATCTATCCGATCATGCGACCGTGCTAACACATTCCCGACCTTTAACGCGATACCACGGTAATAACTCGTTAACGCTTTGATTTCCGAGTTGGTGAAAATGCTACAAAAGTGATGTCTTCTTTATTTATCCACACGCTCGCTACCGCCATTTTACTGCATCCAATTTGCCTCGTAAACGAAATATTAAAATAGTTTAGCGAACGAAAGAATCACGCACACTCCGGACATTGTAATTCAAGAAAATGTGTTAGCACAAGTCACCCGCAAATCTCTGAACGATATTAACACTATACGTCGCAACACGCGCGCGCACACAGGTATTCATCAGTTGGCTGAAGCAACAGTCTCCATCAGACGTCTCCAGAAATTCATGATGTACCCGGAGAGGACCGATTCTCACGCGACCCAGAACCAAGTGGCTTCGCAATCGATGCCCGTGTACATGAAGAACGTGACCGCCAGGTGGGACCAGTTCAGGGACTACACGTTGCAGGACGTGGACCTGTCGGTGAAAGCGGCGAATTTGATAGTGGTGATAGGTCAAATAGGATCCGGGAAGAGTAGCCTGCTGCAGGCGATACTCCGCGAGTTGCCGCTGGAGAAGGGTGTCCTAGAAGTGCACGGCAAGATCAGTTTCGCGAACCAACAGCCGTGGATATTCGCGTCCTCGGTGAGGCAGAACATTATGTTCGGCCAGGCCGAGAACGAGGCTCGTTACAAAGACGTGATTCGGGTTTGTCAGTTGACGCAAGACTTGGAAAGCCTCTCGCACGGCGACAGCACGATGGTGGGCGAAAGGGGGATCAATCTGAGCGGTGGCCAGCGAGCTAGGATCAATCTGGCTCGCGCCCTGTACACCGAGGCTGATATTTACCTGCTGGACGATCCTCTGTCCGCGGTGGATCCCCACGTGGGCAGTCGGATCGTCGAGGAGTGCATCTGCGGCTTCCTGAAGAGCAAAACTAGGATCCTCGTCACCCATCAGATACAGTACTTGAAGTTCGCCGATCAGATCATCGTGATGGACAACGGTCGGGTCTTGGCGAAAGGCAGCTTCGAGGAGCTGCAGAGCATGGACCTGGACGTGATGAAGATCTTCGAGAAGATGCACGAGAACAAGGAGGCCAAAGAGCCGGGGGACGTTAAGGAGAAGAAGCAGCTGGTCGAGAACGCGAAAGAAGTGGAAGCCGTTGCCTCCGAGGAGCCGGTCGAAGTTGCCGAAACGAGGAGCATCGGCAGGATTTCGATTCGCATCTTGTGGACCTATCTGAAGGCGAGTCAAAGCTACCTGCTGCTCGCCCTGATGATCCTCTGTTTCACGATGAGCCAAGGGATGGGGAGCGGCATCGATTATTTGATCGCCTTCTGGGTGAACACCGAGGTCGCGTCGTGGGTCAACTCCGAGAACGGTACGACATTCGAATGGCACGGCACGCTGTCTCGTTATGGTGTTATTTATGTTTATAGTGGGCTGACCGTGGCTGACGTGCTAGTCTACGTATTGCAAACGTTCGTGTACTATGCGGTTTGCATGCGGGCCTCGAAAAATTTGCACGCACAAATGTTCCGCAGCATCGTGCGCACCGCGATGTACTTTTACAATACGAATCCTGCCGGCCGGATATTGAACAGGTATTTTCCATTGTCACAACGTTTTCTGGTTTATGCGCGGACGCACAGTGGGACGAAAATTTGGGCCATCGAATTTTGCGACGAGATTTCCATGTTAGTCGATTCTCGATCGTTTCGTTTCACTGTGGGGCTGGCTTTGGGATGTCAACATTAATGGAATTTGTTCATTGATTGCGTCAAGGTTCTCCAAAGACATTGGCATCATCGACAAAAACTTGCCGTTCACTATGTTCGACGTGCTCAAAATGTTCCTAACTTTCGTGGGCACGATAGTCATCCTCTGCAGCGTCGGTTTCTGGCTGCTAATACCCACAACTATACTAGCCATAATTTTGTACTATATGCGAGTAGTGTACATTACAACCAGCCGGGCCATTAAACGCATGGAGGGTGTCAGTAAGTATCTTTTAAATACTCGCGTTGATCTTTCCAATATTAAAAAAGGTGAAGCATGTTTGCACGTGAAAAGTAGAAAAATGTCGATACTTTTTCAAATGTTGTAGCTTCGATGTTATCGTCAGTATCGAATTCATAGTAAGCAAAAGTAACGACGGCGAGCATAACGTCTAATACCCAACTGTTCACGTTCTTCAGCTCGATCGCCGGTGTTTGATCACGTGGGCGCCACGCTGCAAGGTCTCACGACGATCAGGGCGTTCAAGGCCGAGAAGCTGGTGATCAAGGATTTCGATAATCACCAGGACCTGCACTCCTCCGCGTGGTTCATGTTCATCTCTTGCTCGCGCGCGTTCGGTCTCTACATCGAAGCGATCTGCATGGCGTACATGGCGCTGGTCACGATCCTGTTCATAGTGTTCGACGACCTCGCGATCGCCGGCGACATCGGTTTGGTGATCACTCAGATCAGCTCGATCATCGGTTGCCTGCAGTGGGGCATGAGGCAGACGGCCGAGTTGGAGAACCAGATGACTTCCATAGAAAGAGTCCTGGAGTACAGTAGCCTAGAGGAGGAGCCGTTTTTGGAAAGCAAACCGGACCAGAAGCCGCCGAAAGATTGGCCCACGAAGGGCCTCGTCGAGTTTAAGAACGTGAAGCTGAAGTACGGGCCCAAAAGCGCCCATGTACTGAAAGGTATCAGCTTCGTGATCATGCCCAAAGAGAAGGTTGGCGTCATCGGGAGAACCGGCGCCGGCAAGACCTCCCTGATAAGCGCGCTCTTCCGGCTGGCGTACATCGAGGGAGAAATTCTGCTGGACGATATAGCTACCCATACAGTGGCCTTGCACGACTTCCGCTCGAAGATCAGTATCATCCCACAGGAGCCGGTACTCTTCGGCGGAAGCCTGCGCCGCAATCTGGATCCCTTCGACGAGTACTCCGACACCGTCCTGTGGGAAACTCTGGAGCAAGTCGAGCTGAAGGAGATCATCTCCGACATGGCCGCCGGGCTGAACACCAAGGTGGCCGAGGAGGGCTCGAACTTCAGCGTTGGTCAACGTCAATTGTTGTGCCTTGCTCGAGCACTGATTAGGAATAATAGGATTATGGTTCTGGACGAAGCCACTGCCAACGTCGATCCACAGACCGACAACCTGATCCAGCAAACAGTCAGAAAGAAGTTCGTGGATTGTACCGTCTTCACTATAGCGCATAGGTTGAATACCATTATGGATAGCGATAAGATAATCGTGATGGATCAAGGTCACCTCGTTGTAAGTGGATTTGCTATGTTCAAATTTCGGCTTGTTCAGTGTTCCAGCATTCTTTGTGAAACTTTCGCCGATATATTCGTGAAACTTTTCTGATCAGATTCAGAGTTCAGATATCATCGGTTTGGATAATCGACGTTCCATTGTGTCATGAATGAAACAAGTAAATATGGTCCAAATTGTGTTACCTTTGGTGCCACATCGATCAGAAAAATTTCACGAATGTGTCGATAAAAGTTTCGCAATGGAATAATTGAAAATACATTTTGACTGTGCCAGGAATTCGACCATCCGTATGTTTTATTACAAAAGAAGGGCTATTTTTACAATATGGTGCAGAAAACTGGTGCTGCGATGGCGAATAGTTTGACCGAAGTGGCCAAAAACGTGAGTAGTATTTATGCATGGGCAAATGAACAAATAAAAACTCAAATACGATGTGATAACCCGTCTCGTATTGGTTTTCTAGTGTTTTTACAGGAAAAACGAGGCATCGACTTGAGGATAGTCAATTTCTAGCAATATTAAAGGTGTAACTATATTTGAACAAATTTTTTTTATATATATACAATTTGTATTTTATTAATCAGAACTGGCTGAACGTGCCTTCAATTATACACATTGTCAAGAAAGTATGGTGCTTATATAGCAAAGTATTATCTACGAGTGATTGATTATGAATTTATTATAAATAACTTTTTTGGCAATGAAATATTCGACATTAAAATATGATGAAACGGAGGACATGGAAGTATCGAGAAAAGAACATGAAAAATCCTTCTAATAAAAAATGATTTATATACTATCAGCGTACTACGTTTTCTTTTTAATCTTCCGAGACGGATATTCCTACCGTTTTAACGTCAGTAGCGTTTGAAAGTCATAGGTTTCTTATGACTTTCAAACGGTACGACTCTTAGGTTTCCAGCATGGCCTGTGTATTTCAAATGGGATGCCCGGCGAGAACCACCGATTTCGCACGAGTGTCAGTAAAAAGAACGACGGGACTGACATACAACGAGATTTCACTTTAATTCTGTATGAAGAGCACATTTGTAAACCCCGACTTGCAATAAACAACTAGATCCAATAGAGAGCGGAAGGCTCTCTTTTCGGTTCTGACCTTCGAGAACTCGTTAGTACCGGGATATTAGTTAGTACACAATTAGTACTCAACACATTGCACAACCATACCGTCTGTAGTGATTTCCGTGTAAGTATAGGAAAATTTGAGTGAATAATCCTGAAATTGTTTACACAGTTTTATTTTCATTTCGAAACGCCTGAATTGTTATATTTATTTATGTTCAGGAGTGTTCAAGGGTCTGTATTGACAGATAGAAATTCGCAGCTAGAGGACCACCAACCATTTGTTCATCAAGTTCTTCCTCCAGGTTTATTCGACGTTCGTTCGTAATACTGAGAAAAACGCTACGGAAGTTTTTACAATCTGTTGAATCGAGAGATTTTTTTATATATTACTTTACCATGAAGTTTTTACAGAATACACAAAATCTTATCATCGTACAACTGACTTCTCCATTTCTTTAAGTAATGAATAGAAACAAACAGCTTTACTCACATCGCTGAAACCAAAAAGCGTGTATTTATAGAATTTCCCAGCCATTAAATACTGCGCTCTTTGTCCGTTTACCACACAGAGTATCAAAGATTTTCTGTCACGGCTTGCAATCTCTGTCCAATCGGTGTCGTAAAACGCGTCACCTATTTTCCGCGACTAAATGGCATAGTTATTTCAATATCAGTGTACAGTTTACAAAAATACCAGAGCAATGCTAACATTTAGACTGCGGATATTTGTGCAAAATGAGAATTTTCTACGCCAATTTCAAGAAACAAGAGTCAAAGAATAAATAAATAAATACGAACCTCGTAAGTAAGCTGCTCGCCGATGTAAGAGTACAAATA
>CM052138.1:12477421-12554960 GCA_028454255.1 Halictus ligatus | reverse complement strand
TTTAATAGCACGACCTTGAAATGACCGTGAACTCTAAAATTTGCTAAATTAACGCAGAACTTACTTTCAGCGACATTTCAGATTTCAACGTCGCTGGAAGTAAGTTCTGCATTAATTAGCAAATTTTAGAGTTCACGGTCATTTCAAGGTCGTGCTATTAAACATGGACGAATGCACAATAATGTCTGCTATAGCATACAACCTTGAAAAAACGATTAAAAAATTACAATTTCTAAAAAACGTCTCATCTGATTCGTCTTTTGAAACCATTTAGATCACGTTAGAAACATTTTTTGTATTCTCAGAGGTAGAGATATTTAGGTGTCCCGTTTTAGACGAAACACCCTGTATACGTCAGTCTCGTTCAGGGCTCGGTCGTTCTATTGTTGAAGGTCAAGTGACTCCAGTTTGGTGGACAAAAATCTGATTTGACGTCAAGATCCACGGAATAATTACACAACGAGGGATCGAAATAAATATTTGCCGCTCGTTAAAGATTACCTGTGCTAGGATTGATCAGCAACGCTATCAAGGGGCGAACATATATCATGTACCCGACGATGAACGCGAATACCGACACGTATTTGCCGAAGTAAACGGAGATGGTGTTGTACTTTCGGTACAGTCGCTTCTCCTCGTCGCTCTTGAAGAGCACCCTTTGCGCCCCACTCGTGCCCCTTGTGTTCAATCGGATATTCTCGACCACCACGACCAGCTTTTTGTTCGTTCGGATCAGTATAAGGGTTGCCAGTACCGAAATCGTGACAGGCATTTCCGTCGCGTTCACGAGCGACGCTTCGAAATCGTGCCGGGTATCGTACAGGTCCCAAAGTTGTATTATTAACAGATGGAAGTAATACAATATTACCAGCTTGAACAGCTTCGGGCTGTGTTGCTCCGGCAGCACGCCGCCGACTGCGAATATTCGTTTGCAGTACACGAGGGAGTCTTTGATTTCGATCGAGTCGCTGCTCTGCAAACATTCCCGACCAACCGATTTCCGCGCGTGAGAGACGCAACGTTAATCATTTCACCTACCAGCGATCGTCTAGTCTTTTAATCTTTGAAAAGTCTTCGAAAAGTATTTTTCTATCTTTTTTTCCGAACGCGTGGCTAAATGACATCACGGATTCCATGACTCCCTTCTAAATTATTCTGCTAAATTCCGTAAAGGAGGTACGTTGCATTCGATAAAACATTTTGACAATAATGGCGAGTAACGAAACGAATGCTGGCCGCGAACGTGTTTCGGTTTTGCTAGGTATAGACATTAAAGAATCATTAAAGAATATTAACACATGCTTCCGGTAGGTAATGAGTTAACGTTCACACTGTCACGTACGAAACATTTGTCCGCGAAATTTTCATTTGCATTTTCATTTCCATTTGGTTTATCGGCAGCACTGGGCGAACAACATTTTAAAGAGTTGATCTTTCATTGAATTTCATCGAGGAACGTTTCCGAGGACGAAATTTTAATAAATCACTTCTTGGTTAAGGCATTCTTGGCATGGACACTTGAAAAAATATTATTTTATGGCTCCGGGCGATTGGAACAAGTGTTTCGTACGGAACGACCGACAGCGAATCAGACCGCCTCCCTTACTGCCATCACGATACTATTCTTGATGTCGGAATTGAAACGACAGCGGCGTGGCAACTGTTTTTCTTTTTTTTTTCTTTATTTCTTTTTATGCAAGCAACCAGTGGACACCGTCGCACATTGCAGGTAATTCGAGCACGAACTAAAACCGAATAAAATCGCAACTGTACCTCCGGCGAAAGTAATTATAGAGAGGCATCGCGGGAGTTCGATCATTTTTTATTTGTCGGCTGTCTTGGTTCGTGCGCTTGATTACTTTTAATAGATACGTTGGTTCAGGGGTCAGTGATCACAATTGTACCGGTAATTGCCGCACGAGCATTGAGCCGCCGTGCATCGTTCTTGCAGTATTGAGAAGCGGAATTATTCATCATACCGAATCGCGCGTGGAAGAGGAATCGTGCGCGATCGATAGCAGCTGAATTTTGTCAGCTCCGAACAGTACGAACTCCTCTCGACGGCTGAAGGCATCAGGTTGATGTATATGAAATGTCCGATTTTAGATTGACAACATTACGAGGCGTTCTCGTCAAGAAATACAATTATAACCTGCAGGTTTATTACATTCCATTTTGGGGTATGTACACGTAATTTGTGGCGAAGATTTTTATCGTTTTCATCTCAAGTCGGAGCACACATTCCAACAAATTTCTTCGTCGCGCTAAAAGATCGAAGACGCGTTCAGAGGAGGAAAAGTAGAACTGTAAAATTTTACAAATCGTGTGCGTAACACATTTATACATAATTTACGCGTCGAGTAGGGTAAGTCTGTTCTACACATAACAATAATTGCTACAGCGTCGCTGGAACAGAATTACGTCAGAATTGTTTCACGCTTCTTCTTATTCCATTCTGGCCGTCAGCACGGAGAGAAATGCCACGGAGAATTTGACGATCTGTAGAATAAATTGTCAATTGTAAATTGCAAACTGTACGTAGTTGTTACGAATGAATAATTATACGTACCTTGGTGAACCCGAACAATGAGAATTTATAAAATTTCCCGGCCGTTAAGTATTGCGCTTGATATCCGTTTATCATGCAGGTCAACAGAATTTTTCTGTCTTCGTTGCTCACGTCGGTCCATTCGATGTCGTACAGCGCGTCGCTTACACTCTCTGACTAAACGTTATGGTTCTGTCAGCATTATTATAGGAATAAGTGTGCCACCATATGTTACAACGATCACTCATACATCGACTGCGGATCTTTATGCAAAATTTTCTACCTGAATTGCAACAGACTGAAGTGAAATAGCAATTTGTTTTCTTTCTTAACACTGGGTTTACGAAGCATTAAAAGTGAGTATTTTACATTACTTTATAAAAATAAGAAGAATGTGTCTATCCATGTTTCCAGCCATTTTTTAAATAATATATATGTAAGGAGATAAGTTTGTTGAGTGATTCCACGTGGATGGATCTTCACAATCTCAATAATCGTAAATTAAAAATATTAGAACCCGTCATTTTGACGGGCCCCGTAAACCTAGTGTTGATATGTTGAATATGTTGAAAATAATGTAACAGCGTTTTAACATTTTTCTAATTTTCTTACTGTTTTAAAATACGCCTACCCATTTTTGTCATAAACGCATAAAATCCGCAGTCTACTCATATACCGTTTATTCAACATAAGAAATGGTAAATAATTACAAAGAGGTCTGGGTGAATTACTTTTTTAAACACAACGATCGCCGACTAAAACCTTCACAACACTACTCAAGACTATGACTAATACTGATCGCGTGAGGCACGCACTTAGGAAAAATTAGGAAATAATAAAACGATAACAAAAAGGTAATCGCGCTATTATTTACGCTCTCTTTGCCTAACAACGTCAAGGACAAATATTACGAACAGAAATTGAAGCAAGGTGAGTGGCAACAAAAATTTGTATTACTTGTATAAAATTGTAAATCGAACACGAACCTCGCAACGAAGTTGTTCACCAATATACGAATACAAGTACAGATAAGCAATCACGTCCAGGCTGTACATTATGAAATTTGTGGCAGCCACCGGGTCGGTTTTTAACGTCTGTAAATTATAAATTGCAGTCGCATAGTATATCTTCTATTTCACTGTCTATTAGACCGTAAACATTTTTATCAATTTTATGCTGTGGTTTCGGTGCTTATTTTGCTTATTCTTTAAGCGTACTCTAATGCCTAAATCATTAACTTGTTTAAAGAGTGGTTAAAAAGTCTACGTATGCCTCGGCATCGTCACTCAAAAATACCTTTTACTGTGGCTTCGGAAAGTATTTTTTGAAAAACATGTAGGGTAAGGGTACGTGCAGTTTTAGAGGTTATAAGGGGTGTAGTCTCTTTTCAACCCCCTCTTTATCGATCAAAAACATTTTAGAAGAAAATGGATTGCGAAAGTAGAGACCTCAAGCTTAAAATGAGTTTACTGTTTCACGGTCCTGTTTTACGAAATTATGATTATAGCAGAATCTTGACAAATCTGTAATACAACACTAATCCGCCCTTATTCGTTCGTGTTCTTTCTTGTGTCAATCTAATCTAGGTTTTCGGAACAAAATCAATTAATTACATACGGTTAATGCAACGTACATAGAAAGGCTCAGCCGAGAGGAGCAACTGACGTACTCTATCAGGAGCAGCAGGAAGAAGTTGTCATTTAGAATTTCTGACGTCCTGAAACACGGCGCAGACAATGTTACTATACCACCACGTCAACGGTATGACCAATCACTTATTATTTCACTGAGAAATTTACACTTTTGTGTAGATATGCATATACGACAAAAGCGAGTAGATAAAAAATGTGGGGATGTTCAGTTTGCTCAAAATTAACCCTCAAGAGCAACCGTCAATACGCACAATTTTATTTCGATATAAGACGACGCTTTTTATTTCGAAATAAGAAAATCGCTATACCGTCTTCTTCTTCTTCTTCGTCGTCATCCGAAATAAGACAAAAGCCGGTCGTTATATCGAAAAAAAACTGTAGTGAAATATCGGTGTGGGTCAGAAATGACTCCGGCGTAGAACTCGCTGGTGTCCGATGATTAAAGAAAGTTTTTGGCAATTTATTTCTCTTTGACAAGCTACGTAGACAAATTCTTTTACATCGTCTGTTCGCGTTGCGTCAATTATTTTGCGGGACAACGATGTGCAAAATTATTTTATAATCGAAAGAAAACGGCGACATTACTATTATCATTACTCACTGTCTCAACACCAGATGCTGATTCACCACGCTTTTAATGTGATCTCGAAAGAGACTCGACGGCTTCGTAGGCACGTTTCGAATGCGAAAGCATAAAATCGAGTACTTCCCGCAAAGATGTAGAACCGAGGTGACGACATAACTGACTTCGGCTATATGAAACATGCCCAAATATATCATGGGGATCTGGTACACGTACAGAAGGAGGTAGCGCATGGTGTCGTTTTTGTAGTCGAAGAAGATATGAGCCTCGAAGGGTAGGTTGTAGGAAACCGTTGTGTCGCCCTTTACTGCGAAAATATGATACGCGATAAAAAACATAAAATAAACAGCATAGTTTTGTACTCAATTTTCTTTATTAAGCATTTCCACAATCAAATGTGAATATAACTCGTATTTTTATAATCTTTTGTAATGATTGGCATCGAAAAAGACAAAAGAAGTGTATGTAATTAAGAACATTTTCGAACTTTAACAACCATTTGCAACTATTAGGAAGTACATAAAAATATAATTGTTTTTGCGTAACGTTATTTCTACAAACACCAAAATTTTTCGAAAACGTTGCTTGATGGATGTGCAAATCTGCTTACAGATTTAGTTTTAGGATGACAAAGCGTATCAGAATCACCCAACAGGTATTGCAAAACGATTTTGGTGTTGGACAGTGTTATATTAAAACATCTTAACTAGATTATACGAAATAGTTTCAATCGAAACTGTTAGACTACAAAAATAGACAGTAAACTAAAAATTGCCTTGTTTTCAGTTACGTAAGTTGGTTCCTTTAAAGGATTTTCCATGTTGAAGTACAACGAGCACAGGATTGAATTATATGAACGATTACCTGCATGTACTAACAGATCTATCGATGGACGAAGGAACATCAGCACAACGATAGCAGCTTGAAAAACTGTCGCGTACTTGCCGAACTTCCATGAGATGGTGTTGTACCTGTGATACAGCCGTCTCTCCTCGTCGTTCCGGAGAAATTTCCCGTCCCTGAACTCTCTCTTGGTTTCGTCGATAACCAGCCTCAAACTATCGCTCAACCAAACGAGAATAATCGCGAGTATGAAAGACACCTCGAAGATCCATTCCATCAGATCTAGAAGCAGCACCTGGAAATCGTTTCGCGCATCGTAGGCAGACCAGGCGCACATCACCATAACCAGAGATTGGTAACACAGTGTCGCCGCGAATAACACGGTGTTCGGTTGCTGTGGCCATACACCGCCAAGTGAAAATGTGCGTTGACTATACACGAGAGCGTCTTTGATTTCGATCGGGTCACTGGCCTACAACATTTTTTATCAGCCATTTGTCCCGCGTGCGAAGACCTAACCGTTGAACAATTCTCACATATGAAACGTTTGTTCTCGGACATGCCTCGGATTTCGGTGGAACGCCCGTTCCGGGAAGTTTCTGTTAATTCCGTTCTGGTTTTCCCCTTTTTGGGATCCGCGAAATCAGTTGTTTTCATCGAGAAGAAGGATGCAATTTCCTATTATGCTCTGAAGCATATTGATTGATAGAAACAGACGCCCGTTCCGGAAAGTTTCTGTTAACTCCGTTCTGGTTTTCCCCTTTTTGGGATCCGCGAAATCAGTTGTTTTCATCGAGAAAAAGGACGTAATCTCCTATTGTGCTCTACAGCGTGATTTCGATTGACAGGAACAGACGTTTCATACGGGAAGAATGTTCGACACAGCACTCCGTTCGTCTTACTGTCATTGTGATTCTTGCCCCGTGCCCCACACGTCGGATGCAATGTCCTCGCTATCTTTCTTTACCGAGTAACGACCAGTCAAAAAATTCGAACGTTCAAGCGCAATTACTTTTTCACTCGACCGTCGTCTAACTCTGGTCTTTTCTGCTATCGTGGACCTTTTACTTTTAATAGAGCTCGAACAGTGATCGACCCTATTGATCGAACAGTAATAACAGTTCCAAGTAGTGTAGAACTTGCGAGGTAGAATTATTTATTGTCCGTGCCGAGGGATGAAGATGTGCGAACGATCGGTGCGCCATGCAATCACGCAGAGATTTAGTCAGTCTAATGGACCCCCACCGCTGAAATGTGATATCTTTTCGCTGCATTTTCGAACTCGATTTTCTGGAAAACAGGGCGTCGAACGGATAAATGTTATTCCTTCTTTTCGACTTGTTTTTACACAAAGAATCACACTCCGAGTAAAGGAAACTGTTCTAAACATTAAACAGTCAGAAATAATAAATTTAACAGTGAATCGTGTACGATAAATTAATGCGTGCGAATATTCATGGGTTAAAAGTTATTCTGTATCTCGAGTTCTATAATTTATTTTTACTGAATAATTAGATGGCAAGATGGTCAAGGCAGTGCTTGTCGACATCATTGAGGAAAAGAATTGTTCTAAACATTGAACAGCCGGAAATAATAAATTTAACAGTGAATTGTGTACGATAAATTAATGGGTGCGAATATTCATGGGTTAATATGCTTGTTGATATCATTAGCAGAAGAAATTGTTATAAACAGTAAACAGCCAGAAATAACAAATTTATCAATAATCACTATCACGGCGATTGAGATCTACCGAAATTAATTGGGGTGGGAGAGTTGCGCACCGTGTACGTTAGTCAGTCGAGGTGCGCACTCAGAAGGGAGCGGAAGCGCAGCGGGACCAGAAGGGCGAAGGACCTTGAAGCTGCCCTGGCCCACCCTGACCACCCCAGCCTACCCTCCAGTTCACCAGGGATTCTCCAGAGCTGCATTGGACATCACTCGACATTGGACTACCGGTCTACCTTTAGCTGGCTTAAGGTGGACCAAGGATCATTTAACACTTCTTTGGTCTACCTTAAGCTAGCTCGGGGTGGGCTAGAGATTATTGAAAGCCTTCACCGCTTACCTTGGTCAACTTTCACCAGCTCTATGTAAGTAACAATTCAAATACACATTTCTTGTTTTCGAATAAGTGTTCATACAACGAAAGCCGTCAATTATTATTTCTGTATTTCTAATTCGAACTTGTGTAGGGACTTTTCAAACGTTTCTATTCTTGAAATTATATTATATTATTTTTAACATAAAATTGGTATTCTGAAATTATATTATATTATATTTTTGACATAAAATTGGTATTCCTCCAATCGGAGGTCCCCCGGGGACTCATTCACGGGTGAGGCCCGTGAAACATGTAGCTTTTGTTTCGGAATACCTTTTCATTCAATGAAAAACGGTTAGCTTGACCCTGTTCAGCGAGTGTTAGATTAGTGTTAGGTTTGCTCTCCTCAGCGGGTTAGATTTACACCTGTTTACACCCGTGTGCGAGAACGGTGGGCCGTACTCCTGTATGGGGTCCAGAGTCGTATCATCATTATTTCAGGTATATGGTCTAAAGTTCTCGTGGATCTAGTTACAAGATTTATCGTTCGTCACAGTAGAGGGCGTAAGAAATCTAGTTGTTGTTAACGATGTCGGTATTTCAGATCGCGTCCGAATTCGAATTCTGTCGAACACGAAATCCCATAAGGTGATTGGTCCAGAGAGGAAATGAGAGTGTTCACGCTCGGGATTTTAGTGTTCCCACTTTTTCTGCATCATCTTCTTAGCCTGGAACAGAACCTGCATCATCTTTCTAGCCTGAAACAGAACCTGCTTCAACTTCTTAGCCTGGAACAGAACCTGCTCCATCTTCTTAGCCTGAAACAGAACCTGCTTCATCTTCTTAGCCTGGAACCGAACCTGCATCACTTTTTTAGCCTGGAACAGAACCTGCAAAAACTTTTCAGTCTGGACCAAAACTTGCATCACAGACGAGATATAGGAGCACAGACGAGGGATTGTTGTATCTCGTCGGTAACACAGCTCTGTGTCCGTGATAAAAGATGGTGTGGGTTCTGATCCAAGCTAAATCTCTGTGTAGGTTCAGTTCCATGCTAAATCTGTGTATCGACTCTCACAACCTCACTGACAGCATCGCGAATGTTTTTGACAACGTGTTTTTTATAAGAATAAATATCAATTGAAACGACTGTAGTCAGAACGTGTTATCACACATGATCTATTACACAACACTCATTAAACAATATGATATCATTATGGAAATTATTTAGTTCTAACGTGCGCAAATTTTTTGTGTTTACCGTTATGCATTCATTCATTTTAAAAACATAATTTATCAATGAATGACACGATATAGGAAAGAATCACCTCAAATGATTGTTCTGAGTTTGTCCAACTGAGGTGTACAGTTATTACAATTAATTGTCCATCTAACATCGAGATTGTATTTAGGAAACACGTGCTGGCACACGTGTAAACTGTCGAATACGGTGACGCGGTACAAGATTTAACAGTTTACGTCTACATACAGCAACGCGTCATTTGGCAAAAAATTGTCGGAAATAAGCAATCTATATTTAGTTGAAGGTAGGAAAATTAGATAAACGCACAATATGACGGAAAAGTTACGCAGATACGAGAAAATTGATTTTTTAGGAGAAGGACAGGTTAGTAGTGGTTTGATATTGTTCTCTTGATGTTATGGATGCATATTAATGTTTCTTATTATTTCAGTTCGCCACTGTTTACAAAGCCAAAGATATCGAAACGTCAAAAATTGTTGCTGTAAAAAAGGTTTGCATAGATACTTTTCCATGTATGATACTTTACATCAATTTGTAATGTTGAACAATGTATGAGTTGGTGATGTGATTGTAGATTAAAGTTGGAAGCCGTGCAGAAGCTAGAGATGGAATAAACAGAACAGCTCTGAGGGAAATTAAATTATTGCAAGAACTGAAGCACGATAATGTGATTGGATTGCTAGGTATACTTTGAGTATATCATTCTTAACTGTATAAAGCTATATAAATTTGATTTTATTGCTTTATTTGATCAATATCACAGTTTCCTATTAGTAATTCATAATGTAGAATATCTAGGAAAAATATGACAAATTTGATGCATTGTAAAATCCGAGATTAAATACACTAAGCTATATGAAGCTTTTTAGCCAATAGTCATCTTTAAATACCTTTAGATGGACCACCTACTAGAAGGATTTTTATAAACAAATGTTCTGCACTTTCGTGATATATATGAAATGTTACTAGATAATGTTCTACATAATTACTGTACAAATGTACTTTTATTTCAGATGTTTTTGGGCACAAGTCAAACGTGTCCTTGGTATTTGATTTTATGGATACAGATTTGGAAATAATAATAAAGGACAACAACATTGTATTAACTTCTGCGAACATTAAAGCATATATGATTCAAACTCTGCAAGGTCTAGATTACCTGCATTATAACTGGATACTCCACAGAGATCTAAAGCCAAACAATTTACTTGTCAACGGGGAAGGTGTATTAAAGATCGGCGACTTTGGTCTTGCTAAATTTTTTGGTTCACCAAATAGGATAAACACTCATCAAGTGGTGACTAGATGGTATAGATCACCAGAATTATTGTACGGAGCAAGGCTCTACGGAGCTGGGATAGACATGTGGGCTGTTGGATGTATATTAGCAGAACTTTTATTAAGAGTGCCATTTTTACCCGGAGAGTCTGATTTAGATCAACTCACTAGGATATTTCAGGTACTGTGTGTTATACACCTGCTAACGACAGTGATAATGTTATTCTAAGTTTGTTTGAATTTATGTTGATGTAATTTTTAGACATTAGGCACGCCCACAGAAGAAACATGGCCAGGAATGACTGAATTACCAGATTTCATTCAATTTAAACCGTTTCCTGGAACACCATTGAAACACATATTTACTGCAGCTGGTGATGATCTCTTGGATTTAATTGCTAGCTTTCTGAACGTAAATCCTCTGGAAAGATGTACATGCGACCAGGCACTCCAAATGCCATACTTCAGCAACAAACCAGCACCAACACCTGGACCTAGACTGCCTCTCCCTACATCCGTGAAACGGCAACCAGAGGAAAAACCTAATCTAAAAAGGAAATTACTCGAATCAATGGATGGTGCATCGCTTGCGAAACGATTACAGTTTTAATTAAAACTTTGAGCTAGAATTAATTGTGAATTGTTGCGACCAGCAATTCATTAACCTTGTTTTTGTTATTAATTTAGCAACGAATTATAAGTGTAATATACAATTGAAAAAAGACAAAATGAAAGAGTGGTGTGATTTTTGCTGTGAACTAATTACGTGCAAATGGTCGGAAATCGTAAGGTACGCTAGAAAAAATATTTACAGCGCGATAAAAATAGTGAATTAATGTATTTTTGTTACACGATTACTAAATAATTGAACGAATTGTAAAATGTTAAGCATTAAAATATGATACACACTCGTCTTGAATATTGTATTATATCCCTTAATCGATAACGTATAAAAATTCAGAGAGCGAGGATAAGGAAAACCACGGGTTGAAATAATAATACGTCTTTGAAAAATACAACATTATGCTGCATTAATTTTATTAACTTAAACACTAGTAAGAAATGTTTAATACGTGAACAATTCCGTAACCGGTGGAAATAGTTGAATCTCGGTAGCTTAGAAAAAGCTTGCTCGCCGGATAACAAAATTATTAAAACTGTAATAACATTTCGCAGCGTATATTTTTTTTTGCAGCAGGAGTAATCATTCCATTTCCATAAGTACAAATATTACCAAATTTTGCTCACTTCTATCCGCGATGCTCCGTCAACATTTCTTTTATTTGTGGGAACAACTGTTGGCTATTATAAACGGTAACGTGTTCTTTCCCCCTTACAAATATATTCCTTTTCCAGAAAGAAAGAGCTTGTATTCCTCTCGTGCGTTCCTTCTATCGTGACAATGATTCTGTAGTCTCTTTTTTTACGAGTACTGTTCACCGGCAACTGTATACATATCTTTTCAATCAACAGTTTCTATCTAACATCCGTGCACGATTTGAAAATATATATATAATTATTACACATATACATAAATCTAATCAATACTGATGGGCAACAAAGAACGTAAATACAATTGAATCGAAAGTACAAAATCTATCAATTTTCCTATACAACAATGCACATATCAACGCGAACTGGATACTTCCGAATCCTGATTTGAGAAAATGGTACGTTCGCTGCGGAATTATTTATGATAATGCAATACGATCTTGTGTTCTGATGTATTACAGAATGCTGTAACAAAATCCGTTTCAGACCCGTGTACGTAGTTACATTAAAAGCATAACTTAAGACAACATGTGCATATTTAAATACTGAAGCAACATTTAATCGTTCTTCCATATATTTTATTGAATTCTGACATAAGTGCTATGCTGGAGGCTCTATCTAGATAAACCATGGCAATTTAAAGATATGCGTTAGAAGATTACCACATTGAATGTACAACTGGAATCTATGAAATTAAATTCTAGTATTACAAAATCGCTAGAATATATGTTGCCGTGTTCATTTTTTCTATTTCCATGTTTCAAAGATTGAGAAACATGTTTAAATGCTTCAGAATAATACCGATTCAAAGGCAAGTAATCTCCTAAAACACGTTAGACTGTGCAAATGATAAATACGTTTTAACATATTGTACTGTGGTCCCTTCTTATTATTCAGATCGAACTATAAGTATAACGACTACGTAACAGTTCTCTTTTGAGTGATCAACGATGTTCTTCTTTCCTTCTAAAGAACCCTGTGTCAATGTTCGCCGGACTCAAGGAAGCGAAACAGCATAACAATTACCGCAATTTCCGGTATAAACGAGAACGCAAAGATATGAACAGATCTTTTGTTGGGAACGAAGTGGAGAAAAAGTGTAGTACCATTGTAATACTACCGACAAGGAAGATCTACAGAAAAGAAGCAGTTTACAGAATTTGTTTTTTTTTTTTGAATGGTGTACAATGTACTAATACTTTACTATGTTTCTTTCTTTTTACAACATAAATCTGTCCTTTCGTGCCAGTTATTTACACATAAAAAATAATACACTTAAGATGTAGATTTTTACTGTACACGATATATACTTAAAGCAATATAGTTAGATTTACAAAATCGATATTACACAGAGTGTAGTATAAAACCAGAAAACATTATCTAGTGCGATTTACAAAAAAGTAAACCGTTCCTTCCTCTTTCTCGTATCGGCGTGTTCGTCGAACATAAAATTGAAAAATTCCCGCTTTGTTTATTTTGTGTGACCATGTGTACGTGTATGTGTGGCCGTGTGTATGTTTGTATGTAAGTGTTATACGTCAACTGAACATATATTTGAGCGTGACAACTGCAGAATAATTGTAAACAGAAAAAATAAATTTCAATCGCTCCATTAATACGTAATCCATTAAAGTCACCACCGCTTGAAATTGTAACATAACTATTAATAGATTTAATGTTTCTCGTGTTTGTATACACTATCTCCCTATCCTGCGTGCACTTTGCAAGGAACATTGTATTCGATAACATTAGCATTGTTTTATTATGCCCTTCAGCATCGCCCTACACGTGTAACATGCTTGTAAAACATCCTTTAATCCAGTAGGGCTCGTAGTTTTAAATAGGATGCATTATTCAGTACACAAAATAGGATACATTGCAAACAGTACATAGGACATAGTATCATAAATGAAGAAACGGAAACATACATCTTCTCCAAATATATACGTATGAATGTGGAACAAACAAAACTTTTCAAAATACTTCACCGGGACAAAGATATTATGAGTTATGATTTTACTTTTTATAACTCTTTAATTGTTGATATTATTGTCTTATGTTAGCATCCCATAGGGAACACGTACTTGAAAAACAGTTTTCAAAGGATCATTCCCTGGACATGAAATGCAATGAAGATTCCGTAATCGCACATTTTTACGGAAGTTATAATTGTCATTTCTTATTTTTTTTTTTTTGGTTTTGGTTCATTAAATCATATACTATGTCCTAAGCAAATATTTTGAAGCAGTAATTGATGCGCAGTCTATAGAGCACATGCAGCAGACAATTTGCTCTTCGCATTTTGTTTTCTAGACATTTGATTCAGTATTTAAAGTAACATATGTAACAACTTATGCAACCAACAACATGTTATGACTACCTTATAATGCTTATCTTCCTTAATTTCTTAGTTTCTTTTTACATTAAGTCAATATTTACCAAGATCTTTAAACAATATTAGTACATTTCAATCGTTTGGGAGATCAACGTAGATCCATCGAATGTACTTCATAACGGATGAATCGCGAATAGTTCGCACCAGCACGGGTATCTTCTAGAAATGGCATAAATTTGGTTTAACGAAATTGTAATATCGTGATTCATGTCACTGTATATTATTTAAAAATCATGGTAGCTCGATTCTACGACAAGAATGTTTAATCGCAAATTAAAATGAAACTATGTCCATTTACGGATTTAAAATAAGTAATACATACGTTATGATATAGCTGACCGTAATAATAATATCACATCTCCGAATACTACTTAGCAAGAAGTGTTATAAAATAAATGTATATATATAAATCAGTTTAGACGAAAAATATAGGCGGTGCATTTGCTTGTTCTCTAGACGACTATTATCTGTCTCTGACTATAAAGAAGAATATGCTCACAATTTTCGCGAACACGAAAAGCTTTAGCACAGTATATTTTGGTTTTCCAATGTTGAAGATAATTCCACAACTCTTCCCCCTTTTTATAAATACTTTGTAAAATTATTCTTCAGTCCATTCATATCATTATTGAAAGTTTAACTTTTTGTTATTATACAAAATTCAGTTTGAATGTCTCAATTCTTGATTGATAAAGTTACACTTTAAGAACATATTTTATTCTATTCAACGAAAAAAAAAAGAAACAAACAGAAATAACATCGTATGTTTATGTACGTAAAAAATATTCGAATTAATAACAAAGAAGTATACTAATTCACCGAAAAACATAAAGAAAGCTACTATCGTTTCGTTTCTTGTCTCATTGTTTCTGCGGTATACATTTCGAGAAGTGGAGAAGATAAAAATGTAGCAGTCTTTATCGGCTGAATGTTTTCTCTGCGTGAATAGCTCTGCAATCGCTGCGTTATGAAGTAAATAGAGTTTACATAGAGATGTTTTCGTGTTTCTTTCTCAGGGAATCGAGAAAACAAGTTCACAATATTAACGATAATAATTAAGGAATTCGAGACAATAACATACCAATATTAATCAATTAGTAAGAGAAACACAGTTCAAAGTAATGATAGAAACAGAACGAAATGTATCATTGCAACGTGAAACACTCTGTGTAGCTTCTCGATTAGGCACAATGTTTGAAAGCAATAAATCCCTATGTCTCTGTTTAAATAAAAAAGTTCTTTGTGGAACACACTTTCCCAATACAGACTATATCTCCCTACAATTCATTGTAATATTAAAAGTAGAAATACATATTTCATTGTTTACTACTGTTTTTTTTTTAGTTTATTATATTATATATATATATATTCAATAGTCAGTCCAAGGCAAACATTATCCGCAGTAGTATAATATAATATAGCTACTATTTTCGTATCATTTTTTTTAAATCGATCTACCTATATATTACTTTCTTTTAAAAAATGTATACTTAACATTTAATATAATATATATATGTATACATATATACATACACACATATGTGTATACATATATATCTCTCTTTAAAATATTTACAGTCGATACTATGATACAGTAATTTTAATTGTTTCTTGTATTTATACTTTATAAAGGCAATTATCATCATAACTATGTTTTTTATTTATATGTGTATATATATGTATTACATATATGTACATGTATGTATGTATATATACATATATGTAGATGTATATACGTATAGTACACACATAGGTTTGTATATACGTATACATATACATTTATATACATATATATAGTATATATATATAGTATATTATGTAAACATGTTCATTTTTTACAGTAATCATATTGATAGTAGGACAGTTTATAATACATGTAGGAATATTACTTGATTTTTTTGACACCTCTACACATATGTACACAGGGAGTGTCATGATCATACAAATTATGTTTTGTCTTATTATTGCGTTATATTTTCATGCCACTTCTTTTAAATTGTAGTCATTTATTCGCATAAACAGGAAATTGGCTCATAAATGAAACGAGATTTCATGGTTGTACAAATATTAAAGAACAGAAAAAACATTGAAATCTACGTCTTTTTGATTTTCTGATAAGTGTGCACACACAGATATACGTTACAATATACGAGGTCGATTTACTGTCGCTGTAGGTGTCACTTCTTTAACATAGTAGCAATCAATTGACTAAAATTAATGGCTGAAATAATTTATTACAGGCATTTAATTGGACGATAAAATTTCCATACTCTTGTAGCTTTTGATGGAGGAGAAGTCGAAACAATTTTGTAGGAATGGCGTGTAGTTTGATAAAATCGTTGGCTGTCCAGTACAAGCAGACTTGTACTGGACGTACTTGTACTTAATGATGCAATTCCTATTTCGGCTTGAATGGTAAATAAATTGAAGCATATGATTGCAAATAAAGGAGGAACTGATCTAATTGCAAAACAAATGGAATTCTACAGAAATAGATTTCGCAAGTTAACTTCACCTTTGATCAACTAGAATTCTCTGTTAGTTCATCAAAAAATCTTCTCTTTCAGGAATGTAATCATTAGACTGCAGATCTTTATGCAAAATAAAAAGTGTCCAAAATAGTGTAATGATCGTCTTAAATTGTTCTAATGTTTTCACTCATTTGTATATCACGTACTCATTTCTCCCAGAAATGCATCGAATCCGCAGCCTAGTAATCATATATGGTAGAAGAAATTGTGGTTAATTTCATCTCGTTGATACACTGATCGCCATCTTGGAAGGACGCTTCGTTCAAAAAGTTCCAGAGATGGGAGAAAGAGAGAAGAAGAGAGTGTTTTGAAAAAAGTATTCAAATAAGTAGTATTCAAAAGTTTTCCGTAGTAATCGTAGAATCTCAATACGATGAGGCACAAGGCTCTGGACAGAAACAAGTATGAACGATTTCCTTTCATTAATTCTCTCCTAAGAGCAGAACAATTAGTAGCCGTGCAATAAGAAGTATGTAATAGACTTAAAACCACAATGAAAGAAGAGAAGGCGAATGCTCGTGTCAAGGAATTAATTATTATATACTCAATCAGTTTTGTCTGTTGCATCTACTTTGGTAAATTTTGAAATAGACATCTCCGACGAAGAAAACTGTTTGATAAAATTAATTTACTTGAATAGCTTTCAATGATGTCGTATCATCTTTTTTCTATCTCATGTCCGAAGTAAAAATGTACAATCATAAATCAACCTATGCATTTTTCTTCGTAAACTCTATTTGATAGTCTGTCGAAGGTCACTAATAACAATTCAAAGCGTCTTCAAATTCGATATCGTTTTCATTCTAGACTCCATTTGAGTGACGTAAACTTTACGTTACAAATAAAACTGAAAGTATCTTTACCGATGTACTACCACCTTCAAAAACAAAAAAACAGGAAGGAACCAGTCCTTGTGCTGTCTGGTAATATGGTAAGTTCCGTGTACATTTAAAAATAAATTGCCAACATAAATTTATGGAATCTCCAGCGTATAGAACACAAAACTTCGCAGAGTCTAGAATATTAACAGTTTCCATAGGAATGCATTTTACTCGAATGACCTCCAAACAACAGCAACTTTCGGTGAGAGAAAGAAGAAATACATAGTACTTTTAAGTAGTTATTAGATGTGTAGAATTTGTTACGCAAACCATTAATACTTTATTGTCTTATGAAATTCGATTACTGAAGTTTTTGTAAGCATCAACACGAAAACGACCGAGCCTAATTAAGCCAGCGAATAGTTTACCACTTATTGCAACACAAGTACACAGAGTTTGCGTATCGTGTGTATAACGTGAGAACGGATTGCACATAAAATTAAATTAATTGCCTAATCGGACAAAGAATAACCGTTTCGTTCGGAACGGAGAAATTCGTTTGCAAAAGATTCGACAAATTCTGTTGCATAATTGCTACGTGGCTCGCCGAACCATACGTCCGGAGCTGAATGGATCGTGGAAAGACTTAGAACTTAATGCCCAGATTATAGATTAATAGTATCCAGTGTGTGCGAATTTTTTGATGCATTGTCCTTTGGTGACGTGGTGGCGACACTAACTTGTTTGCTGGTATTGTTCGTGAACGGCATGGTGAACTTAAAGTCCGCACCGTTCGGTAATTTCCGCATGATCTTCCCAGACGTGATGAGTCTACCGAAACCTTCTTGATGCGCGAACGCGTATCCTGAACGAAGGGACCGCCTTGTCCGCCTTGTCGATGGTGTACGAAGTATGTCCTGACTCTGGCGGGAACGTAGCTGTGCCAGCCTTTGCTTAAGTCTAACCCTATCGGACAAACTTGGCCTAACATCTATGAAGAAGAATCTCCACGACAGCACAGGTATTACCAGTATGATACACGAAATGACCGCAGTGAACCAAAACGTCGGCTCGGACATCGCCTGAAAGCACACGTGCGAACGTTAATATAATATTCACAATACAGCGCACAGCAACTCAAAATAATGTAAACATCGCTGAACCGAGAGAGACGTTACTATTATCGAGAGTTGAAAAGATTTTATTTGAAACGGCACATGGGCAAGGTCCTGTCACTTATGTTTGATGTAAGGAAAGCACATTGAAGAGCATTATTTGTTTTGAAGAAGCAAATATTACAATAAGCAAAAAAGTTCTCGTAAGATCATGTTTTTCGAGAGTTCAAAGTCGTTCGGTTTTTATTTTTAGAAATAGTACTTGGGGTCACGACATTATAGATAACGATGAAAATATACGCTCATTTAAAGAAAATATCGATGACTTTGGAATCTCGAAATCCATGGATTTGAGAAATAGTTTTTGCTTACCATAATGTTTGCCTCTTCGAATAATATAATGTTTCTTGAATATTATTCGTTACTATCAAAAAACCAGTTACGTTGTTTATTCTGTACCCGAGCTGTTTCAATATTTAATTTTTCCATGAGTACTTTCTTTTTTATTATAACTAACACGTTGAGCGCAGCGTAGATCATCTGTGAACTATGCTGAATTTTCTACTCAGTCCATTTTGATAATTTATTATAAAAAGAAATGTTTGCGTAATGTATATTTTTTTAAATATTTGCAGTAAAGTACATAGACATGTACTGTAGAATTTTTGCACCACATTCAACGTGTTAAAGGTTTCCATAATAGATAACAAACACGTTTACGTACCATAGTAAGGCTTCCAACGTAACTGCCGCCAATGACGAAGTTATAGAAATAGTCTAAAATAAAATACCAAATGAGCGAGCCCCAAACCATAATATGATTAACGATCGTCCAGTATGATGTATCAAGGGCTATTTGAACGGTCACAACTATGACTAATATGGTGGCTACGACACTTCCTAGCAGCATATGATCAGAAAGTACATAGCCCTTTGGTGATACTCCATCCTTGTATGTCCCTGAACATTATAATATTTCATTACTTCACATGATTCATTCCGAGGCTGAATGAAAGATCAATTGAACGAACTATTGGCACCTACCGTATGGAACCAAAAATAACACGCAACTAGCAAAAAAACCGTGTATGGCACTCCAGCAAAATTCCTTCTTATTGAAAAGCAAATTTTGTAATCCGGGTGCGTAGAGTTTCGGATATAACAAACTGTTTTTATCGTTGACATCTTGATCAAATATACCAACTGCCATTACAGGTAATGATGTATAAAAGAGATTATACACAGAAATGTACATAGGATCGAATACAGTCTGTAAAGAGAAAAGCATGTATGAGAATATGACATAATATTATCTGCAAACGAAGGTTAAATGGAACGTAGGGCAAATCAGAATAAAAAGAGAATCCATGTCACAACACTCGACCTTGGAACTGTTCGCTCGACAAAGGAATTTTGTAAGTCACATTCGCCTTACATTCATCATTTTGTTACACCAACGCTAAACCTACTATTACCAGGAAAACGATCGGTTATATATTTTATTTTACAGTTATGATAAAGACCACTCCATTTGAAGTGATTGATACTGATTTAAATTGAATCTTGTCATTTTTATAAGACAGCAACATATGTAAGTCACTTTTAATGATCGGGAGCATCTACCTATGCTGTAGGTTTAGTGTTAATACACTATATTGAGAAAAGGAGTAATGAGTAAAAAGATAGCTGTACCTGTGCGCTGAATCCGCAGAAAAAGGCAAACCAGATGTGGCATAGCGTAAACGCGAAGTTCTTGTAAAAAAAATACCTAAGAAATTTGCTCATTCTATAGTAAGACCATCTACCATGAACGAGGAGCAGTCTTTCCAGAAATCTAAATTGTCCTATCGAATAGTCAGATGCCAACACAGCTTGCAGTCCTTCTTGACCGCTGATGCCAACGCCAATGTGAGCTGTCTTGATCATTGAGACGTCATTAGCACCGTCCCCAATCGCCAAGGTCACAGCATTTTTATTTTTCTTGATTAACTCGACGACCATTGCTTTTTGTAAGGGTGTCACGCGACAACATATCACAGCTTTGCCTGAAATTTTATGATAAGTCAAGTGTCGAATACTAATTGACAGGGAAACTTCTATCATTTCTTTTTTTCTATTATCAATAACAAGCAATTATTTAAGGTACTACAGTTATCCAAGGAATTATAAATATTTCTAGGAAAAACGCTTGCTAGCAATAGCGTGAACGCCCTGTACGTACAAATATTTTTGATTCGCTTACATTGGCTTGATACATCAAGAAAAAGTTGTTCCAGTTGTGGATGCAACGCATGAACTAACGAATGCCCGTTGATAACTACAGCGAATCCTGTGGCCTGTTCCATTTCGTGTTCATCTTGCTCGTCTCTGCTAGGATTGTATTCGGTGTCACTGCTGTATATAGAAAATATAAAAAAAAACAAAATATTAAATGACGGCTGTTCTATATATACGTAAGACCGTAATTTGTCAAAGTTGAATCTTGGTTTCTTTTTTTACAGAAGTGAATTGAATATGCAATAGCTGCTGTCAGGTACAGTATGTATATATGTGGTAAAATATATAAGTTTTACTTGCATAAGAAAAAGGGGAACTTGAACTGCTGCCTTGGATGTAAAAAACGATGCGCATTAATTATAAACAATACACACAGTGCACTGTATCATGGACTACTATATAGATATATATATATGCATGTATATATGTATATAATAATGTGACATAAGCACCATACTCTTTGTGTTATTATCATTATTACTAAGATTAATTTTAAGCATACAGAAAGAGAAGGAGTGAGTATCAAGCACATGGTAATTTTCATTATTCGTCTGGGCTATAAATGTTAAAAACAAAATCGTAGGGCGTTGAGAATGTACAAAACGAAAGATTGTAGTATTTAAGAAGAGAAAGGACTAGTTACCTAATCTACTAATACTGAAGTGTCTACATTAGAATATAATCGACAAGCATGTGGTAAATGGTTCGAATATCTTTCAGTTGTCAAAGAATGGAGAATATTTGGTGAAACTTCAACGTTTCTATATGTATAAATAAACGTATCCTCAATTTTGCATGCAAGTCATATGCTTCTTCGTGTCTCGGTAGATTTGGAGAATAGGAACGGAATTTAAATCTGAGAATATTGGTATCGTCATTATATGCATAGCAAATCGAACGAAATTAAAAAACAAGGTTCGATAGAACTTATCGACATCGTTACACAGTTTCGTGAAATGCATGCCAAATAATATTGTAACCGCTCGACATTTCATAGCGGAAACGCAGTTAGAAAAGTTCATGACTAACGAGAGAGGAGTATCATATCATACGTCTCCGAAATTCTGGCTTCTCAGTACATCATGATATGTCAAAGAGATAGAGAACTAAGTCTGAACAATTTGATTCGTAGGCATAACCAGAACAAAGAAAGCGTTACACAGAACATGATGCCACATTCAATACGAGAGAGAAACTTTGAAAAATAAATGCGTTAATTAGTCAGAAATAGGTATGGAGAAGGTTAATGGTTGTACTCCGTCTCTTTCATGTGCCTGACCTTTCCTTGTCCCACCTGAATGTGACAACGGAGAGTGTCGGCCGATTTTGATGGCTGGAAGTTGTTTTGATTGTTTCCAAGTATCGTGACAATTGATTTTCGACACCGTCGTAAGTGGCAGCATCCACTACAAAGACATCTGTAAGGTCGTCTGTCAACAACTGGCAGGAATAGCCAATGTTGATAGCGGTTTCTGTACACAGAGAAAATCATATAAGTATCGTTTCACAACGAAATCACTATACATTGTAAATGTATATTCGTACGCTTATACAGTGTCCCACCATATTGAATCACCTTAATAATAATCATAAAAGACACGTGAATCTATACATTAATATTTTCTTTACATATAATAAGTTTTATCATGAACATATTCGATTTATCAGATTAAATACTTTTTGTCCGAAGTATCACACAGTTCTTCAGTCTCAGGTGGGACAAACTGTATAACAACAGACAGTCGGGGACAAGATTAAGCGGACACACTTTAAAAACTAAGTCAACTAATCCCTCTAACGTCTCAAAAGAAAAAAAAACTCAACTGATTCAATCTAACCGTAAAAAACTTCTAAAAGGGCGTCCATTAAATTTTGTCCCCTACTGTATGCAGACGCAACGGTCAGCAATTTATACATATATATATTTTCACCTTGCTTGTCCCCAGTTAACACCCAGATCTTGATACCAGCAAGACCTAAATTAGCAATAGTTTGAGGTACACCGTCCTGCAACTTATCTTCAATGGCAGTCGCGCCCAACAACGTCATGTCTTTCTCAATCTCCTCGTAGATCGCATCCAACTTGTCGTCCTTGTTCTCTTGGCTGAGGGCAGCTTCTTGATGACGTTGTTTCCAATCATTGAAGAACTGTTCGTCCAGATCTCGGACCGAAAGGCACAATGTTCTCAGGCCCTCGCCCGCGAATTTATTAAGATGATCTAACGTTGTCGCCATGATGTCCTCGCTGCCTTTTTTCAACCGTTCGTAGATAACGTTGTCGGCCCCCTTGCAGTACAACCTAAGATGCCCGTCTCTCCTCAGGATCACCGACATTCTTTTCCTGACGTTGTTGAAGTCGAGGATGCAGAGCAGCTCGTAGACTTCCCGGTTGCCCATCACCTCGATCGTTATGCTGTTCGGAGATCTTTCTTTGAACACGAAACCGAAGTTCCTCGCGGAGGACACAAGCGCTGCCTCGTCCGGCGACTGCGCCTGATATTCTAGCTTGCCGTTCTTCTCCTCGGGCATGACGGTGTGACATAGCGCCAGCAGCCGAAAGAAACTGTGAACGTCCTCGTTGTTCCTCTTCACAGCCTCGAGCAGCGCGCTGTCGTAGAACTTGAACTCCGGCTCGTAGTCTTTGTTGAACGAGAAATCTAACGGCGGTAATGTCTGTAAAAGCACAGTCGAACGTTAATATAAGGCGTCCCGTTGCACCCCCGGTTTGTTTTTTCGCATAATGTTAATTACGACACACAAGAGACAGTATGTGGAAATGGAAGTACCAGAACTCGAAGTTAAATACCTTGCCTCCAGATAAATAGATTTGGTGTAAGTCAGCGGGCACATAAGATGTTAGAATTTTATAATTCCTTAAAGCATCGTCAACATTAATTTGTTCTATCTAAGCGGACCATGGTGGCGTTCTACGCATACAAACTGATACGCTAATTCCAGATGGGATAAAGTATATTACAAGAGGCTCGGACTCGAGTACAGATTACAATTATTGTATTTGTTGAAACAGAATGCGTGTTTCGACCTATTCATAACAATTTTCCATTGAATGTCCCTGCGATCACTTCATGCATACAGGGTGTCACCCTCTTTAAGGAATTACAACATTTTTGGGACACCCTGTATATTTGAACAAAGAGATATAGAAACAGTTAACAAACTAACAAAATGTTGAGAATATTTGTGTCTATGTACCATATAATATTTGCAAAAGGTTTGGCTCTGTTTAATTGCATTGAGAACTTCATCCCATCTGTTATGCTAATGAGTATCAAAGCGAGTAATTTAGTGACGATAATCGTTGCGTTTAGTGCAAATAATAGTGTAGGTATTATACTTGAACTCTACTTGCAACAGAAAGCATAGAAACAGAACAATAGATGAGAAGAGTACATTGAACGAAACACTCCTCGCTTGGCGGAAGATGTGCATTAATTATTAACATGCGTACTGAAAGTTTATGTGGAATCATCGGGCTGCCATAGATGCCTCGTTCTGGAATCATATTGGATATCCTGTCCACGTGTTCCAGTAGACGTACGCTCGGGCCGGTTATCGGCGTATAAACTTGAACAAATTCTTGGCCGTTTTTCCATCTCATCGTTGGCGTTTGAGCAGCTTTGTCCGTCTACATGCAGCACACACATGCTAAGTGATGTACATGAAAACTTATGCAAAATATGACCAAACTGTGAGATGATTCGATTTTGTTATCAAGAAACAGAATACTGAACAATAAACATTCCTTGGACCCGGAGGATATTTCGAACTTTCAGTAAATGGAAACTGAACGCGATACAGTGTCTACTTGATAATTGTCCAAAAAATGGGTCTGGCCAAGGACAATTATCGGCCAGAAGATACTATTCTCTAATTCTATCCCGAGCTTCTTGCCCCCAATTATAGGCTAGATATTTCGGACATTTATCGAGTAGAGACTGCACATTCTTTCTTGATAACAAACATGGAATGAATGAAATGTTGTCGAGTACCGATGCTTCTTGACGACTTAATTGTATTTTGTAGAAGCATGCATATAGAGTGTCTCATCTGATATTACCATTCCAATTTATAACGTTGTTATTATTCATAGCGAGAAATATAGAAAGAAAAATTGTGATATTATTAGATTTTGTGGGAGGCCGCGCGAAGGTCCTGAAGAAAGGTATTACAAATCCCGTGTACGTCAAGAAATGATTAGTAAACATTATGTACACAAATATTATGAATACATTGTCGCCAAGAATAACAACAATGAAATTGGGATATTAACATCAGGTGAGATAACCGGTAAGTTAAAAATACAACGAAACATGTGTATTTAAGTGAACGTATCATTGAAAATAAACTTGTTTCGTACTCGTTCGTGAGATTGCTCAATTATGTGTATTTTCTGTTGCAAAGCGTCTACACGACAACGAGAAAAATTCAAGTATCGTTGGTGCAGTGAACGTGTCGCGAGTCACAGTAAACTCAGTTGTAATAATAAACCAGTGTATCACATGAACATTCTATTGGTACAATTACGCAACACATTAAAAGCTACATCGAGAAGATAAAATCGAGTGTATTGGACGGACGTCGTCACAACGAACGATTCAGCGAGACACGTACCCCATGATCAGCATCGAGTCTGGTTACAGATAGAGAGACGGACAGACTCACCTCGTTGAGATCGACGACTTCACCGGTAACTTCGTCGATAACGTCACCGTAACATTTCCCCGCCACGGAACACTTGTTAAAAGTCATAATATTCTGCGTGAGTGTTCCGGTCTTATCGGAAAATATATACTCTATTTGTCCCAACTCCTCGTTTAACGTGGTAGTCCTTGCCTTAGCGTGCGTGTTCGTCGGCGCGTAGTACATCTCCTCGTCCCAGTTAATCAAAAACGACTGAACGAATCGGATAACTTCGACACTCACGTACAAACTGATTGGCACCACCGTGTTCAATACAATAGCGTAAGAAAAGAACACAAGCAGAGCGATCACTGTGGCACCGCCCATGGGCTCGGTAGGCACCAGCGAGTCCCACGGCAGATACACTTGGAAATAACGGCCGACCAGGCTCTCCCAAATGCCACAGCCGATCATACAGAACAAACACATCGAAAGTAAAAAGAACACTATCCCGATGATCAGAAGATTCAGCAGCCTATCTATAGAGGTCCTCTTAAATTTGGTCTTCCCTGAGTTTTGCATCAATTTGGTATCCTTGCCTGCAAAGATGACCACCCCATAGCACCATTGCGTATTCCTAAGCACGCAACCCCGTAATATTACTTTATCGTTGTCCAATGCGTATCTGCAACAAACGCAAATTCGTATTAACAGGGGAGGAAGAGTAACAAGGGGCGAAAATACTATTGTACAATAATTCCAAATCTCTTGCAGCCATTATCACAAGTTTTGTCTTGTCTTAATGGGTTTTGTTTCATTCAAACATAGTTAATAAGTTCCATCACTTTCATCCCTTTCTTTTACCGTCCAAAGCGGACCAGTTCTTTAACTAGGTCATACCGCATTTCGAGTGCAGAAAACGTTGAAACAAATGTTTAAGAAATGAGTTTTCTGGTCTTGTATCGCTCGAACAATTTTGAACATTGAATTAATATTTTGAAAAAAGTTTAAATGGAACTCGATCGCTTAAATGGCAAATTTAAGCGTCACTTTGAGTTGGGGATGAACCGGTGGTTCCCAAGTTTGAAGGGGTTACTTACTTTCGTGACCTCCACGTGAGTGTACCATCAAATTTATTTAGCGAGTTGTTAGGTGTTTCGCAAACAATCTCCCCATCAAATTGACCAATCAATTCATGGTTGTCCATCATCTCGGCAGTTTCGGCTAAACACTGCCGACACTTCAAATTCGTTTCCCTGAAATAGTAGCATTGTTTGTTGTTGCTGCTGTTATCGTTATTATTATTATTCCATTGCTGTTCAGTGGCGGATTTATACTTGAGTCTCCTAGGGGCTACATCTACACCTCAGCTCCAAGTTTACTACCCCAATTTTGTTCAATCTATTTTTCAGACACGATGCACTCGAATGGCGACTGTAAGGCACCAGTAAAAATATTTTTTACATTATTAAACTTGTTTGTATTGAATAAATTATTAAACAGTTCAGTATTCTACGAGTAAATTGCACCATTTTCGTATGTATAGTATGAAGAAATATATATAGAAGCGAAATATTCTAGGTCGGAAGAAATGTTTCGTTTTAGAGCTAAAATGGCTTCGAGTGCAGAGGGTTAAGTGATTTCTTCTAATTTCCTACAACGTCGTTTGAACATTGTGACTTGCGTTTTTAGTACTTTTCCAAAAATTTTCTGGGCTATAACCCTTTAATTTACAATTTACATACATTCAACTTTATAACAATTACCCGAATCGGATAACTTTTACTTACTATCGTTAACTTCCCCCTAAATCCGCCACTGTTGCTGTTGTTCGATGTTGGTAACGATTTAACGAAAATTTAATTTAATGTTAATACGCACCCATCTAATTCCGCAGTTTCAATGTAACAAAGACCGTTCGGCTCACTAGTAGATAAAAGAAGGACGTCGGCAGCAACGAACTGATCGTTCTCCATTCTGATTACATCGCCTACTTGGACTTGCGACCACTTCTCTTCTCTCAGACTAGTACCTCGGAGAGTCTGAGATTTTCGATTGTTCACTTGCGAGTCGCTGCTATGCCGTTGCTAGAATCCATTTTGTATATTAACAAGCATTCTCGAAGAAACTATTAACACATTATCTACGATTATTCCATAATTTTTGGAAGTCTACGGCCCATGGCTGAGGATTTTTTTTAACAGAAACTCGATAACGTGAGCTAATAATTTCGTTCGAAATTATTGTGCAGAAAATTGAACAATTACTGAAAAGGCTATTCATTGATAAACCTTCCAGTAGATGAAGTGTTAATGTTCGCGTGATATGTATACAGTATTTCTCAATAAAATTCAATTAGAAGAAGGGGTGATTTCTCGCAAATATCTTGTGTTTCTTTTTTGAAATCTAACACAAACATGTCACTGAATTTTTTATCTCTTTTTCATCGCAGTTCGCTAATTTTCCAATAATCATTAGTTTGTAAACAAAGTCTGTGTTTTTAGGAGCATTTTACAAATGACCTCAGGAGTCACCTCCTTGAAGGAAGTACAAAATTAGTACATGTTCTTCAACGATCATTTACCAAAGCTGTAATTTCTTTACAAAAACCGTGATATAGTTTACGACTATACACAGAGACCTCTGGGAATTGTGGTCGGTATAATTGTACGGTCGAGACAATAAAATAATAATGTTGAGATTCGTCAAAATCGAGGGTTTTAAGTTCAAGGTTACACATGCATTATGCGCCGAGAGTGCAGTTCGTATTGGAAGCGGGAACGCGTTACGATCAAGATCGACAGGTCTCCTCGAGGAATGAATTCTTAATTACCGTGCTATGATTGAATCAAAGGTATCTGATCGAAGAACGTTCGAGGAGATATGGATATCGTTTGCACGTGTATGTACTTAAAAATAATTGGACACGAGTCATCTCGGGTTTGTGTGAAACCACGACAGATCTCGAGCAAGCAATTTAACGTTAGACGGCGAGTATCAATGAATTCATTATCGTAGCCATTCTCGCGTATCGTAAACAGAAGCAACACTTTTCCACTTAAGAAAGTTAAGAGAGCATTTTTCAGCTGGTCGACACGAGGAATGCACCGGACGCATTATGCACACGGCCGAACCTAACTACGACCAGCTGAGCCTTTCAACTTCATTTATTTTTCAAAAAACGTTCGCACACTCCCGCACAATGGCGGTGAGCTACTTTCAACCCTTTCAGCTAAGATGACAATTTAAGTAACATTATACGGTAACAACTTTCTGAACAATTCTTAAAAATGAAAGACATAACGAGATAACAATTAATAATAATTATTGGCCCTCCTTATTCGTGAGTTAGTCTCGAGACGAGGCTTTTAAGGAGAACGTAATAATGTAATAAAATTTTGTTTCATTCCTAAATGTCCGATAACTTAACAATTGCAGAAAATATAGGCGTACAATAAGTGACTGCAGCTATGAATGTCCTTTTCATTGGTAAGACAACAAATTGTTTTGAATAACAACGCCTTTTGAGGTATTTCCGTTGAAAAGAAAATTACCAAGCTTCTTTCAGACACAGCATAGCCATACAAAGACTTTTAATCGACTTCAGCTGCCTAAAGTTTCAAGACCGCTCCGTAAGGTTGTGCGCAAACAATAAATTCATTTTGCATTATTTTCTTTTACATCCGCGTTCTTCATTTTCAATGCATACTGGGACAAATGAAAGTAGCAACGAGATTCTAGAATCATTTAGATCCGTTCTAGAAAGTTATTTCCATTTGTACCAAACGAAGTTATGTTTTACGAAAAAGTGTTTAAAAGAATCGATTTTTGGGACTCTTTTCTCCGGAAAATTGTTGGATACTCTTTAGATTAATACAAAATTCCCATAATGACTCTTTGGTTGACAGAAAAAATCGTATTTAAAAGTTTTTCGCCAAAGAACCCAAATTGCGTAAAAGATTATGGAACAAAATGGCACCTATAATAATTCAATAAATGTATATCGAAATTTAAATGTACCGCGTTTGAGTTTCCCTTAAAAATCGGCACGAACTTTCCGGACAACCCAATAAATCAAGCTCGCGTCTGTAGCATAAGCGGTCAAGTCTAACGAGCACAACGTTACCGAACGAGAACGTTGGTCATCGGCGTAAGGGTTGAAAAAGAGAATTCGTGACAAATCTGGCCGGCGGGAAAGATCATTAAGAAATCACCCCTTCGTCTACGACAGAAACGCATAGTCTTTTCATACTCACAAAGTCGTCGTAAGCATCTTTGATGGCAGTGAGCATGAGCACCCCTATAAGGGGTATGGCTGTAGTGATGGGGGTCAAAGAGGAGATAGCGGGGATTATCTGAAGCACCAGCAGGCATAGGAAGTAAAAGTTGGCGAGCCGTTGAAATTGCTCGAATAAGTTTAATGGTAGGAACGACAGAACCGAATACTTGGACGTCTTGATGTAGTTGTTCTAAAAAAGAAAAGCACAATGGCGGAAGTCCGTTTGTCGTTCTGAAAAGGCACGCCGCCCGCCGCCTGGTCTTAATTAACGCGGCGGGCAGAACATTACGGGAGTGTAAATCTTACCGCATAATTAAACTGTGAGTTGAAGTCGCGATTATTGGCGCGAATTCTCCTCTCCGTTTCTGAAAAAAAGAAGAAAGAACAGCACAATTTTATTATCGATCCGTGCGATTCGACCGTGGCGGAAACCTGGCATGTACAAAACGGTTATCTGCTCGTCTAAACGTCGATCGATGATTCTCATTTCACGGTGTTGTTTCCGGCTCGATGCGGGCAACTGATCGCCCGCTCTTTCTTTTCCTCTACGTTTTCGGTACGGCCGCTCGCTCGCGCGCGCGTAACGCAACGCGCGGCGCCGATTATAATTTTCGCGGTTCGTAATTAGCGGTCGACTGGGACGGGAATCGCAAAACCCAGTGAAAGTATCAATTAAGTATTACGTATGAATGAAACAGCTGAACGCCGTCTCCGCAAATGAAATAGCGACGGGACCGAATAGCAACGCGAGCCCATTGTTGCGACACGGTAACAATTGGAAAACTGGCAACGATTCGAGTCTTTTATTTCACGGGTTTCGACGGTTACGGTCGCGCAATGTTTCGTCGCCGCTGTTATATGCGGAATAAAAATATAACGGTCTCTCTTCTATTTATACAGGCGTGGGCGGAATTTTCAAAATCGTGCCACGCTTCGCGTCTTCCTTCCCGAGATCCGAATCCCGTGTCGCGTGAAACAGAAATTCCGAATTTACGAGAAACGAAACACAGTTCCGAGATATGACGGTCCTACATTTTATCGAAAAATCTCTAGAAGACTGATCCCGCTTTATCTAATAATCAAGTTCCGAACGGGACACTCGATAACTCCCCGAACAATACGATAAAAATAAATTGATACGATAAAATCGGACTTACACTGCTCGAGCCCTTCGAACGCGGATCCCAAAGCGGAACCGCTACTCCGTCCCGAAGCGGGGAGTTTTTCCGCTCGGAAAAATCCGAGAAATGTTTTTGGTTGTTGGCTCGGTCGCAGAAATTCGGTCCCGCTTCCGAAAGATGTTTCCGGAACGTCGCGAGCCACGATCGCGAATCTCGGAGGGGCTTGCGAAAGGCGCGAGAACTCGCGGGACGCAAGCCACCCCGTGTAAACGGCGGCGCGAAGTAATAATTTATCGTAATTGCAAAACGAGATAGTCCCGGATCGCGTGCGGAACTGCAATTAAAATCGGGTAAGCAAAAGCGTTAAGCCGTAACGGCGGACGCGAGCTCATTTGCGCGGGATGTGGTCAACGGCGGCGTTGCGTAACGAGAAGGGGGAGAGGGGGCAGAGGGCATTTTACGAATAAAACGGATTACGGGATTAGGCGGCGACAACCGGGTTGACTAACGTGCCGCACTTTTTTCCCCTCCCCGCCCCGCTGCCACCGGGCGCGAGCGCATTATCGTAACCGCTTCATCTAAATGGACGCTAAAATTCGCAAACGTTACAACACCGCATCACGCCGCCGCTATCTGATTACAACACGGACGAGTACTTCCGACGCAATCGACTGTTCCTTTTACGCGAACAAGTGCCTTTTCATGGAGTCCGGCCGTTACCGGAACGGGGTCAAGTGCGTCCGAGTTTATGGCGAATTTAAGAACGTTCAGACAAACGCACGAAAGTCGGATCACTGCTCGGGGGTAGCTATGAAATCAGAAGGGTATGGCCGGATAAGATGGTCGAAAATGCCGTTCGATCGAATCAAACGGCGCGTGAACCGTTCGACAGGGAATCGCGAGAAAACATGTTCTGAGGAATGTTATCCCTATTATCTCGACCGGAAGGGTAGTCGCGGAGTAAAATGAAAAATATTGGTTTCTGTCCTACTCTTACATTCTGAAAAGAATGTAACAGATGCTGAATACCCAGATTGTCCATTCGCAAAAACAATGACGCATTTTTCATCTGCTTATCCGGCTATATCCTTTAATAGACATTTAATTTGTACGACAAGGGGTGGAAGGGACAAAACCTGCGATAATGTACTCTTCAATGGGAAATTAGCAAGCAGACTTTAGACTGGTTTCCCGTGTCTTACTATACTGAATCCAGCGTGTATAATGTGGTCAGACCAGGTGGAAACGACAACCCGCAGGGACAAGAAGTCAAATGACTTTTGTGCTATATCATTTGCCGTGGCAATAATAATCCACCCAGTTCCGTTGGTTCGAGAATATCTTTATTCGCGTCCCCTTGTGTTGTACAATGCGTGACTTTTGTGTCCTAGCGCACTTGACCCCGGATTCATACCGAACTTTCTTTTGGCTCCGATCCGGTACCAATTTGAGACCTCCATTAACCTCTGATTTCAACTGGCCGCCCCCCGTTCCAGACAGGTTCGAACCGTGCTGTTTTAGCGCCCACACAATCGTCCCAACTTCAAACCACTGTTGGCCTAAATCCGTTACAGGCCCTAACTTCCTATTGGATTCAAATTGCTGCTGTCCTAGCTTGCCTAGCAATTTGAGACTTCAATTTATCCCGGGATTAAACCGATCTTAGCTTCTCCGGGCTTGCGGATGTTACGATTCCACTGCTCCTACATTCGTCCTGGCCTCAAACTCCTGTTACCCTCAACTTCTTCCAGCTGCTAGCTTCCTATTAGCTCCAGATAGCCACCGTTTAACCCCCTGTATCAATTTGAGACGACCATTGATCTCACAGCCAAGCAGACCTTTCATTGGGCCTACAGACGTCGCGATTCTACGGTCCTGGCATTCCTACGGTTGTCTCGCTCTTATATTTCTGTTAGCCTCAAATTCTTACAACCCTTAATTTCCTCTCGGTTACAGGCGAGACTGCCGTCGCGTATCAACTCGAAACTTCCATTTCTCACCGAGCCTGCGCACGTTAGGCTTGCATAGTTCTAGCGCTGCTACATCACTCCCGACATCCACCGCCTGTTACCTCCAACTTCTTCCCACCCTTTCCGATTGGTTCCACGCGTTCGCGACTTGAAGCTTGCTATCAATTCGCGATCATTGGTCTTGTGATCGAGCAGACCTCTGACTAGTCCTACAGACGTCACGATTCTCCTGTTCGCCTCAACTGGTAGCAATTTCAAACTTTCTGCCTGGAATTATGGACTTTACGAATTTTTTATTCCTACAGTTCAACCGATCCCCCAATTCCTTTTGCTTAAAAACTACTGCTACCGCAGTTTGGGTATTAATCTGAGACTTTCACTGGTTTTAGCAACAAGCTGACCTACCACTGATTGGTTCCACACGTTTGCGACTTGAAGCTTGCTATCAATTTGCGATCATTGGTCTTGTGATCGAGCAGACCTCTGACTAGTCCTACAGACGTCACGATTCTACAGGCTTACACCCCTCAACTGGTACCAACTTCAAACTTTCTGCCTGAAATTGTGGACTTTACGAATTTTTTATTCCTACAGTTCAACCGATCCCCCAATTCCTTTTGCTTAAAAACTACTGCCACCGCAGTTTGAATATTAATCCGAGACTTTCACTGGTTTTAGCAACAAGCTAACCTACCACTGGTTCTACAGATGTACCGGTATCATGCCGGTTCCTAGATTGCTGGGCTCTAAGGGGACGAGGGGTAGCTAACGCGACGAGACTCACCGCTGGAAAAGAAGGAAGTGCTGCGGCCCATGCACTCGGTCGGGGGCGGTGAATTCTGTGGCGCCGCGGACGAAGAGGACGCGGCTGTGGCCGACCGGTACCTGGTGCCCTTCCAGATCACCAGCTTGCCGAGGACGGTGAGCAAAGACTCCCGGAAGGTGTGCCGGCTGGCGCCGCCCAGGCTGCTGGACGAGTCCCTTTTCGAGCATTCGCCAACCGCCTCGACTTCGTCCGAGGTCGACGCCAGGTTCACCACCGTCTGCTGATTGTCGGCGGACGAGTCCTGCGGCAGATGGTGCAGCTGCAAATGCTGTTTGTTCCTCGTTTTCCGACGTTTCCTCTTCTTCCTCCTGGTGCCGGCGCCCTCCTCGTCATTGTACACCGAGCCCGTGGCCGTCGATCCCTTCCGGCTATCTTCGGCGTCCGATTTCGTGGTCGTGCACGCTGCCGAGACTCTGTCCGCCTCGTCGCAGTCCTTCACCTTCGACCGTCACACAACGGCATTGCGTTACAGGTTTCCCGGTGAAACGCGTTAACGATTGGTCGAGGACACGCCGTTTGGCACGACGAATGCGCTTTTTACGTGGCCAGCATAATCTCTCTCTCTCGGCTTTTCTCTGTGTGTGCTTCTCCGCGCGATCGTTTACCTTCCCGCTCGCTAAATTGCGATCGTTTCGCAGACCTACTTCGCCGTGTTTGACCCCAGCTCGCGTTTCGTCCCGGTTCTGATGCAATGGTGCATCATCTGACCTCGTGAAACGCAACTCGCACCGCGAAGCCCTAAGATGGTCACCCGAGAAACGCAATGTTGTGCCGCCCCCTGGACGAATCGTTTCAATCGGTGTCACGTTCTCGAAATGCAAAATAACGTGCGCCATCCCCGGTCGAACGTGTTCGATTAAATCGTAAATAGCATTGTTGAATTATCTATTCGGCCGTATATTAAAAATTAATGCCGGCGTTCTGTACAGGGTGGAGCGATCACTTTGTCCACCCTTGAATATCTCCTTGAAAAATTATATATACAATAGTTGTATCCAAGTTTCGGATTTCTTTCAATGAATTCTTCAATATTTCCCCCTTCCCTATACCATGCGACTTTTGTATATACGATTTTTTCGTATTATTACGAAATGTTCAAGGAAATATGGACAAAATTATTGAACCACCCCGTATACGTTGGACAGACTCGACGGATGGATTAACGATACTTCGGAAAGGTATTAGGGGAATGTATGTCTCTACCATTAAGATCGATTTATATCGTCCTCTCACAGATACGTATTGTATTCGTTCACCACCGATCAGACAAACAGTCTTTAATGCATTTGGATGCAAGTGTTTATACGCATCGTGTCGCATCAGCACAGAAAACTAAACAAAAAAAGTATCACTAAAGTATTATTATGCGGAAGCGAAACCGTTCCACGTCTGTGCGAAAATGATAAAAAATTTAAGTAGTACGACCGAATATTTTTTAATGTCTTGAATCCTGAAGAGAACGACGGACAAAGACAACGTAATTTTTTTAACGTTTCGGGATGGTCCTTGGTGGTTGCTGTTTTACGTGTTTATAATTGATTACAAGAGAAGGTATTTCACCTAGAACAGCGTCACTGAATTATTTGATCCAACTATGACTTTGTACGTATGTTTCTTGTGTATCTCAAGTGGTGTAAGTCGGGAATAAAACTGAGAAAAAAATTCTCTCACGAACCTCATTTTTTTTTTACATTTTAAGAGAACAATATTGTTTTCTTACGACAGACTGAAATAAGACGGCCGCGTCAGCACATTTTGTGCGTGGGTTTGGATCTATACATTCAGAAAATTTCTCATCTTCGATTGCTGATGGATATAGTAAAATGACCTGCTTTTCAGCGATTTATAGCCGTTCTAATTGGACCCTGCCCTTTTACGACGCCGTTCATTAACGGTGCGCAAAAGCAAGACTGAAAGCGCTGTACATATATACCAACAAAGTACACAGATATTTTCAACCAATCAGATCACTGTTACTCGTTACTCTTTGCAAAACATTGTAAAAAATCCGATTCACGTATATTTACCCGATAGAAAAGGCGGTTCGAACATTTTCAAGTTACCGTAACTCGAAAGAGCAAGGTACAAGACAAGGTTTAACGGGAAAAGAGCAAAATTATCATTTTCATAAAGCAATCCGACGAGACTCGTCTTTCTAACGCTAATGCAATCTCGACGAAACTTTCGACGTTCACAGAAGTCCGGGATTGATATTCAAAACCGGTCGCGAGTCTCTTCATCTCTCTCTCTCTTTCTCAGCTCCAATCTTCTCGGGAAGAAACATAAGCTGCCGGGGTGTCATCGAATAGAGATTTGACGCGGAACGGAGATTACAAACGTAGTTCAACGTTCGGGAACACAATTTCCTTTAAATTTCGTTTTGATGTACCACCGGCACGAGGACTCGAAGTAAGAACTTCAGTAACTTCGAGCGTCGCGAAGTCTGAGGCGATTCGAAGAAATCGGAACGAAGAAATGGATCGATTCGTCCTCGGACGAAAACAATCGAAGGTTCTCCGATACAACGGCGCCCGGTGGCCTGGATACGCTGGATCGGAGCTGTTCAGCCCGTAGGAGCAGCGAAGATCTTGCCCTGGGCGCACACAGAACGGTGGGCACCAAGCCACGCCCCTGCGGGCAACGCTGCATGAATTTGTCACAAGTATTGTCACAGCTACGTTGCCAGCTACGTGGCCAGCTACGGTCTACCCCCACTCCGCTAAGTGACTTGCCCGTAGCTGTGCCTAATAGGCATGCGGAGCCAGAGTAACCAGATCAAGACTTGCTCCCCCACTCTAATTTCCCCTTCTACCGCCACGGCTCGGTCACGTGACGCGTTTCGTCTCCGTCCTGCACACACCGGTACTGGCTATATAGAGAGGGTAACGTTTTCCCCTCAATCCCTGCTCCCTCCCCTCGTCTGGCGACTATGGTCTAGATCAATCTTTGGAGAAATGTTTAACGTACTTCGAGAGTTAAAGAATGCAATATTTTCCTTTGTAACATGTAGTTTCTCTATTTATTACTTCAAGTTAATTTTCACTGCACACACGCTTAATAGGAGAGCACATCAATACGGAAGGGCTGACTAATAGGGACAAGCAGCACCCTAATCGCACCAGTGTGCGTCGGTTGTACGTGCAAGGGGTTATCGATTGCCGTCTACTTTCTGCAACGATGTCACCTCGCGTAATGGGTATAGAAAAATGATTAAGCGGCATCCACGCTCCAGAAAGCGCATTTGGAAAACTGGTGCAAATGTAGGGACGACGCGAAAGAAAGCGAGAGAGAGAGACAGAGAAAGACGGAGCGCGAGCGGCGTTACTCGCTCGCAAATGTGTCACGGACACGCGGCGAATGCGATTCGACAGACTTTTCCGGCGTCTACAATAAAGCTGCGATTCGCGGATCACCTTAGAGCCGCCCGCCTATAATACCATTTACCCAGTATCGTATATGCCATTACTTATGCATTCGCTGCATCACCGACGGCACGGCGCAGCGGCATTCGTGCTGCTCGCCGCGCAACACAATCGGGAAATCAGGTTTTCAGGATACCGAATATTTGTTCATAGCGCGAGGACTGATCCCGACGACGAGACGTAATGGATTTATACATGATTTCACGTGAAACCGGCCATATAATTATGCTGGATTGACGAATTATTAGGGAAATTTCGAAATTAGCACGCATTCGATGTCTCATCAATCAGGAATTAGCACTAGTTTTGCAGATGGTAATCAGTGACTGATCAGTTGTTTTGGACGCTTTCGTTTTAGAATTATTGAAATATTCGTGCTTATTTTTTGGAAATCAGCGAACAATCAGTCTTGTCACATTTACCTTGCTCTTTTGTACCAGTTGCAAGATTTAAATAAAAAAAAATCTTTGTTTGAAAATCGGATTTACTAACATATATGTATTCTCGATTTGAAATATGTTATTTCTTCATGTGTTTGCAATGAAAACACTGTATCTTATCTAGCGGCGGTGACGGTGCAAGAAATTTTTGTGGAACAGGAAACCTCATCACAAGTTGTATATCAATCTATTATTTTAAATTCCTCAGATTGAAACTTATATATGAAAATTATAATCTTAAATCAAAAATTTTGGAGGACAAACCCTGTTCACATATGTTAAGGAAAAATTATGGACGACGTTGATAAAACATTAATAATTGAGATTCATGGGAAAGATTTTGCTGCATATGACCTGCCTCTTGAAATCGGGTAAATTACTCAAGAAATTAGAGACGGCAATCAGGCGGCTTGTTTTAGGCGGAACACTTTGAATAATCCATATCAACTGATTGCTCACGGTTGATTACTAGGCTGAGGATCTATATGCATGTGTGCTACACTTTTGTTCTAGTTCTACTAGCAATGAAACTTTTCCGTTATTTCGGTTTTCATAAACACGTGCACAAAAGTAAGAATGTGTCTGAAGATCTGCAGTCTAATTGTAACGGAATACGAAACTTAAAACTATCGCATCATTTATTGAATTAACGAGATCCCGTTACTACCTAAAAATATATTAAAACGAAAACTTTCAACCCCTTGCCTTATTTATCAAATCGAACCAGATACGTAATGAAGATTTCAAACAGAATCTACTAAATATTTGTTATTCCTTTTATCATTTTGTTACCAATATTTACTCAGTAGACTAAATGCAGATAGACAGTAGATAAGTTTATTTCTGCACTAGGAAATTATTAATTGATTCGAATGACGGTTAAAAAATTGTTCGGGGCCAGCTTGACCAATCTGAAAACTGTTTGTAAAGATCGGCTCAATGACCCCTGGTTTTGTTCTAGCAAGTTTGTTTTGTTCATGTCACACGCAATGTAATATACGTGTAACATGATCGAACTTGCACGAAAAGTCGACAGGAAAAACTGCTTTAAGGAAAATCGTGAAAAACTTGATAATATAACTACAGGGGACTCGAACCCGGGCCCTACGGATTACGAAACCATCGCCCCAACAGTTGAGCCGTTGCAGACCCAGCTTTTATATTGCGAATCCTATTGATATACACTTTGCCAGAGATTGTTGTTGTTAGGGTCATAAAGCGGTCATTGGGAACCTCCAGCACGTGAATTAAAATTAGAGCAATAATTCACGAGTAAGAGAATTGCGACGTACGGTTACTAGTGTTTGTTGATCATCGAATACATTATAGGAGTAAAAACAAAAGTCAAGGAAGAGCTCCACTATTCACAGAAAATATATCGATAATAACTTTTCTCTATCAAAACAAACACGCAGCTTTTACAAACATAATATGATAACAATCTTACTTTCAAATTGAAAATACCCTCCTTCCTTTTTTTTTTTTTTGGAGAAAAATAATCAATTCTATAATAGTGTGATTATAAAGGGGTTTTCAATAGAAACATAACATTTTTATTTTAAAATATCGAACATAACCCAAAACTTTTTTATGATTTCTCAATGTAAAATAGTCTGTGAAGGTTTACTACAACTCTAATAAATTTCAACGCGATATTTCAATTATTCTGTGTATTTTTCTTTCACTTAAAGTTGTTACGCCCTTATAGAAAAACCCTTTATTTAGGAACAATTGAAGTTATTGATGATAATTATTTGAATTACATGTACCTTATAAGCTGCATACTCCAGTTCGATTAGATTTCTCGACACATATTTGTTATGCCGAGTCTCGAGAGCTCAAAAGTGCTATCAAGACGTAAAATCCACGGTTCTAATATTCAAAGAGACCCCCTCGGCGGTTCATTAATATTTTCCTCCCAGTGAGAATTTCAAGCTCGATTCTGCAATTAGTTTAGTCTCTTTCTCTCTTTCGCTGCTCAACATGCCTATTAGCGGGCAAGGGCGCCCACGCCGATGCCTGTGGGCAAAGCTACGGGCAAGTCACTTAGAGTAGTGGGGGTGGGCCGTAATACAGAGCCGTAGCTGGCCACGTAGCTGTGACAATGCGTGTGACAAATACATGCAGCCTTGCCCGCAGGGGCGTGACCTCGTGCCAGCCGTATCCCCAGGGCAGTGTCGCCAGATCGAGACTTGTTCCCCCCCCTCTACCGCCCCGCTATTCCCCAAGTTTCCGGTACTGGCAGACGGAGAGACTAACTTTTTTCCCCTCAATTCGTGCTCCCTCCCCTCATCTGGCGACACTGGCCCGGGGCAAGAAAATCGCTGCCACTAGGGGCAGACTTTGACCTGAACTTGAAAAGCGAGTCGGCACACCGTAAGGATTCAACTAGCACAGCAATTTGTACGATTAATCGGATTCCAACGATTACCTTGAACGTTGCCCTGTATATGCCGCGCACGCATGGTCGCGATACTTTGCGTTCGCTACCCCTGTATGCTAAAACTTGTTCGTTGTTTCCATAATCACGTCAGCTGTTTGTTTACACTCCCCTCGAAACAGAGGAACCAAAAGGATGTACTAGCATTGCGGAAAAAAGATTTCGAGAGCGAAATGGGTCTGTCATGTTTGCACGCAGGCACAATTGCCTCGAGGAGTATTGGACTGAAAAAGCGTTGCGATATTTTAGCACCAATAGCGGGCAAACAAGTGGTGATAATCAATTTTATCCGACACAAAAATCACCGTGTTACTAATAGTTGAAATACGATGCTTATAAGAACACAAAAATTTAACGTCTATCATAATTGCATCAAGATCCACAGTCTAGTACTCAAATTGCTAGCAATCAGTTGATATAGATTATTCAAGGTGTTCCATTTAGAACGGGCTACCTAATTAGCTTCTCCATCTTAAATGGTTTCAAAGAGCGGTACAAACGGGATCAGAAACTTTCTCATGATTTTTTCGTTGGTGTAATCTTTCCTGATTCGTATCATTAATCGTGTTGTACGTGGATTGTTTTAGACCAAACTGTTTTCACGTGATGCACGTATCCAGACAATGAAGAATTGAGGTGTCTGTTCGGATAATCGAGATTCTATTATATCGTGAATTAAAGAAGTAAATATGATGCGAATTGTACCGTGTTTGGTCTCGTTTGAAACAGATAAACGTCACAAACGTGCCGGTAAAAGTTTTACAAAGAAATAATTACAAATAAAAGACTTTTGACATTGGAAGAGTATTGTCTGACCTCTCTGAAGCTTCATGGCTTCTAGAGGGGCGCAGCTCGCGGTAGCGAGGATAAATTTCTCACAAATATCGTGCACACCTCCGGCACATATATCGAGACACTGCTGCACCTACTTTTTCAAGTACCACCAATTGGACCATCGGCTAATGGCTTTAGAACTGCAATGGAATGGTAGAATTCGTCCGATTGCTCTCACTCGGTCAACGCGGCGTCAGTGGCGATAAATACCACTGACAAAAAAAAACGGCCAGCAATATTTCAATAGGACAGCGTAATAAGAAAAGGAATTACGGGCTTTGTGTATCATCAATTTCCTGGAAACGCACAGTGGGACCAAATCGCCAAAACATGGCCAAAATATCAAGAACTACTTCAATTTACTTGAAACTTGATACTCCTCAGATCATTGATTACAAATCTGATGTTAAAATTAAAAGGAAAAACAAAGTGGTAGGCGTGTAACTCAACAATTGTTGGATTTCCTCGAAAATTAGTATCCCCATATTCTCCGGGTCGTTGGTTACGAATCTGATGCAAAAGTTACAGAAACCAAAATGGTAGATTCAATATGGCGGATGTGTAATTCGAAAAATTGTTCGATTTCCTTGAAAATTAGTATCCCCATATTCTCCGGGTCGTTGATTAGGAATCTGATGTAAAAATTACAGAAACCAAAATGGTAGATTCAATATGGCGGATGTGTAATTCGAAAAATGGTTGGATTTCCTTGAAAATTAGTATCCCCATATTTTTCGGGTCGTTGGTTACGAATCTGATGCAAAAGTTACAGAAACCAAAATGGTAGATTCAATATGGCGGATGTGTAATTCGAAAAATTGTTGGATTACCTTGAAAATTAGTATCCCCATATTCTCCGGGTCGTTGATTGCGAATCTGATGCAAAAGTTACAGAAACCAAAATGGTAGATTCAATATGGCGGATGTGTAATTCGAAAAATTGTTGGATTTCCTTGAAAATTAGTATCCCCATATTCTCCGGGTCGTTGATTGCGAATCTGATGCAAAAGTTACAGAAACCAAAATGGTAGATTCAATATGGCGGATGTGTAATTCGAAAAATGGTTGGATTTCCTTGAAAATTAGTATCCCCATATTTTTCGGGTCGTTGGTTACGAATCTGATGCAAAAGTTACAGAAACCAAAATGGTAGATTCAATATGGCGGATGTGTAATTCGGAAAAATTTTATTTTCCTCGATTGTTCCGTAGTCATTATCTGAGCGCCCAATAAGGCAAGATATTCCTCCAACGGAAAATTCATTTTTGGCTATTTGGTCACGTTTTGGTTGCGAAGTAGATTGTACACAATTCGCATGCACACGCCGCCGGCCAGCTAGTCAATATATCCGGGTCAATACAAACGTTCTACGACACGTGGAGACAATTCGCAAGCACACACGCTGCTCGGGAACGACCTTCTGCCGCTCCCTAGTCAACGTAGAATTCCCCTAACGAATTTCTTTTATCTGTTACGTTTCAAATATCTACATTCATGGTCTCATCTGGCTGCTAGTCAGCCGAGGTCATTTCCACAGTCTTAAGCACTAAAATATTTAATGTCACGGCTTAGGAGTATACAACGGCCACCACGGAACTGCAAACTTCCAATCCCTGTTAGTTATTCAAGGCTCAAAACACCTGATAGTATTTATTACCACGTTAGATGCAGCAGATGTTGTTACCTTCGGTAATCGCTATGCACTCCGTCCGGATTCAGATCAGACTAAAGGGTCCAGCCAAATGTGAAGAACAAAATCGTTCGGATTCGATATCTTACCAGGAATCATCCCCTTAACCTTGTCTACTTTTTGGGCTAATTATAAATTGATCTACATCCGAGACATAAAAATGAAATACAACGATAATAAACGACGTAGAGAGTTTTTAACGCTGACAGAGCAGTTGGTCGTATCGAAAAATTCTGGAAAAAATCTGACGCGTTTCAGGCATCGAATTGCATATCGAGGAATTTTTTTCGATTTTTCAGTTCGGAATTCTGACTGTGAAAAAATGTGAAGCATGTAGAAGTACGAGAAATAAGAATTTCATATCGACGCTTCAAAGCGGTACGATTTTTGACTAGCACAGTTGGCTAGATCCTTCGGGACACTCGGCTGAGATTGATCCAAGAGACCTCGTACCACCGAGCCTAATCGTTGCTCCGGTTTCTCGAGGTAGGTTATCCTAGAGCAGATCTAATCCAGAGGAACCATAAGCAGACGCTTTCGAAGCGCAAGGGTCCCCAATGTCCTATGTACTTCTATTAAGTTTCTTCAAATTGGAATGGTGTCTGGAGGGTCCTACGAGACGAGAAGTCTACAGTCTGTATAGAGGATTAGAGCCTCCATGGTCCCTTGAGCCTTCGATGATCTTCTTGGATCTCTCTAATCCTAATCCAAAATGTCTTCGTTGACTTGAATCGCGACTCTTTTGTCTAGAATAGTTCTCGAATCTCTTTACTACCCGGAATAGTCTTTATTACCGTTTTACCAACTCCGATACACTTTTTTAAAATCCGTATATATATTTTTTTTATTTTCTGCCCAACGTTTAATTGAAATACCGAGCTACATGGAAACAAATTCTTTCACAAAGGATAACAAGCAAAAAAATCTATCCGATGTTTAGATCGGTGTGTTCATTACGATATTGAGATTCATTTTCCCTAACGAATCTGTTGACTTCGGTAGTCGTCGAAGGTACGGTAAATATCGTGTTTCAAATTTCTCGTTCAATTTCGAAGTTTTGCGCACACAGAGGGCCACGTAAAAACCGCGATAATCGCCAAACGGCACACGAAAGCTAGCGAACGGAAATCCAATGGAGGTATTACACGATGTAAACTTTTCGAGAGATCGCGATTCGCCCACCGTTTTACGTGAAACCCGTTCCACGAACGACACTCGTACGTGCTTACGATCAAGTGGTTTTGTATTTATGTAAAACTTGCGGGCCAATCGAAACGATTCAAACGTTTATACAAATCAAACAGCTATTGCATTCAGCAGAACTAAAATCGTATACACGCTATGCAATTCAGAAGTTGTTAACAGGTTCGCTATTTACTATGAAATCTTCTTGCTTTTGCTGTAAGATACATATATAACACACGATAGCGAACTTATTAACTGAAGCTGTCTCGTTAACTCGTAGAGGAGACGGATAGTACGCAAAAGAGCCGGTTAATAGGATTCTACTGAGTATTGAAAAAAAATTAAAAATATACTTTGAAACAATAATTCCGAAAGAAAATTTTTGGTGTACGATTAACCCTTTGTACTCGAGGCCTTTTACGCTTGCGCAAACCAGCAACTCGAGACGATTTCGGCCAAATTAGGGAAACATTTTACAAGTACTTTAAAATCATTTATAAACAAACAAACACGTATACAAATAATACAATTTCACCAATTTATTTATTTTTATATGAAAAACAACAAAATTTGAGAAATATTATACTCTGTAATTAGTTTTTGCAATATAACAATGCTCAAGATGCTATGTTTTGCAAAATCCTGACGTCGTAGACAAATTTTGAGACCAGATTTGAAATCAGCTTGAAAAAATCTATAGTATATGATGTATAGCATGTTAAATAAAAATTTTTTCCGCGCGTGGTATTGGAAAAACCACAATTTTCTTAAAATTGTGCAAGTATAACGAATTTTCCCATATTCTACAAAGTTTCAGCTTTAATTTAAAAAGAATTTCATCACTCTACCTCATTTCTATCGAAAGTTCTTTGATTTTGAATCCGATTCGAATCGGCGCCGCTCGAGTGCAAAGGGTTAAAATGGTTCTTACAAAGTAATCCGGAAATACGGTTAAAAACACGAAGATCATAGTGACTGTTCAACGAAGGCGAAGTCACGCGATCAAATTCGCGATTAGACACAGAGATGCGCGAACAAGCGGAGCAAACAGATCATGCACGACTCCGTGAGTTAACGAGAGTTTAGCGATTCCGACGGTAGCACAACAAAATGGACCGAGCGCTAAGAGAATCCGTGGCATCCGGGCAGAATCGACTTCCGTTCGTCTCGTCCTCGAGAGGATTGGAGGACTCACCTCGAAGACCTCGAGTTCCAGCGTGTCAACCTCGACGCTCATCGTCTATCCTACGCAAACTATAAACCTTCTATAAGGCCAACCTCTTCTTCCTCGTGGCACCTGAGCAGTGCCGACGAGACAATGTCCGCCTCGCCTCTTACATATTTCCACCTGGATCTCTCCCCTTCTTCGTCCTCGCGAATCATCGCAGGTGCAGGACGGCATTAGCCCGTGATCTGTACCTTCGTTAGACGACGATCTACGACCTCGAGGCCGCTGATCCGCGATAGGCGGCGTCCTTAGACGGGAATTTTCCTTTCCGGCGACACCATGTATCCTTTTCACGTGTCCCGTTGTTCCCGTCGATCCTCGACACCTTCCGCCGGCAGCTTCGTCCAAGGTCGCCGTACGCGACCCGTTCCCCGTCTGTGGAACTGGTTCAAGGTCGTCGATCCGAAGAGACCGTGCGACCCGCGGCCACCCTCTTCGGCGACGCGCTTCGAGCGGCGCGATCCTGTCACGAGACGATACCGAGGCGATACCTGGACGAAACTTTGCAGCATTTCAGATCTCGCGAGGGTCGGGGCGGTCTCTGAAAAGAAATCGGGACCGGTCACGCGATCTGCGAGCATTCGGTGTCGCGTGCGACGTGCCCGCAAACGCAAATCGGGTGGGAACGACGCCTGCACGCGCGAGAGTTTTACGCGCGTTCGCCGCGCCGATTGCGCGGCACGCTCGCGACCGTCGATGGGACTTCGAACAACACCAGCGCCGTGAGAAACCACCGTGTTATTTTCGTTTCGAAAGAAACACGCCTGCATTGTTGACACGTCTGTTTATAGGCGGTCGTTTTCACCACCGAACGGTTAAAAATAAGAACCGCGAGACCTGTGTTTTGCGTCACGCACCAGAAACGTGTAAATTCGAACGAGCCGCCGCGATCTTCTTCTGCAGGACGCGCGGCGGACTGGAAACACGGTTTTCGTGGCCGAAATTGCAGTTCTGAAGCTTCATGTCAGTAGAAACTAATTTTGAAAATATTCGAAAAATGTTAGCCATTCTAAACTTCAATACAAACGATTTAAAAAAAAAAGTTTGCTTTCATGGAAAATGGAGAAAACTTTTACATGTTCGCGAAGAAAATTGTTTCTTACGAAACCTTTTTGTGCTATTCGAGCATGGCATGGTTTAGAAAAAACAGAATATACTGAAAGACAATGTAACATTCAATTTTATTCGAATTTTCTCCAAGTTGCAAGACACCGTTTTATCCGACACTTCGATTTATACAGGCAATAGTTGTCGTAGAAACAGATCATAATATCGGATGAAGGTAGAAATGATAAAGTAGGTCGTTCGGAATGGAAGGACGCATTTGAAATTGCAATGAGACATATCGAACGGCAATTCATCTGCCTTCGGTGCATTATTTATTAAATAATGGCGCGGTATTACTTCGGCAACCGTCGAAGTAAATGAGGCAAGTGAAATATTCTGATTTCAATCCGCAAGCAAGGGTTTCATAAATATTGTTTCTGTAAATATTGTCACCGAGCTGTGGGTGTTTACGCGAAATCAACATTTTCGATTGTTACACATTTCTCTTATTTTATACTTCACGTACAACGATTGCCATAAATGCATAAAATTTGCAGGCCAATTATCGTATGACTGTACTGTTCAACAATAATCATATGTTCCAAGAAGTGAGGATGCCCAATTTTTTTTTGGACTGTCCGTCCCCCCACTCTGCTTCTTATAATTAGACTGCGGATCTTTATGCACTTATAACAAAATTAGGTGAACTTTGAAATGATAGAAAATTTCAAATGTCGATATACTGTTTCTCATCTAGGAAAATTAGCAAGCGAAGAAATAACAACCTACTTGGTTTCCATTTCTTGTAATCGGTGCAGATAATTTTTATTTTGCATAAAGATCCACAGTCTAGTTATAACATACGATAGGAACAGTGTCGCCAGATCAAGACTTGTTCCCCCACTCTAACTTCCCCTTCTACCGCGCAATCCCCACGTTTCATCTCTGTCGCCCATTCTCCGGTAATGGCAGAAACAGGGTAACTTTTTCCCCCTAATTCGCTCCCTTCCCTCATATGGCAACACTAAATGCGTTTCCGGCGATACGAACTTGTCAAATAATGGGGGAACGTCACTCCCCACCTTAGCGGAATGAAGAAGTGGGAGAAGTAAGGTATCGGAATAAACGAATAACTTCGCCATTTATTAATATATCGGCGTAACATAAATTGAGATTTGAAGCTGAAAGTTACATTTCTGTGTCCCCAAACAAATCAGAATTTTTCATTCAGCACGAACCCCTGAAAAAATTCGGAAACTTCACTTATCTCGATTCGCCCCTGAAGCGTGTCGTGGAATTATGCAATTTCTAAAGTTGCCCGGAAAATTCACGGTTTACGTACGCCGGTCGTCAAATGCGGAAGCGAGCTTGTGCACAACTGCGTATTAATTTTGTACTTGTTGCATGACTCGCGAGAAAATCGGTCAATTACCATCGATCGATAGATTTGATTCATTCGAGACGGTGTCGTTCATCCGCGAGCTCGCTGCTAATATTTTTACGCCACGACAGCGTCATTAATTATAGTTACACCTTTACGGTCGTCGCTTTCACTCGCCAATTTCTACGAAACCTGAAGAACAGCTTCACGGACTCTATTTGTTATAAAATAGTTGAAATATGTTACTCTATAGAGTGGTTGGGAAAAAAGTACTGATGTCTGGAAATTCAATTAAATTGAATCCTCAATTATTGGTGTACACCAGGGATGGGTTTTTTGTTTTAATTGAGGGGGAACTTTGTTTTAATCCACAAAGGGTTGGTGGGGGAAGCAAGCGTTTGAGGGGCCCCTACCGTGCCCATCACTGGTGTAAACCAAACACTCAAAGCACTTTCGTTTGCACATCTGCGTCTCTTTTCACACGATTCAGAGTTATTATAACGTAAATAAACTAGCTCATTCATTAAAAGCGACTTTTTTCGTAAAAAACGCTACTGCAAGTGGCTTCTTAATTTTATGAATCACAGTTAAGCGCACTTATAACGAGTAGTACGTGAATTTTTAAAGATTACAATATGTTCATATTATATTTTCGACCGTATTTACCTCATAATCTAATACACATTTTTTAAACACGTTTTCCTCTCGGTTGCACGATTTTCCCAACACGCTGTGTCCATATTGATGGAGTTTTTTTTTGTCACGCGATTTTATCCCGATAGTAAAAAACGTTGTGCTCCAATGAAAAACGACTACGAGTAAAATCTCGATAATCTTCCATTATGTTTTACACGGTATCTCTTCTTTTTACGAGTGCATTAAATAAAATGTTTTCAGTGAACGCATTTGTTGTGTATTTTAAATTACCTTTTGTAGAATTTACACTAATTTAAAACTCACCGTGCAAAGAGAGGCTCCAGCGTACACTAGAGAATTCTGGTAAACTTTTACGACAAAAATGGGTAGCTCGATTTAAAACAGCATGAACGCTAAGAGAATCTAGAAACATGAATGTATTATTTTCAACCCACTGAAATCGTGAAAGGAAGAGAAAACTTTTTCCTTGTTTCTTACAATTGATGCACAAAATGTTCACTTTGCATAAAGATGCACAGTTCAGTCATTGGATTAGAGATTCCAGGAATCTCGGAATTCTTGGAATTCGTTTCCCAGATTCAGTGCTACCAGAGATCCTATCTTGCAAGATGAAAATTTATTGTGATAACACGTAGTTTAGTCTTTTTACGATGAGCCACATATTGTACCGAGTTACCGCAATTCCGAACATAGCTCAGCAATGTTACTGACAACGTCTTATTGTGCTTCCTTGTTCACTAAGAGCGAAGGTCTATCCAGTAGCAGGTGTAAAGTTGTTCAAAGTGGTTGTGTTATTCATTAGCGGTAGTGCTGGAGCACCGTATACCCCGGCACAGTGTTAATGGGATTGTGTGTGTACGTGTGTGTACTATTATATCGCAAGGGTTAAAGCTCTCCTGCGCGAGACGTTTGTATCCTGGCGCGGGAATTGACGAAATTTCCCAATAAGAAATGAAAAATTCTTCGCGACAGCGAATCTTGATAAAGGTCACGTCCTAGCACGGAGCCGCGAGATCAAAAGAACTTATAGAAACAGCTTCTGCCGCATGGTAACTGCTGTAAGTCCCAGAGCTCGTTCCCTATGCGGCAGAAAATCAACAACTTTGTTGACCCAATGAAGACGCTTACTCGCCGAGATGAAGCGTTTGCTTCGGAGCCTCGAGCTAAACTAAATGTTCCTCCCCAATATGACTTCAGGGTTGACCCTTTTGTGCCCTGAATTACGTCGTTCCTGCATTTCGCCATTTATTGCACGACACGTGCATTACACTGCGGATTTTATGTATTTATAACAAAAATGGGCGAGCATAAGTTACAGCAGTGGACACATTAAAAAGATTTGAGGGCACCAGCGTATTGATCTTGGCTGAATAAAATAATTATACGAAGAGAGACATTTTCATTTCGCTCCCGTGTCTTGCAATCAATGCAAATATTTTTTATTTTGCATAAAGATCCGCAGTCCAATGATTACCCTTAGCACGCCAAAGTGCAACGATCGACCCCACAATTTGCATGATTGCCCGCGTTTTGTTTTCCATATTCCCAGTTCTAGCTTGCCTTATATTTACACAAAACATTCGGTGAATTACTGTAGCGTGTCGAGATAAAACACCATGCGGGCACGTTCCTAGTATAGTTCATACTTTCAGGCATAGTTCACCGTAACCCGTTTTTGGAAAACGGGGAGACTCGGGACTCGCAACAATTAACTGTTCTTCGAAGCACAATTAACAGGGAATTAAAGCTTCGGTTCAGATTCGTTTCGACCCAGCAGTTCAAAAACTTGGTAATTAATTTCACTTGACAGTTGTTCAATTGGGCGCAATAAGAAGCTAAAGCACCGTTGAAAATGCGTTTAAAAAATTGACGAGCTGTGAATGAAGCTGTACAAGTTCGCCTTCCGAAGGTTAAGCAATTAAAAGCCTACCTAAATGTAATGATCGTACATCTTCGTCCAGTCTTATTGACATGGGTGTTCTGCATGGAGTAGCGTAATCCTCGAGAACTAATTGAGAAAACTTTATTTTATCGAGTATCTCGGAAAAATTATTAGACGGGGGCAAGAGTCGGAACAATAAATGATTTTCCACGGGAGCGGAAAGAGACTAGCAGTGCGCACATGATGGCACTGTCAACATGGTGGGAGGATCGATGGTGGTACCGAGGCGGCATCGATTCGCGGCAGCATCCTTCGAGCGCGGTGTTTTCATCGACGTCCTTGATTCCGCATGCACGAATGATGTCAGCGTTCGAGCAAGCCGCTTTGGGCGTCTACGAACGAAAATACCCCGTGTCGGTGTGCACTTCCTCGAAATATTAACGGGCCTCGACGTCGATCCACGGCGCTCCCCCGACCCGACCCGAGATTTCCAGGGAATCCACGCCCGGCGAAGATCGAGACAGACACCGTCTCCGAGCGGCGCTAGCCAGCCGATCTTCTAAGACGCGGCCCGCGATAATGGCTCTTACGTAAACCAGCGGCTCTCAACCGATGAGCAACGTTCTTCAAGGGAAACGCTTCTCGCGGCGAACACGGTAATCCACGGTTAAACGTCTCTGAAATTCACACGGTTAGATTTCCACCACTCCCTCTTCTCCACCCCTATTCGCTTAACGCCTCGGCGGAGCCTTATCTCGGTAGATAAGGAGAGAGAGCAAATACAGGGCGAGCCGAAAATCTCGTAGGTGTCTCAACATTGAATTACTTTTCACTTAGATATATATATTTTTATTAGATACGATAAAGAAACCCTTAATAACGCGAATAATCTCATTGCTGTCGAAAATGAAAAATTAAGAAAATTTCGAAGTCAATAATTTTTGTTTTACCTTCTCGTGTGCACCGATGGATCGTCGAGATTCTGCCGATTAAAACGAGTCCAAACACGATGTAAATCGGACTAGTTTTATAGACTTCAAATCATAGCAATGACAGTTGCGTTATTAGTTATGTTATTCGCGTGAAGTTCGTGAAACTAGGCCGATTTACGTCGTGTTTGGACTCGTTTTAATCAGAATCATCTCGACAATCCACTGGTATCACGTTGGAAAAGGTAGGACAAACATCGAAGGTCCGAAGTTCTTTTTATTGCATGATTGTGCCTTTGAAGGAGGCTACCGCGGGACACTGAGTGGTAGGGCAAAAGTGGGGATGTATCGTGAAAATTTACGTGTAATTGCCTAGACAGATTTAGGCGTGTTTAAACGAGCTACTACTATAACGATCAGAAACACTCGGATCGCGAGGAGCTTGCGAAAACCGCACTCTCTATGCACCGAAACTATTTTAGTGCCGCGGAACGCACCGAACAGGAAATCGGAGCGCGAACGCGAGCGCGCGATCTCGAGGACGCATAGTGTTCGATTTGTGCGAAAACGTGGACAAAATTCATATCTCTACATACGCGGTTATACTTCGCGCTGCCATCTGCTCGGATTTCCACTGAATTTGGCCTAGTTTTTGAACCGGAGGGATTTTTTTTTGTAACCTGGCTTTCCGATACTTGGTCTCCTTGCCACCGACACGTTAAACGCCTCGTGGATCACATATGGGCGATACTAATTTCTCATCAGGTTCAAAAATTCATTCTCAACGTGACTTACTAATACACACCTATTAGATTTCTTTATACTGTAGATAGGTTAAGTAGCTCGCACTATGATAAATTTGAACTTGGAAGAATCAAAGTAATCTTTACGAGGATAGGAAGGATCGGCATTATTAATAACAATTGTTACTCGATAATGAAGTTCTCAATTTGTACTTCAATCGAGTTGATTTGCCCGTTAATAAATTGATATTCCGTGGCATTAATTTCATGACGTAGTCCTTAGGAGGACAGGAAGGATCGGAATTATTAATAACAATTGTTACTCGTTAATGAAGTTCTCAATTTGTACTTCAATCGAGTTGATTTGCCCGTTAATAAATTGATATTCCGTGGCATTAATTTCATGACAATCGTTTTCATGTAATTCCACGGGATCACCGATGACCCCTACGGCTCTCAACGAGTTAATCTCTGTCACAGTTGTGGAAATTATTAGAATATGTTGACTTACAGATGGCGCGTGGCTGGTTCAGAGTTGAAAAACTTTTTCTAGAATGGTGCAAGTTCAATTGAAACAGTATTTTGTTGTTGGGTGTTCAGAATGTTTTGTTTAACTTTCTGAGTTACGGCTTCTACCAACATGAACAGCTTTCAGGGGAACGTGTACGAAGTTGGAAGCAGTATTTGTAACTTGAGCAATTCGTTAAGTTTTGAGATTTTCTCTGAGAAATATATTCTTAAAAGCATAAAAAAAAAAGCGAGAAAATCGATTTCCCTCTACTCGACAAACAAGAACACTCGAGTGAAAGAATCGGTAACAACATATCGGAAAAAATAGAACGTAGAAACGTTTCAACGATTAATGAAGCAAACATGGCTCGGATAAATTTGGATATTCGCATTCTTCGTGCAGTTTTATGTCGCGATGACTGTTCCAAAGAGTCGTTCGGTATTTTTGTTTTACTGCTCGACCCTGCGCGAGATCCGTGAAATATAATATTTGTAAATTACATGATCGTGTGCCGTGTAAAACGGGTCTCTCTGCAGTCGGTTGTCGAATCACACTTATCTCGTGTTTATCAAGACTATGAATCGCTCAAAAAAGGAAGCTGTAACGACATCGGAGGATCCGTGGAGTTTGAAAACTTTTCAATCTTGTCAAAAACGGTGCAGAATTACCGGCGTAACGAGCGGAGAGATGATTCGACGCTTTAAAGTAGAATTCGTAGAACTAATCCCTCGACGCGGAGCAGCGTTCGCAAAAAAGAGCTGTAAAAATTAATTGCTCTTAGGCGCACTTCCTCAAAGCATGACTTATTCGTCGCCGCTGCATTGCTATTCTTTTTCTCTCGCCCCGGTATCTCGAATAAAATTCAAGTTACACCAACCCACCGTCACAACTTCTATAATGATATTTCTAAGAAATCATAATCGAATTTACACGTTGCAAAATTGCATCCCCGAGATGACATTTCCCGGGCAGGAAGCAGCGAATGCAGCATCGGGGTCAGAGATGCAATAATAAGGAAGCTAAGCCGCCACGCATTCTCCATTAGGAGAGGCATATCGCCTGGAACTTTCTCTCTGTTATCTTTAAAATTCAAGAAAATACCGAGGTTTCAGTTTTTGCTTCTCTCCTAGCAGATACACCGCCAAAAAGCTTCACATAATCAAAGTAACTTAGTCAATGAGACCGAAAGCGCAGAGTTGAAGTTTAATAAAACTTCAATTTAATAAAACCCCACATGGGATTATTAGCAACATGCACATGGCTGTGCGTGCTAACATTACTTTACACAGGTGGCTTATAAACCAGAATTGAGACAATATAACGAACATTTTCGAATTAACACTAAAGATATAAACAGAGTCTTAAGAAATGAAACGAACGTATGAGAAATAGAGGACAAAGAGAGGGTCCGCACAAAAAAGAATCTATTGTACAGAGTGGAAAGAAACCGTTGTTGCAAAATTTGCGTATCAGAGCATCTCTATTATTCTCATAGATCGGTCATTGCCATGACACATGATTAGGATCCTGTACCAAACAACCACACGGACGACTCGTGTCGGCAGCGGTGTAGATGAGCTCAAGTTTTCTGTGGAAGTTTAGCATTCATTAACCCTAATAAAATATTTTCCAACCCGATAATTAGATCTCGCCTGTCTCTAATTCTCCTCAACTTCTTTTGTCCGTGCAGCTGAATTAACAAAACGAGATAAGCTTAAAATAGGATCGCACGCGTCGTTCGCGACTAATAAAACAAGGCGCGGAACGATTTATTTAATCGTCGGTAAAAAAAAATTTCGCGCCAAATTGGCACGAACGAGGATCGAATTAATTGTTCGCAATTTTAGGAATCGTGTGCACAGTCCTAATGACATCATTATGCCGGCATTCGGCCTGAAAGGGTTCCAGAGACTTCACGCGGCGCATTTTTTTTTTTTAATTTACCGTGCGAAAAGCTATATCGATTTCAGGGAAATGACATTTTTTCTCTCCCCACGGCGGAGGGAGTTCGGTTTCGAGAGAATCGAGTTTAAATATCGAGCGAGTGCACGCGCACTTGGAACCCGGTCGGGTCACTACGGGGATCCCATGGTTTGAAAGGAATCCACCATCACCGCCACCAACGGCGCGGCTGCTGAATCGAAGAACGTTCCACTGTGTTCCGAGTGCACGCGCACTCAGCCAATATTGAACCTCGATTTCCCGTAAAGCCCCTATGAAGGAAAAAAAAAGAAGGAAAATACTATTCCCAACTTGTCTATTCACGTGGAATCTGTCGCCCCATGGAAAAAAAACCGGTTCCGGGGAAAATTTTATTTACCGATGCGAGAAAAAGTGCTCCGAACGATTCTTGCCCTTTGAGACCCGGTGGCTGATGGGGGCTGGGGGTGGGGGTGGGCGAACAGCACGAATCTGTCGCGAAACGGGCCACGCACAAGTCCCGGACACGTTTTTCATTGAAGCGCACTGATCGGTTCAGAAACTTCCATTGTCTTCCGTCCTATTCAGCGCACCAGGACAAGTGTATTATCTCTAAATTCTTCCTTTTACCGATGCAACCTTTGACGAACGTTTTCAATCCCCGGATTGTGATTCTTTGCACTTTTCCCGCGATCGACAATTTGTAAAATATCTGGTCCGGACATGGTGAGAACTGCGGGAGAAGAATTTGGTAGTTACACGAAAACTAATGATTAATAATAATAATAATTGAACCCTTAATAATTTCAATTTAAAAGTTATGTCTAACCCACATTTCAGTACAGATCTCTTTCGATACAGTTTCGAAATAAAAAGGGTCGTCTTATATCGGAATAAAGTTGTTCATCCCCAGGGGCCTCCTAAAATTCGCTTGTTTAATTTAATGCTGTGAAGACAAACGCTTAAATTGTTTATAGTACGTCCGTTATCATATATTTCTAACTATTCGAGGATTACAAATCTTATCGAGCAGCCTCGTGTTATCGGTTTTGAGATACCATGCTCGGACATTTTCAAACTTTCTGTAACTAACTCGCTGGCGTGTTACGTTGTTGCGAATTCCTATCAAACTTGTCGATCTACTTAGTTACCAAAAATCAAAGTTTCGAAAGTTGTTTAGCGTCGAGGGCTGATAGGAGATTATCGTGATAAGAATTTATGAAAGCACAATATACCCTGGCGGTGAGGAAGAAATTTTTTAAATCCAAACCAGGGAAACCTTAACCCGGTGAAACAACGATGTCCGGCTATTCAAAAATAATGTTCTAACAGAAAATTAGAGATTAGAGAGAATTAGAGAAATTAAGATTTGATCTATTTATCAGTGTCTCGAAGCCATCTTATCATTATCCCATTCACAGCACCATCGACCTACGCACCATGAGTCTATTATGCCGCGTCGTACCGACTTTTCAACTTTGCAGAAATGAAAAGGCATCATTGCGCGGGAACAAAGCTTCTCATTGTTCATTTTTACATCGCAGTGAGCAGGAAAAAAATTTAATTAAGCAGACGATGAACTTGTACCTCCAATTACGCGGCACAGCCTCAGCTTTTGAATTGCAAATACGTTTTACAAATTAAATTCTCGCCCCGTGAAAGATTAATACGCGGACAACCGCACTAGTCACATTTAAGTGACCACGATTCTCTGCGTCATTTAGAAGATTAACTTTCGTCCTAACAGAGTTGCATAAAATACATCTGAACTAATAGAATCAAAGAGTGATCGCTGGACAATTATAAAAAAAAGCGAGTAGGTGTAAATTAATGCAGCAAAAGCATTAGAAGAATTTACAGCTGCTGTCGCATCATTTTCAATCTATTCAACGTATCAGGAAAGAAATAAAAATTTTTATTTTGCCCGAAGATCCGAAGTCCAGCGATCACTGTGAGAAACTCTGCGCCTCGTTGACGGAGATTACTTCGAGGCAAAGAACAGAGCTCGGCTTTTAAACCATAAGCGGGTTGTATAAGTTACAAAGTACCGTTTCGCGTTTAAGAACAGCGGAAACGATCTTTCGCGGAAAGGCTCAACATTTGTTTGTCGGGCGGCCTAATATTTACGGGGTTAACACGGTTCGAGCAAAAAGTGTCCGTTCGAACTTTATTTTCCGCCGTAGATGAAAGCCCGGTCTATTATTAACATGAAACGGTAGGGTGTATTTGTAAAGAGGAAGGAGAAAAGAAAAAAGAAGAAGAAGAAGACGCGCGCGTAGAAGAGAGGCCAGATACGCTTGTTACACGCGTCGTAGCTTCTACGTTTCATTAAATATTTGAGAAGTTCCGGCGGTAATGTCGAGAAGAACAGCGTGCCACAGCGTGCCGCAGCGTGCGCGACGTGCACGGGGATAACATTCGAGTCCGAGTCAACAACAACGTTCGGCTAACCAAGGGTCTGCTAAGTGTTCCGACGCGAGCACGCGTTTAAAATAAGATCGTTCCGCGATTTACTTTCTCGCTCGTTCGCTCGCGCGCGCCGCTTGTAATTTCCTCGGAATTGCGGCCGGTCGTCTCGGTGATAATAGGGAATACCCGGCGCGGCGGCTCTGTCCTTTCCACGCCCTTTCCTCCATTACGAAACAAACCGGGCTCTGGCTCGAGGATACTTGTGCCGGATAGGGTGAACCTCGGCTGTACAGCTACGCGCAGACCTCCTTCGATTAACACGTTAAACGCCGTGCCAGTCCTTGGGGACGCACGGTGGCCCGTTTCCATAAAATAGATGGAATCAGGGAAAAATGTTCATCCCATGAAACACGTTAAGGGGTTATATAACGTGTACAAGCGGGCAGGCGGTGATTCTACGCGTAAATACAAACCGGAACGAGGGAATAACATTTTTTCATTTGACGCCTCGTTTTCGAGAAAATTGAATTTAAAGATCCGCCGGGTTCGTGTGCTTTACTGTATGTAGAAAACAGAATTGGCTGGTCATGATCGTACACGTCAGACGATGAATATCGAATAGTATGCGTATTCGTTTTCAAACTGGATTTTCTCGAAAACAAAGCTTCAAAATTCTATTCTATATTTTTTTCTTATTTTCTCATTAGGTATCGCCTCGTGCCCGCTTGTACGTGTTATTCGGCCGCACCCTGTATGCAGTCAGGAGACCCAAAAAAGTGATTTTTTAAAGAACTTTTCCTGAGAAGACTTTTAAATTTATTAACGTAAAAATTTGTACACATATCATGGTAACTTTTAACCGTATTTTAACATTTTTTATTTGTAAAAATAATAATTTTGAAAGCTGCTATAGCTGATCTCCAGGAGCTCCTCTCAAAAAAGGCGCCTTGCGGTGACCACGATATCTCTGGACTGGATCATCTACAATGAAAAAACCAAACGGATTTCGTTAAAGTAATGTATAATCTTGTAATTAATCGAAGGAATAAGCAAAATAAATTTTTTTGACAAATTAGCGGTTTCTCAAAAAAAAAATCGATTTTTCACAAAAATGTTGGCCGTAAATTGTTTATAAAAAAAGAAATAGTCATCGGTGAGAAAAAACCTTCGATTAATTACAACATTATACATTACTTTAAGGAAATCCGTTTGGTTTTTTCATTTTACATGATCCAGTCCAGAGATATAGTGGTCACCGCAAGGCGAGAGGAGCTCCTGGAGATCAGCTATAGCAGCTTTTAAAATTATTATTTTTACAAATAAAAAATGTTAAAATACGGTTAAAAGTTACCATAATAGGCGTACAAATTTTTACATTAATAAATGTAAAGGTCTTATCAGGAAAAATTCTTAAAAAATCGCTTTTTTTGGGCATCCTGGAGGTAAATAACCCCTTAAATCCAGGTTTTTTCGTAAACTAACACTTGATAGGCTGAAAGGGACACATACTTATGTCTGATCTAATTTGTTAAGTAAATACTATCTCAAGTCTTTCGAATGCCACGTTCTTTTTCTAAGCGAATATTTTCTTGCCAATTGAGAATGGATTTTTATAGTGCATCCGTTTCTACTTAAAAAACTTTTATACTTTTATCTCCTACTAAATTGTTAATTGACTGTTACACTGTCACATAAAATACTATTGGATACCCTTTATATTGGATTAGGCGTGAACTCATAATCGGTAAAAATCTGAACTACTCCCAAGGTAATTCAGCCATTTTGATTAAACCACGTAGCTTCGAGTAAAGAGAAGGTCAAGATCTATTATTGACGAACACTTGTCAGTTTATTTTACCTATATGGAAAATAAACGAATTGCATTGAAAATAAGCCTATCATTCTAACTTTGCACAAACCTCCGTATGCTATGTCATTCGTGACTCAAAGTGGTGGGGATAAACTCGTGGGATCGTCAATACGTACAATTTTACTCCGACATAAGACGACGCTTTTTTATTTCGAAACAAGAAAATCCCCTCTTCTTCTTTGTCATCCGAAATACGACGGAAGTCGGTCCCGAGGCATCGCCTTATATCGAATGAAAACTGTAGTGAAATGTGGGTCAGACATGACTCACGCCGATGATTAGAACTTTGCAGGAGTCCGAGGGGTTACTATTCTTGATAGTCGAATATTTTTGTGATGAATCGTATGCACGTGTACACACAACATTGTTCATATGAATATGCGCAGATGCAGTGCGAGAATATAAACGCACATCAGATTTTTGTGAAGATGAGCAGTGGTTTCAAACCGCACGATTTTTCATCTACCCGAATAATCGATGTCCCTAACCGCCGCGTTGTTCGTGGGAACATTGTACTCGGCGAAAATTAATCTTGAGACTTTTGAGGTCATCTGGGATTGTACCGTTTGATGAAAAGATAATCTGTGCAAAACTTGAAATCCTTTTCAATTCTAATAATTATAAAAATGATGACGAGATTTAGATGTTAACGACGTCGCCAAGATATTAAAGTTAGTCCGGACTGTAATCAATTGTTAACATTAAAAAAGCGAAGAAAAACAACGGATATACACATAAATTGTTCCAAAAAACGGAATGCAGTTCTTAGACGCAACGAAACAAACATGAAATATTAGAACCGAAATTATGGAAAGTATATTTCAAGACAATGGGCACATTTCCATTGTTACTTTCCCAGTTTTTATACTGTTTACACTTTTTTCTCCTCTACTATTCGCTGTCTATTGTACTGTACGCACATTGTACACTGTAATGGTGATGTGTATTATAGTATTTGATAAATGGGACGAAGAAATACCGTCAAAAAACGGATACCGATACCGTCGAGTAAACGAACAATATTTCTCTGACAAAAGTCGTACAAATCAACGAAGTGCAATCTAATTCCAAGGAAAAATATATTCCGACCAGTCAATTTTTCCGGGTCATGGCTTTTATCAAAATGATCTTATACTTTGTTTCTACACATCGCCGGAACAGTTTAAGAATGCATAGAATGTATAATAACAATCGGGACAAAAATATGCAATTCCCAGAGAGCGTTGCAAAACAAAAACTTTTATGGTCGAGAAGTGGGGTGTGCTCCCAAGTGGACCGCGTTCGTTTTTTTCCGATGAAAAATGCGAAATCGCGTCCGCAGATCGCCACGCGTAAATCTATTACAGGAAAAACAAAATGGTCGCGCGAAACCGATCCAATTCCTCCTCCGCGCGATATATCTCGGTCGTGCGCGAGCGATCGAGAAAGAAAAGACGAGGGACAAAAAATATATTGAATTTATCGTTGCGGTCGGCTCGTATCAAGAAGAATCGATAACGCGCCTTATCCGCCGGCTCGATCGACGGAGACCTCACCAAAACGTACGATCGTTATACAGGGTGTCCCAGACATGTTGCACTTCCTTAACAGAAGCGACTCCCGAGGTGATTCGAAGCAATTTTCTTTCTTTGCGAAATAATTATTAACGAAAAACGCGGACCAATGAGAAAGCCAAAGAACATTTTCTCAATGGACGAAGTTACTTCGAGTGACCTTGGGAATCACCCGTTTCAAGGAAGTGGTATAAATCATGTTTCAGTCTTTTCGTAAAGACAGCCGCGTTTGAAGATCCATCTCTCGGATACGGCAAAATTTTGGCCCGCTAACTTTTTACGTTCACCCTGACGACGCTGGCCTTAACTCCCGATGCTTGGCACTAATCCAGTCATTTCGGTTATCAATACAAACGAGAAATGTCCTCCTAATTGCATCGCTCTGGTTATCCGACGTTCGAATCGCTGTTTCCTTTGTTAATGCGCCCTAGACTGCGGACGTTTATGTGGGCTCGTTAAAATATTCGTCACAGATTGCTTTCCCGTTAACCTTCGTGCCAATATTTGAAGCTTTCCGCGATCCCCGATGCGTCTCCGGTTCCCGGAAAATTCTGCGGAATAGTCTTCTGTCGAAGTCATTCGAATAAGCGAGAATTCCGAGCAGCTTTGCGATTGTTTAATCCGCGAATGAACAGAATTTTTTCAACGCCGGTTGATAGCGAGTTTCTGGAAACCTGATACTCGTCGAGCCCAAGAATTACAGAATATTATAATTGTACTGCATCTATGGGGGTACCAATTACCGCGCCTGTATCAATTTGACTTATTTGTAAAGAATAATGAACATTGAAATAGATATACAACATATATATCAACTAATTTTAATGGAAAAAATTTACTATCATTTTTTAATATTCATTATGCTTTAAAAATAAGTGTAACTCGTGTAGGCATAGTAATTGGGCCCCTTACCCTAGTTTGCTTAACGTTTTAGAGTTGATTGATTACGTATGCAGATAAGTTGCTTAATCTGCGAATTTAATCCCCGCCGGGGTTCCTAATTTTAGAAAATGCAATTTCGCGTGATTGCATACAGGTAAAGACATTTCTCCAGAAAAGTCCACAAGGAGCTTTGATACCGCGACGAAAACATGGCAAACATGTTATCTGCTCGCCTAACAGTTATCGAGTTAAACGGAATTTTGATCGTAAACGGAAAATAAATCGGCGGTACTGTGCCGAAGCGTTGAAACCGTGCGAAAGTGAAACAACTTTAAGAACCGCCATTTTCGTTTATAGACTTCATTCGATACCACTTTCATGCGACATGGTCTGTCGAACGATACCTGAGCCAGGTCACGTGGCAGTGATTAATAATTCAGTACCGTGTTATTAATTGCCGATGGACATTTATAGTCGAGTTGTATCATAAAGGAAACCCGGTGAAATCTGGCCACACTTTTCCAGATTATGCTAACCTATTTTTTCGACACAGAAATCACGAAATTAACATTTATTCATGATCTCCACACTATGGACACCGTTTTCGATGCAACACGCAAACTTAACAAAGCCCCCACCACGATTCTTTAATCCTTCTTTCACCTTAGCGCAAGATTATTTTTTATTCTGTAGAGAGGCAAAATGTATAAATAATATAAATAACTGAAGCTGAAACTATGAATTAATGTATCCAATCAATTATCAAGATCGGTGGCAGCTTTTTGCAAATATGTGCCGAATAATGTTTGGAATCCCTCAGGCTCGGCAGGAATCGTAGGTTCGATTATTATCGGAATCGTGGTAAATATTGGGCCAAAAAATTGATCCGATCAACGTCGAACGTTCCCGATGGAATTTAATACGCACGAGAAACGTTGGGTATAGGTATCGCGTTACGAGTTTAGTGAGTCTTGAAACCGGAAACGAGTCGAAGACGTACAAACGCGAACAGGTCCTCCCCGTAAAAATCCTTCGAAACGTGTCTCGCAGCGCATGCCACCGATATATAGGCGTATCATGCGACTATGCCACTGCAGTCGGAAGTCGCTGAATTTTTTATGATTCTAGAGCTAAAATAAGGGTCACATGACCCACTGTTTGTGCCAATACGCATTATTTACGCAATCGCACGCCGTGTTGAATTTGATAAATCGAAACCGTGCACCCTGACACGCTTGCGGAACAACTTGCGCATTGCGATCCACTGTGGTAATTGCATTCTCAATTAGAAGTTCACTTTCCTTCAATATCGTTTGCAATTGGCGACGGTCGTTCTACATTTACAGCACACGTGAAACGAATCGGCAGTTCAACCGGTATAAGCGAACATTGTACATTTCAGTGAAATGTATATAGACTTTCAAATTTTCAAATTTCTTTTAAAAATGTGTCGAAGAAAAGGGCACCTCTTCGAACATTTCAATTGTAAACGATACTATGGAATTATCGGATGACAGAGATTATTTATCGTTTTTAAGCGTATCGATCTTTTTAAATTAAATTGATGTCAACCGTTCTGCGAGTCAATTTTTTAAGTTTCTCTAAAAATATTGTTTGGACATTGAAGTATTGGGCGCAAAACTCCAATGTCGAAGCTTCACTATGGATTGTGTATTTTGGTTGCGTATGCGGGGCTGATTGATTTATTTAATAAAATTCTGTGCGCAATCGACGCGAATTGGAGAGTGATCGTTCTACGAAGAGAAAATGGGGAAAATAGTCCGTAATAAAATATGTTCGGAAGAAGCTTCGTTCACGAGACAATTAAATTTAAATATTGGTCAAGTGCACGTGCACTCAAGCATCGTTTTCAACGCTCAAAGAGTACTATGGAATGGAGGGGAGCGCTTCTTGACGCTGCTAATAGTAATGCACACGAGTACACGTGCACTCGGCCAATATTCAAACTCAATTATCTCGAAAACGGAGCATTTTATGGAAAAATATCTATTCTGTATTCTCAATTGATTCGTTTCTACGGTGTCGTTGCCGTTATTTACTCTTTACCATTTGCTCCGATTGTTCTCCAATTTCGTTGCCAATTGTTCGAAATTATCGAATTTTTTCTACCGTCGAGATACATTCAACCGCGTGTACCGCCGCAGGATATTGCTTTACGGTTGTCGGTTCATAATTTTCATTCGATTAGTTGTGTATTTTAATAAACAGACACTGCAATGTCGGCCCAGCTAATTTTCAAATCGTCGCTAGTGCGCTTTGCTCGTTGTTTGACGTTATTAAAAATAGCTGCAATTATGCGAGAGCATGTAATAGCGTGTTACATGTCGGTTCACCGGTGACCGATGCAGAGGTGACCGCAACGAAAAAACAGACGAGTGTTTGTCAACGGTGACACATTCGGTTCGAAGAACCTGATGAAGCGCGATCATCTTGCAAAATTACAAAGATCGTCTTGCTAAATTACAGAGATCGTCTTGCAAAAGAGCCGTAAGCAAGGTATTAGCATTCTGCTGATCGTGGGCCTCGGATCTGCCCGAATTAAATGCGTACGCGTTCATTAAATCTTCGATTTCATGGAAAAATCGGACGTTCCCGTTCGTGTGGCCTCACCCAGTCGGCATGGAAAAAGAATTGTTTCTCTACGCAAACGTAATGACTGGACTGCGGATTTTTATGCGTTTATAAAGTATATACGCATGTTTACAATACGAGAAAACATTGATGACATCTTTACTCTAAATTTGTCATTATAAACTAGGGCATGGAAGCTAATTACTCTGTGGGGGTATGAACAGTAAACAAGAGATATAGAATTTTTTTCATTACAATCAGTTCATATATATATATATTGTTATGTATCTCTTTTTAACCCTTAGCACTCGAGTGGTGACTCTGAAGCACCACTAGAAATTGTTGTGGCATTGTTTCAAAGAAATTACAAAATATTTGTTACATTACAAAATTTGTATTTAACCATTTCCACTCGAAGCCATTTTAACTCTAAGACGAAACATTTCTTCCGACCTAGAATATTTCCCTTCTATATATATGTATATTTTTCATGCTATACATAAGAAAATGTTGCCATTTACTCGTAGATTACTAAAGTGTTTCAAGTACTTAAATTTCACAATGTACAAAATATTTTGAACAACGATATCGCAATTTTTAGTGGCGCCTTACAGTCGCCATTCGAGTGCTAAGGGTTAACAGATGACTAAACATTTAAATATTATATGTAGTAATCGGATGAGTTTCGTATGAATAAAATGAAAATATTGTAAGACGAAGGAAGTGGTTTAGTTACATTTAAATATTATATGTAGTAATCGGATGAGTTTCGTAGGAATAAAATAAAAATATTGTAAGATGAAGGAAGTAGTTTAGTTACATTTAAATATTATATGTAGTAATCGGATGAGTTTCGTATGAATGAAATGAAAATATTGTAAGACGAAGGAAGTATTTAGTTTTAGAATGAAAATATCGCCGAGTGCAAAGGGTTAAATATTCATTACCCCCACGGTAATTGGGTTGCTCACCCTAAAGCGAGAGACTTCGCACGAAGATCCGCAGCCTGGCAATGGCGTTTCTAAACCTGCTTATAACGTTGGCAATCTATTATCGCAAGACGAGTTAACGGCGCAGCAAAATGTATTTATTTTGCGTGACGTCTCGAACGCTCACGGCGTTCCACTTCGATATCGCCGGAGCGATAAGGGTCTCCGAGGGCTGAACGGCTGATATAGCGTCGTCTCGGCATCTTAAAATCCGCATGGGAGAAACAATTAACGGTACCTCGGCGCGACGATGCGCGGCTAGAGTCGATTAAATGTTTACCGATCCATTTGCCGCGCCGTCCTCGAGAACAGCATTTCAATTGACCCGAATCGAACTCGCGGCAATGGAGTCTAATCACTTTTGAAATATTTTTCTAACCTCGAACCAGAACGATATTTTCGTACCGGTGTTGTCAGCTTCGTCCGCGCGTCGCTTGTATGCCTTTCGAACGGCCCGGCGAAACGAACGATATACACCCAGAGCTTGATTCGTTTACGACGCCCAGCCCCGAGCAGGTAATTTACGTCTGGGTTTACATTCGCTTAGAAAATTACTGAATGGGCGACGTCCCCGGCGTCGGAGAGGTGCTCCGAGGCAATTCCGAACGTTCGTTCCTCTCTCCTCTCTCTCTCTCTTTTTCTCTCTCCCACCCATTACAGCATCGATAAAATGCTAATATAGATGGAAAACTAACCTCGTTCGCGGAGAATTTAATAACGCGGTGCTGACCGCGTTCTAAATGCGCGACTATACAACAACGGAACGCGCAAAGCCACGACCGAACCGGACGTTATTTACGAGAGATGTCTCACCCTATTGACGCGCGGACAAAAGAAAGACGCACTGAAAAGAACCGTCCGCACACCACACCGCGTCAATGTGCTTACGGATCATAACAAGTAGGCCTTGGGAGGCGATACATTGCGACGACGACGACGCGCGACGCTCTCGTCTCTCTCGCTTTCCCTTTTCGAGAGAGGTGCACACAAGTCGCGAGCGAGCACGCAACGCGTTGATCCCGAGGATATCCCTGTTATTTACGAAACTTCTCGGTTGATCGGTCGGATCGATTACCGGCATCAGGTGGCCGATAACTGGCTGTCATCGACGCGAACGATCGTGTCGACTCGTTTCTTTGATTTCGTAGTCCTCGGCGGCAGGTACGTGTTCGAAATCGTTTCCTAATTTTTTGTCCCATCGACGGTTAACGCGCAGGTACGGGGGTCACGGAGAGACACACGACACCACACACACACACACACACACATATTCTCTTTCTCTCGCTCTCTCTCTCTTGCACGCACACGCAGACACAATGTACACAACAAGACGACCTTCGTTTCCCTTCGAAAATGAATCGGATTACCTGGTTGTGTTTTCGCAGTGGGTGCAAGGGTATACGCGGGCGGTCGAAGCGACGGCGGCGTCGTCGTCGTTATAACGATCGTCGTCGTTGACGGGATAGCATATCGAGGCCGTTTCACGCGGATTTTACGACGAGCCACTGCACGCTCGGTCGACGCACGTAAAAACGTTCGAAACGGGTGCGATCGATCGTTTGACGAGGGATGCTGCTTCCTTCTAGAGACCGTGTAGAACGTGTGGGACACGAGATAACGAAGGGAACCACGCACGGGAAACGAGTGCCGTACAGAATGTCGTCGTCTTCGTCGTCGTCTTCGTGGTCGTCGATGACAGGAACGGTGGAGTATGCGTGCACGGTGACGCAAGGCTGTTTCTATCGCGACACACTACTGCCCACTTTTCGGTCCCTTTGACGGCCCTCCGCGATCAGAATGATCAGCCGGTGCGCGCTGGGCGTCCACCGTTCCTCGTCTCCGATCTCGCGGACCATCCGCACCGGCGTTCCACGTTTTCCATTGCCACTGTCAGCACCACTGTCACTGGATTCATCGCGGCCGACACACGCACGCACACACGGCCCGCAAAGCACGGGGTACACCGTCGTTGGATCCCGTGCAACCACACGACTACCACGGGAATCCGCTTCGAAACCCGGAGATATTCACGTTTACCCGACACCCACACGCACTGTATCTTTCTCTAATCTATCTATCTATCTATCTATCTCTCTCTCTTTCTCGTTGTATATCGCACGCAACTGCACGAGGGGTGCACGTCTCTCGCGCACGACGGCGTGCTTCACGCTTCGAACAGCACGGCGAAGACTCGAGTCGTCGTACGTGCTACTGCTCGAACAAAGTCGAGAGACTTCGAGGCGTCGTCCCTTGACGGCGCCACGAGTCGCCGCACCGGTGGTGCCGTGAACTTCGCAACTAACCAACCAACCACCGACGCCCGACCACGCGGAACTCCCACCGTTCGGGGGTAAAGAGGGTTGCTACGTTTGCGATCGTCAGGAACTCGCGTCGTTTTCGACGACCAGGAGAGATACCGGTTCGGTGTCCACGGTACCTTATTCGGGTCTCTACCAGAGGTCCCTATATTTCACGCATGCTCGAACACACGTGCGCGCACGTGCAATGAATGAAGCCGGGATGATGATCCTAATCAGTGTAGTATTAAGGGGGCCGGCGTAGTTTGAAATAGTCAAAATCTGGATAAACTGCCGCTTCAATATTGCAATTAGCAGTTCGGAACTGGTCAATTGTGTTTCCTGAAAGTCCAATCTACGTCCGCATAGAGACGAAATTGCGAATTTCTACCTCATCTTAATTTGTAATATTCGGTAGAAAATTCGAATTCTGTAGCAAGTATGACGTCGTAAGATGTATGGCGCTGAGAGATTCTCTTAAGGGCCCGGGGTAGTCGCGTGACTTTTTAATTAATAATTTCCATTCAGACACGGACTTAAGACGCGTCTTGGTCTTGATCCGACGGGTCTTAAGTCTGTGATTAAACTTTATGAATTATTATATTATGAATTCTGATATTATGAAATCTGACGCCGGAGACGTGCTTCAAGTTTTTTGGATTTAATTTGCAGAGAATCAAGACAAAATGTAACTCTATTTGTAGCTGGAGAACCATCCAGAAAACTCATCCAATGGCATAAAAATGCTTGGATTCCACGGCATGCACATCGTCAATTTTTGGCCTACTTCGAACGCTTGTATTACCAAATATCGGCATAATCTCGGCAGTTCCTGACGAGCGCGCACTAGATTGAACCTTCCTCTTTCGAACAAGCCCTTTACCAGCGACATAATATTCTTATTTAAGGACGAAAACTCGAAACACGTGAAACCATTTTTTGACGGTAATGTAGTCACTCTACCTTATCGCGAATCTACGGACCGGAGACCGGCCCCTTAAATATTTTAATTTCACGAATATTCGTGTATTTAAGCGGAGAGAAATTTTAGTGGATCCTTATCTATTGGTCGTATTTTAAATTTATCGAACATAGTTCAGAATTGAAATTTTAATGCTTATATCAATTTATTATTTTTGTCGAGGGCTGCCAGGCGGCAAGTTTGATTTAGCAATTTAACCCCTTGCTGTGTTATTTGCAGGCTTCGTATGCATTGTTAAATTATTTTCCATCACTGTACGCATATTTGTGAGGTCCATGTAGCAGCCCATAATTTCATTTTGAAAATTCAATATTTAACTTACAGGATATGACACCTAGCTAGTCTACACTTTGAGCGTTTAAATTTTCAGTCTGAGATAGTTGGATCGATAGTGGGGTTATTAAAAGTCAGTTCAATAAAAGTGATTATATTTTTATACATTGTAATTTCTCCCTTCAGTACTGCATAGTATTCTATTAACGTATGACAGTGTTTTATGAGAATTGTCCCTTTGCCCTCGAAGCTATTTGAACTCTAAAACGAAACATTCCTTCCGACCTAGAATATTTCCCTTCTATATATATTTTTTCGTGTTATACACATGAAAAACGGTGCAATTGACTCGTACAATACTGAAATGTTTAGTAATTTATTAAATACAAACAAATTCCACCCAGTTCTTCCCCACCCTAACTCAGTGTCCAGTGTCGTCAGATCAAGACTTGTATCCCCACTCTACCTTCCCCTTCTACCGCGCTATTCCCCACCCTTCCGCTGCAACCTGTTCACGTGACGTGTTTCGTCTCCGTCACGCATGTGCTAGAATGTCACGTGACTAATCCGGTACTGGCAGAGAGAGGGTAACTTTTTCCCCTCGATTCGTTCTCTCTCTCCTCTCATCTGGCGACACTGGCAGTACCGCCGTTACGAAAATATCCATGCGCAGGATGTGAGAACGTATGGATGATTTTCACGCGATGAAATCTTCCTTACCGCCAACCACTGAGGCAACAGTGTAGAAATTAGTCTCCTCAACACAAATAAACGACTTCTTACAACATAGCATCGATAATATACATCGTGGCCTTCGCACGACGACATTCACCGGAGAAAGGTCAATAAACGAAGAATTAACTGTGGACAAGAATAACAAATGCCAGACAGGCATAACAAACTGCATCAATTTACATTTCTAACCTCTGTCTCTCTCTCTTCATAGCTGAAATAATCGATCTTCTATAAAAATAAGAAGTCATTGAAATCATGATCGCAATTCGATTCAATACCGCAATCTCTTTTCTCTGCGTGTAGCAATTTTTATGGACCACCTCCCGCGCAGAGCTACCGTACTAACAATTCCTAGCGGGCCGATCATTCGCATCGATCATTTCGCGTCTCTCGATTGGAACAGCGCGCCGCCGGGAATGAGAATCATTGATCGTAACGGATTATCGTAATGAGAATTCGTCGGGATCGGCAGGTGCCGGAGAGATTAGCGACGATCTCCGTCGCCGCGGTGCATGGCAATTAACTCTTCGGGGCACGAAAGTGGGGTTGAAAGTGTCCCACCATTTTATTTTACGGTGCAGCACGGTGGGACGTTTCCCTGCGCCGCAAAGAGTTAACCGAATGGTATCAGAGCAGACTCACCTTCCATAGGACGCGTGGCAGCGCTGCGCGACATTGTTCGCGTGGTCTATTAGGCTGCGGCGGCACGTAGTTAGGCGTATCTGGACGGAGTCTGTAGATATGTTTCACGGGAAAGTCGACGTCTCTCAGACGCAGCTTCCTCGCGCGATGGGGTTGGTCGTCGGCTGGCGTCCTCGTAGGAAATGCATCAAACGCGTGGCACGTCGGCCGTGGTGTAAAGACGGGGGTAAAAAACGTTCTCCTGTCTCCGGCCGACGACGGGATGTATAATATCGTGAGGATGGTCGGCGTGCCGGTGTTCGTCGACGGTCCCGATTGGACGTTGCTGTTGGCGAACGACGGACACCGGGAACGAGGGTTTTCGGTGGTATCGCGACTCGGTGTTCCGTTTTCGTACGCGATAATCGAGAACTTTCGTCCTCGGGCCGGTCGGATCCGCGGCTGAGGGCGATACGGGCTCGGAGACGGCTTCAGTTTACGGCGAGAAAGACGATAGAGGCACGTGCAGGATGACGGTGACGCGTAGGCGGTCGTTTCCGTCGTACGAGCAGCATCAAGCGTCGGATGCCTCGATAGTCGACGGTAACGCTGCTGTCCACGGCGCGTCAACTTCAGGTCGGATATTCCGCGGCTAAATAATGGTGACAGGATGTCCGGTGTGGGGGGTACGGGGGGTCCTTTGGGGGTGGCGTCCATGTGGGGTGGATGGTCACCTCCTTTCTTTCCTCTCTCCTGCGACCCACCTCCTCCTCCAGGACCTCCTCGTCAGGGTGCCCCAGCTTTCGTTGTCCGGGAACACCGGCCCTGTCTCCAGCCAACCCTCAACTACCCCCTCCTCCCACGCTGAACGTTGCGGGCACACGCTGCAAAAGAAAACACACCGGACAACGGTGATTAATATACGGCTCGCCGTTAATGTTTTTTCGGTCGTTTAATGTTACACGCGGGGCCAATTTGCGCGGAGAACGGGAACGCGGCTTTTGCACGTCTCTGCGCAGCGTGGTGTTTTAGCGATCCAAGCGGTGCAATAAGGTCAATTTGCGCTATACGCCGCGGAACGTAACCGGCACCGGCACAACAAAACGTTGAAACACGCGTTTCAAATGGAACCGTTCGCACTGTACAAGCGAATTCTCGTTACGAGTCAGTTGCGCCGTTCTGCTGACTGACTCTTAGACGAAGTCTGACACAGGGCGCGCTGGAAATCTAAGAGTCATATCCGTCTACAAGTCATAAAAGCGATACTAAGCGATAGTGACAAGAAGACTGAGAAAATGTCTTTCTCCGATACAATGTCGCACGTAGCTGGAGAGACGGCTCTCCACGGTGGTGTGACTAGTTCCACTGACTCCATATTGTAAGGTTGACACTGACTCGTAACGAGAATTCAATGTACTGCGCGGACCGGCTCGACGCGTGACCGACCTTCATGTTTATTGTCACCCGAGCAGTCGACGGATTAAGATTCCGAACAGAATTTACTAACCATGTTTATTATTAATTTCCTTTAGGCGTTGTAATTTATCGGAAATGATTTTTCACGTTTTGCGTTGTCTGCGATCATAGCTTTGAACAGTACTTTATTATTAGCGTTATTAACGCTGCATGAAGTACACTATCTTTATCTAGTACACTATCTTTTTCTATCGCTATAAAGTACACTATCAATTCTATTAATAAATTGTAACAGACTGTTTTCTTAGAATGATACTCGAATTTCCGATGAAATGGATGTTCGACATTCGTTAAATGCCTAGATTGCTGAATTATCACATTAATATGTCGTGTAGCTGAAATACACTTGCTCCTTATGCTAAATATGAAAGTTATTAATTCCCCTGAGATTCAAATAAAATTCTATTTCGTTGTTGTCGATATGTTCAGAGAACTTGTAAATGTCAAAGAATCCGGACACTTGCGAAATATGTAGTAGCATCGCATAAAAGTGATCTCAGTGCCTAAAGTAGCGACTGAAATCGATTTCGATTAGTTTCTTATTAAATATCCAAGGTTTTAATTTAAAAATTACGTACGTGGAACTTGCCAATACTGCGCTAAAATAAAATACGAGATTCACCGGACGTGTCCGGATACTTTTGAGCGGTAGTGTAAGTACACCTATAGAACATCGTGTATTTTATTTTGTCAATTATTATGAATAAAAGATACGGTCAAACCCGCAACAAAAGTTCGTTTACGTGGACGACAGCTACGCTGTCGATAATAGAAATAGTTTATTTGCAGAGTTCCGATTGGCTTTTTACGTTACGACGCGCAACTGTGCCGGAAATGGTGTATAACGAATTGATTCGCACCGTTGCGAGGAAAAAGGGCCAATAAATTGCCCTGCACAAACACCGAGAGGAGCGTCCAATCAGATAATAGGGTCCGATACTTCAAAACTGAACCGTTTCCCCGTGAAAACTGCGCAGCGATTGTCGGACATTCGGATTATTAAATGTGACATTGAGAGTGTTGAACGAATCGATTCGAAAACGATGTCCCCTTGCCATCTGTCGCTCGCGTACACATGCGGAAGACTATTTCTTTTTTTCCTTGGATCGTGCATGCGCTATCGAAACTACAGGCCAACGCGGATACTTGTATATAATTTATTTGATGAAGGCTAAATTGATAAGCTAACGATCGGCATACCGGAGAAAATCTACGGTCTTTTACCGAATGACGAACCACAATTACATTTTCAACGCCTGTCGCCGCGTGGAATCGGAATGAAATACGCGAATCGAAAGGCAGAGAAAACACACGAACGACACACCGGCGTATAACTTTGTATACAGCCGGTCGAAGGTTGACTTATATTATCCGCAAGGAACGTTATTTATTCAACAACGACCAAACATTCTTTAATCGGAACTAAATCGGAAACGAAATAAACTCAGTGTTATTATACTGGAACGGAACCGTCCCGTGTCTCTGCGCGGCTAGTATGAATCGACATAGTCGTGCGGACAAGCCGGTCAATCGAACCAAAGAAGCATACTATTCCCGATCTGATTTCCTATTCAGCTATCCCCCGCTCGAACTGAAAACTTTTCGAAACTTTGTGACACGTTCACGAACAAGGAAGAGAGGCTAAAACCGGTCGAATGTTGTTTCGCAGGAAACTTTTTTTTTCACCTCGCTCGATTACGATTTAATATGTAAATATGAATTCTATTCCGCGTGCAGTAACTTCAGCCGACTATGCGCACACACGAATTAGCTTCGACCGCTTTGAAACTGGACTTCTGTCCAATCATTTCGGTGGAAAGAATTCTGGGATAATTATTTATATTTTCATTACCTGAGTAGTTCGAGTGTTTTGAGACATTGGAAGAATTGAAGAATGTCGTTACATTTTCGTCGACTTGTAAAAATTATTGGAAAAAGAAATGCATTTTCAGGCACCCCTTGATGGTCGAGTTTGGATTTCGAAATCCGCAGTCTGTTATTAATAATGTGTTACCGGACTTGATTGAATAGCGAATTGCGAGTTAATCGTAACGTCGATCAGGATAGGTGTTGTTCGACGCGTAAACCAGCATCTAGAACGCTGAATAAGGACATTAACCATATTTCTAGATAAATTTGATATCTTATCAGATCAATGTTTCTTAACCCTAAGCATTCAAACTGGGGTTACTCGGGGGCCCCAACACGATTGATAGCGAGTATTGTTTCAACGTTCTTGCAGCTTGCAGATCCTAATCAAATTTGATGTATTAGCGCACAAATGACTTGCTAATTAAGCGTTAAAGCGAATTCTAGCATGAGAAACGAAGGATCTCGGTGAAAATGTGAAAAGTTCGGTTTCACCTTGGTGCACCAAGGGTCACCGCGACGTAGTTGCGAAGTATAACAATTCGGAACATTGAAACTCGCCATGAATGAGCGATACGAGAACAACAATGGATTGTAAAGTGCAGCCTTGAATCAGTATGACCGTTGAATGGCGCCAACCCCGCCGCGCGCGGCTTTCAAACGAGCGCGGCACGGTGTACAGTAGTGCTTACTGAACTTTGCCAAATTTGTTACGCTCAAATTTGCACGACCCATGTTCACTCTTCCCCCACCACAAGGAAATAGAATAAAACTACTAAAGGAAAGCCGATATTCGTACGAACAGGTGGCACGAGCGTAAAAGATAATCTTGCGATAAAGCAAATTAAAAAATTTTCGTCTTACCTTTTCGATCGCGGTACCACGGAATTCTTGAGATTTTTCTGATTAAAATGAGCCGAAACACGACGCAAATCGGACTAGTTATATACATTCTATGCAAATAACATAATTAAGGACATACTCATGATTGCTATATACGAAGTTTATAAAACTAGTCCGAATTACGTCGTGTTTGGACTCATTTCAATCGGAAGGAGCTGAACAATCTACTGGTACCACATTTGATTAGATAAGACAAAAATTATTTATTTTTTACGCTCGTATCATTGTCGTATCGATTTCCCTTAAAGGGCACGCCACCTGGTAACGCAAGAATTTCACTTCCGGATCCGAAACTTTGCGTGGTTGAGTGAGCACTATCGTAACGGGTTCGATAAGCGGGGCACGGGACAATGTTTCAGAAATTAGGGTTACGGAGGAAGCGTCGGACAGTTTGGGTACCGGTTTACGTAACTCCTCGGTTCGGGCTTCCTATTGTCAGGGCGAAAAGGGATGGAGCGAGATCACACCTGTCGCGATTAACAAAAGCGGAATCGTGCCGCTAACGACGCTGACCACCGGCGACCTACATGGAGGAGCGGCCCCCCGCCATTGACGGGCATTTTTCATCCCCCTCTGTATATTCGTGACCTCGATAAAAGCGATGGAAACGGCAGGAACAGGCCGCAAGCCCTACAGCCAGCAAAGCCCTATCAACGCCCCGCGAGCAACGCCTAATCGATCTTTAACTGTGCCTTTTGTCGGCCGCCGCACGCCGCGCCGCGACGGCGAATATTTGCACGAAATTATTAAGGGATAAATGCATTCTACGCCCGGTATTTTTAGCACAATGATTCAGAGGACAGAAATACACCTGTAATCGCATCGACGAGCGAAATATCGAACAGTTTTTCGTGCGAGCGTTATCGCTACCTGCTGCACGGCCCGCGAAGTGATTATTGCCGCTCGCCACGGCCCGTGTTGCGCGAACACTGGCAACAATTTATTGCTGCGACCCGCGTCCTCGAATGCCGCGGAGAAACCGCCGGATTCCTCAGCGACAGCTTGCTTTCTGTGAATGTTCTCGCCTGCTACGGGACCTCTCTGTACACTGCATTTCTAACGCCCGGACGATGGTGTTTATAATTTATAGATCGGTGAGAAATTATCTCTCAGAAACGCTAAAACATTCTATCGACATTATTCTATGCGAGACACGCGCTATTTCTCGTACAGCGTCTACACAGTATTTGATAAAATAATGCCCTTTGGTGGCAAGATGAGAGGGCTAGTGAGGAATCGAAAACAGGAAAATTTTCAGCACGTTAACCCATTTACATCGTTAGCGTATATACAGGGTGCGGCACGAGGCGATACCTTATCAGAAAATAAGAAAAAAATATACAATAGAATTTTGTCATCCGAAGCTTTGTTTTCGAGAAAATCCAGTTTGTAAACCCAGCGAATACGCATACTATTCGATATTCATCGTCTGACGTGTATGATCATGACCAGCCAATTCTACTTTTTACATATAGTAGAGCACACGAACCCGACGGATCTTTAAATTCAATTTTCTCGAAAACGAGGCGTCAAATGAAAAAAATGTTATTCCTTTGTTCCGGCTTCTATTTACATGTAGAATCACCCCCTGCTCGCTTGTACACGTTATTCGGCCGCACCCTGTATACGCTCGAATTTCCTGGTCACTATCACCGGAGCCGTATGCGTCCGCTCAATTTTGTTGGTCACTGTCATGATAAAAAATAGAAATGGAGGGTGCTATTGCAGACGAAAGTAGTAATTCTGATTTTTGCTTGTAATGCTGAAATATGAAGTTCTGAAGTTCTGTGGAGTGCTGAAAAAAAGTTTGGTGACAAAGGCCTTCTTTTCATATTTCCTTATGACGCAAATGGGGGTTAATAATTCGAGCAGATTTCTAAAATTCTTCATGCGTAATTTTCAGAAGTAACTCGCATACAATAGAATGATGAAGTGCAAAATTGAAAAGAGATTACTTAAGGACGTTGTTCTATTATTTTTGATTTCTCAGAACGATTGAAAGAGAAAACATTTTCACTTAACTGTGGTTTGTTGCAATTGACTCGGACAATTTTATACACTTAGGTAGCAAAAATGAATGGTATTGTCCAATGATAAGCTAAGTAATAGATGGTATTTTCGGTGAATTTATACCTAATTATGCCAGACGCGACGGATGCGAGGAAAGTCACGTTCCAAGATCCCCGTGCACGCAAATATTTCGGGGATTTGCTTGATTCGCGCTTGATCAGGGTGTTCTCGCGATGACGTTCGAAGGTTTCAGCGATCGGCATGAATGAGAGTTTAACGCGTGCTTTATCCGCCCCACGATGCTAATTGAGTTAACGCCGTGAAGGCTGTGCGCGGAATGGAATCTGCAACTTGAGGCTTTGCGAACGTTGCAACGGATTTCAGCGTGATCAAGCAACGTTTCACGTGTAGGTGACCGCTTTCCTGTCGTTATTACACGCACGCTTCCTTAATGCGCGCGGCATGAAGCAACCGTGGACGTATGAAATATCATTTTTCCGGATTGATACTTCAACGGCAACTGTTCCACAGGATGAAGTGCCTCGCGTTCAACGCACCCGTCATTCATTTCCTTTATGGTTTTATGTCTTTATTTCGCTGTTATTTTCTTCGAGCCACCGCATCAGTCGTCTTGACTGGTTACATAACAATATCATGTGTGTAACACGGACTGCAGGATAACCTCTTATCCGAGGTTACAACTGTACAATAAAGAAAGAGATGAAACGATTGTTCTTTTTATTTTCAATTTTTTAGCGAACACCGCTTTTACAATTCTCTTTTTTATGGGTTTTTATCGTTCGTTTAAATTGAACGAACGAAACGGCGAGAATTAAGCGGGACCGTACAGCAGGAGGGATTTCAAGGTTAACTATGAAGTAAAAAATATACGAACAAAAGCAAACGGAGGAAAATCGTGTCCGGTTTCATTCCAGTCGGAAAAATCTCGACACGCGAACACCGCTATAGTATTATTGTATATATGTATCTCGGTAATGGATTGCCGGTGGTGAAAGACTCTTGAACTCTCGGAACTTGCGATTTCCATCGAAGTGGAGTAACGGGGGCAACGGAACGTGTGCGGAAAGTGCCTGTAATCGGCCGGAAATTATATCGATCGAATACAGCAAGTTTTTCAAGAAATTATGTGTCTTGGAAGTTTGACCGCCTCTCAACGACCATGCGCAACGCGGGGAACGCGATACCGTATTAACCCTCAGCGCTCGAATGGCGATTGTAAGGCACCGCTAAAAATCGCAGTATGATCGTTCGAAATATTTTTTACATCATGAAATTCGTTTGCATTTAATAAATCACTAAACATTTCAGTATTGTACGAGTAAGTTGCACCCTTTTCGTATGTATAACATGAAAAATATATATATATATATAGAAGGGAAATATTTGGAAGAAATGTTTCGCTTTGGTGGTAAAATAGCTTCGAGTACAAAGGGTTAAAAGTCGTGAGCTTTTGCGACGAATAACAGCAAGCTCTAAACTTTATGACAACCGCGTATTACACTCCTCATAAGCGTATTATTCTCATAAATATGTGTACACAGAACACGAATTTTTTTAATCAAAAATCTGAAAAATCAATTTCCAGGGCTTGAGACTTAAAAATTCGTAATTATCTCTGACCCATAATTATTCTCAAATCATTTTGACGCTAAATCTATCGAGTTCTGAAAGTGGCAAGTATGCTCGAATAAAAATCATTTCCCATGAGATCTTTTTGATTCCAACGTTCGTCGAAGTAAAGTCGATTTTATATGTTTTATTTTGCAATTATGAAAATTAAGAGATCTTTGTTATTTGATCAGTGGTGATACGGCATTTATGATAAAAGCATGTTTATGCTCGGAGAGTCCATGGAGTGGTTAGATCGAAAATCAGTGTTCTCTTCAGGATTAACTTTTTCTTGACCTGCACACGGAAAATAAAAAGATTCTGTACACAACGCGTGGAAACTGATATTTCCTGCCTGCTCGGAAGTTAGGAAAACCGGGGAAAATATGTTACACATGTGTTATTAGTATCGCACGCAAGTGTAGGGTGATCGATAACAAATGTTTCTCCCTTCGGCTGATCAATTATTCCGAATTACAGGGAATTACACGCGAAACGACACGGTTTACGGGTTAACGATAAATCGATCGAGTTTTGACATGTTGGCGGGCATGATGTACGACTCGCCTCCCCGATTATGCGATTGTACAAGACGGCGATATTCCGGATATTGAGAGTTCATTGATTCATAAAGGGTCTAAACATTATCGGGTTCTTCTTCTTATCGGGTTTGGCTGTTT
>CM052138.1:12298031-12472951 GCA_028454255.1 Halictus ligatus | reverse complement strand
TGTGACAGAAATTTCAATCCGGTTTTGGTAGCTTGCTCTTTAAACTACCGTGTCGCATAGCGTTTCCTGGTTTATTCTGTCGAAATTGTTAACTTATGTACAAATGAATAGCTGTACAAGGATACAACACAACATAGGTTGTTCAAGTCAGATACTTCCTGGTACTACTACATAAATTTAGCCTTCTATAATGCCTCGCATCTTACCCGTCACACATTCATTATTAGCGCGCTTTAGCATGATTTCGTTTCGTCGTTACGATTTAATGCAACCTCTTATTATTCTCAAGGTGTCCGTTCAGTACTATCTGTAACCTTTTTCGTGTTCAGATTATTGAAAGTTCGCAAACAATTGTCCGTATCCTTTTTATAACTGTGTTTGTCGATCGACTATAATTTACGATATTATATTCCGTTTATGAATTCTACTTTCGTCGTGCCGATAACATTTCTAATTGAAACGACGAAACAATGCGGTCGTTGATAAGGGGACTAATTCGAATCGATTTATTCTAATTGAACGTAAATAATTCATGAGCGAGGGAACGGAAAATGAAAGAACGGATAAACGTCGAATGTGACCCTAATGCCCGCGGCAGAAACGTATTTCGATTTAGTTCTCCGTGGGACTTCAAAAGCGTAATCGCTCCTACTTTCGGTCCAACCCAGCGAGCGATCTAATGAGGATGTGCTTCCGCAAAGATGTCGTATTATTCGTGTACATAACGCACATTGCGCTCAGCAGACTCGTTTCGACATGATCTTTCCCCTACAAATATTATTATAGACGAAAAAAAAAAGATCTAATACATTTACACACGGAAAAAGAAATCGCGATAAACGCGAAAATATTAGGTTCAGCTAGTCCAACGGCAATTGCAATCCTCCTGTAGGAAGAAAGAAAAAAACCCCATTATTGTTACAAAGCGGAATGATAAACAGAATCTGTTTCTGTTGGTCCTTGAAACTGTACACATTCAAACGACTCTACGAAGTTAAAGAAATTTATTATTCTCGTTCATTGCAACGTGACCTTGCGAAAAAAAGTTTCCTCTTTATAACAACCTCTTGACCCTCCGCATGCTATGCCGGAGTCATTCTTGACCCCTAATGGTGGGGGTAAAAGCGACCGTCAATATGTACAATTTTATTCCGATATAATTTTAATAACTTTTTCTTTCGAAATAAGGAAATCCGACGATAGTCGGTCCCGAACCATCGCTTTATATAAGAAAAAAACTGTAGTGAAATACCATGGGTCAGAAATGACTCCGTCATAGTCCTAAAACTCGGCAGGAGTCCGAAGGTTAAATTATGTTGATTCGCAATTTCCGTAAAATTTACTTCCTCAATCAAATAAGGTTTGTGGAAGTTCAGGGACGAGAAAATAGTTCTACAAGAATTGTTCTACAACAAGTTGCTAAGTTAATGTTACTAAGTTAATCGGAGTCAGATTTCGATTGTCCGAAAGTGCTAACACGCAAACGCAGTTTCATTGAACAGCGAAAAGTTAAGTTCGAACTGTCTTTCCAATTGTTATCCAGAATCGTATACAGCGACAAATGCAGATGTTTCTTTGTTTGGTCGTCCCGAGTAAGAAAAATTAGGCCGCGCATAATTTCGAGCGGTGCCGGTTTCAGGGAACAAGGCTTCGAAATGCTCATGAGACCATTCCGAAACATGGATGGTAATGGCGCCACTGACATTTGACAAATGTCAGTCTGCGACATTTTCAACATCTTTTGTCCTAAATCGTTGGGATATGTCAATGTTACATCCGATAACTATTGGCCGTAATTTCTTATTAGTCGATCGAAATGGTAGAACGAGCAGTAAAAAAAAAGCAGTAAATGTCAAGCGTCAGTGTTACGACGACCATTTTCGCTGAATATGCGAATAGTAATACCAGGAAGCACAGCAGGTATTATCGCTTGAACGACTTGACTAAGCGATCTTTTACTGTTATTACTGTTCTCGTAAATGTTGAAGTTATCAATTAATTAGATCAATTCCAAAAATGAGAGAGAGAGAGACAAACAGTTCACCACGATACCCAGAAAATTAATTCAGTTTCTAAAAGAATTGGCTGACAAAAAAACATGATTACAATAAGTGTACATGTTTATGCAAATTCCTACTGTCATTAGCAACGCATGGCAACAGAGTGAATAAAGGTTCATGCTACAAATGAAAATTGCCATTTGCATACTACATTCGTGAATGAATGGAATTCAACAATGGAAATAGATATGCTCTATTTACTACTGCGACACTTATAATAATTTCATTCTTTCGTTCACATGATCGTATCGTATTTGTCATTATTGAAAAAGATGTGTACCAGATGAATTCGGATAAAAATGTAATCAAACATCGGACTTATATTAATAAATTATGAAATTAGCGTTATAGGCTCGAACGAGCTCTACAGCCGCCGCCGCCATATTACCGCGCCGGATGACTCGCCGTTCGAGGACTAATTACTTCGGGTAATGGCCAACGGTAATTTTTCCTTACGTGCACGAACGATCACCCTTCGACCGGGCAACTGTGAAAATGTGTCAACCGTGCAAGAATCGTTGCACAACATTCCAGTTTGTTCAGGAGATACGTACGTGCCAATATCGTTGGTAACCAGACCACAATTGTACGCGAGTTATGGTTGTCCGCTCCGCGTGTGTGCGGTCAAAAAAAGGATTTCTTCGTGCAAATGAACGCGGAGCAACAGAGCCGGTGAGAAAAGGGAACATTGGAATACAGGTTACCATCGTGCTCTCCAATTTCCACCGTGCGCTATTGTACGTTATTAATTTCCATTAAACTGTAAAACAATTCGACATTGCCATCGATGCATAGCCTTCGAAGAATACACAGGCGTGTAATAAAGATCTACGAGTAAAACAGAGCGCAGTGCAAGCTCGTTGACAACGCTGATCTAAAAACGCGTGGCAGCGAACGCTTTAAGACAAATAAACAAATAAAGGTGTACGATTGGACGATGCTGCTGCCGTCAGCGAATCGACGAACAATGACAACGCGGACGCGTCTCCTTGGCACGATTCAGCTGCACGGTTATCAGCCGTGCGGATCTCAGAAGAGATCCAGAAACCGTGCTCGCAGTCCGGCCGATATTAAACAATATTTATGAATAATAGGAAGCGTCGGTTACGACGAGCCCGCGTGGATCGCGTGACGAGCAAACTGATGAAAACTTCAACGAAACGTGCTATCGTTGACGTGGCCCTCGGCTTCTGACTGTACGCTCGCGGTTACGTCAGGCGTGGACACGCCAAACCCAATAATACATCATCGCAAGAAGACACATGATTCCGTTTCCCCCACTCCCTTCCACGGCGCACACTGGGCAATTCGGACGAAATCGGATTCAAAATCACAGAACTTTTGATAGAAACGAGCTAGAGCGATGAAATTTTTCTTAAATTAAAGCTGAAACTCTGTAGAATACGGGAAAAATACGGAGATTATGGTACGAACGCTTTTTAACCTTGAGAAAATTCGTTAAACAATTTCAAGAAAATTGTGGTTTTTCCAATACCACGCGGGGAAAAATTTCTTTTTAACATGCTACACATCATTTCTCATAGATTTTCGGAGCACTAAAAGTGACTATTTTACATTACTTTATAAAAATAAGAAATATATATATAAACTTTATTTGTTTCCCCTAGGGGTTACAAATTACAAAGGGGTTGAATAATTCCTCATCGATGTATCTTTAGAATATTAATAATTGTAAATTGAAAATATTAGAACCCGTCATTTTGACGCGAGCGAAAATTCGACGGTAGACACGACATTAGCGGAAAGAAAATTAATTAATCCGTTCAATTCTTTGAATAATATCCGATTGAAGCGAAAGCTAGCGCGTAAGCGTTTTTCCGCTTTCGGTGTAATTACTCACGAGGGAATTTATTAGGCTAATGTTCCACCGTGATACGAACCAACCGAGCACACGTGTCGTGTGTTTAGTATTTCACAAGTCATGGGCACACACCGCATGATCCGAATTTTGTGTTATACACTTTTGTATTTACCACCTGGAAACGTTGACTGATATAAATATACGAAAATGAACGAATAATGAAGTTAAATGAAAGTGGGATAGATTTTTAATGAAATGTTTACGTTCACGTCGCGTCTAATGGCAGTTATTACGAGGCATCTTGAAATAGAAGTTTTTCCAGATATTTTTGTCGAATGATACAGTCACTTGTCACCAACGATGATTTATTGACATGGAACTGAGCTGTCATGTATGGACATATTGGTGTAGTCAGAGATTACCAATTGTTACGTCAATCTAATATATCACTCTCGCACGTCTTTAGATCATTTGTCAGTTTAGACGTAATCGTTATCTTCCACTAATCTCTTTCTTTCCGCTTCGCGACATTACTTCTGTTGCGTGGGACAACTTCGTGCATACTTCATGAACGGAACCTTTTTGATTGATTCAATTGTACCTTCTTCAACATTTACTTCCACTCGATCACTTTGGATAATGGGAAAAAAGCCTTTGCGAATGTTCCTGCGATATCGCTGGTAGTAAATAAAAATTGTAAAATCCCCACACCTCCCCAATCTCTGGCAGAGAGAGGGTGGTAACTTTTTCCCCTCAATTCGTGCTCCCTCCCCTCATCTGGCGACACCGGCTCGAACTACCGAGCTCTAAACGAGATTGACTCCTTTAAAAGAGGATTGAATTATTCGTAGGACTCTTACGGTAACATGTACTTTGTAAATGTATCTTTGTAATCGAAAATAAAAAATCTGAAATCTGTCGTATCGACGGGCTCGACGCTGCAACCCATTTTGCAGACGGAGCCAAACATTCTTGGGAAATATCCCCGCTTCCGTGACACCGATACGCCTAATTTGAGCGACCTTGTGTTCGCCGATGGAAAAAAGAAACGGGCGAAATTACATGAAATCTCGTGTAACCTCAGACGCGCGTAGACGTCGAGTTGAACCAGCCTCTGGCGACAACGACGCGGTTTTTTCAAGCAGATTCTTCCCGATAAGAGAGGAAAAAGAAGCGACAGAGTGGAAATGAGCGAAACGGAAAAGGCGAACGCGACGGGAGAATATTTTGACGAGTGACCGTCAGCTGACGGGTCGCGCTCGGGTTTGTGTTTACGTCACTTTTACACGGTAATGCAAGCACCAGGCTGTCAAACGGTTAATAAAACCTGGTGCAGGCCTAGATATGTATCCATTGTGCGAGAGCATAATGGAGGCCTGTCTCTACCCCTTTAGACATTCATAATACAACGCGGCCTTGCGAAACGGCACGGTCTCTTGGTGTTGGCAACGTTAGCGTAATCGACGCGCGACGCCTCGCGAAACTCCTCCGATTTCGAAAAAAACCTCGTCGAAAATCCTGGCCTTAACATCTCTGATTTGCTACTATACAAAACCACTGTGCACAGTGATGCAGTAACACAATAATCAAATAATTTTAGTTTGATGTACTTGTTATATTTTACGTAAATTTAAAATGTTTTTTTTTTTATTTCATCTATTACTTTCTATCATTAGATAATATATATTGTAAAAGTATTTCCAACAAAAGCAACTGAGTACTCGGAATTTTTGTTACGAAATCATATCATTTCTTTTTTGTAAATCAACGCATCTCTGTGTTCTTTTTAGAAAAGTATTAAGGCAGTTATCTCGAAGATCGATTAGTCTAGAATTTATGATTTTTGTCCCGAACGACCGCGGGCCGCAAGCAGTATGCTACCGGGCCAAGTGCGGCCCGCGGGTTGCTCATCACTAATCTAGACTAATCAGCAGTCTAGAGACGATCCGTGAGTATACCTCCCCAACTATACTTAGAACTGAGTCCATCCACCCCGGGCGTTAATGATCAATTTTGTAAAAAAGAAAAAGGATCGAAGTAATACCGTAACACATGACGTAGCAAGTCCGCTCCTATTACAGTATTTCTCCCATAAGTTTTTTATTCTCGGAACGCGTGGGCGAGTATAAAACTTCTCCGGTCGCATGCGTAACATCACTAATGATTAATGCGAGTAAAGTATAGCTCAGCGTTCGCTTTAATATAGTTTAACGCAGACTTCATTCTCCGCTTTACGTGGCGAGACTGCTCGTTCGAGTAACAAGTTTCTACTTAAATCCCGTGCTGATAAAGTTGTCCGCCAAATCCGAATTTGCATAAACATTCCCAGCCCGCCGATTACGCGATTGTGGATTTTTACGCGGAATCGCGTTCGAGAATTTCTCGAAAATGTCTCTGAATATTAATCCGCTTTTTACACGTCTAACAAAATCACGCGACCACATTGTTTCGTTGACAATTATTTCTAGAAATGAATAGGTTAAAATTTAGCAGACTTGATACCGTTGATCTAGTCCTCAGATTTAAGCGAGAGATTTTCTCAAAATGGCCAATGGAATAAATTCTTCAAATTGTCGAGAATCAAGCACAGCTTGTAATGGGCTCTAACGACAATAGTCAATTGTTTTTTAATTGGTTTGTTAACTGTCCGCAGAGACGGGGGAAGGCTAGGTTCCTCCTCAATTACAAAATGGCCGCGTTTGAAGGCCGCCGGCCGAGAAATGGACACTGTAGGTTCGCGAATCTCGGACGCGTTCACGGTGGTTCGCTTGGGAACGCCGATTACTTTCGTCGGCACGGTCGAACGCTTTCGATTGGAAATTGGGATCGAATAATGGAAGTGTATGTGTATCTGTACACGGTATCGGGCAACATGGCCGCCTTATTCAGACGGCCATTGTTCGGTGGATGCTAGAAACTGGAATACGAGCTTACTGTTTTCCGCTAATATCGTTTAGGCTTTTAGACGTAAAACGTGTCAAGGGCGTTCGACGCTCTGGGATCGCAGGACTTCTCGTTCCTTAAAAACTCAAATTTGAGACACACGTACTAGATATTACAGAACGGTAGCAAGAAGTTTTTGTTCTTTCTAAATATAACAAATCATGTTGTTAACGCGAAAGCACATTGCACTCGAAGATATTTCCTATCTTACTAGGGGGTACATACTCAATTTGTAATAATATCCTTTTTTCAATTCACTCATTCTGCTCGTTCGAGACATGTTCACAGCTACAGCTATTTCAAGTTCATTCTAAAAAGTAGATATAAAATCGAATAAATATTTCGAAGAGTATTTCCAGCGATACGGCGGTAAATAATTATATCGAATTAACCAACGTAACAGAATCCAGTTGGCAACTACTCGAAGAATGCGCGGAAGTCTCTGGACCAGAACAATCTTAAACAGTTGTCGACTATCAACGCGCGGGGCAAATTAACAGAAGGAATTATTTACACTAAAGTCGGGCTAATTAATAATGAATGCGTCGGGTTCTCTTTAGTCAGGCTTCATTAGCGTTATTTATGGGAGTTTGAATCAGTAATGAAACATTAGATTAGTGTACGCGTGGTGCGGATAGTGCGGATGGGCGAGATACAGTGGAATAAGTAAATAATATATGAACTGGCGCGCGGACATGCCCGAGCCGATATAAGATTGCAAAAGGATTGCGAGCGACAATGTTGAAGACGACCGGGCCACCCGGTTGTAACCGGGGCAACCCCCTATGGTGACCAACAGGGTAGGGCCGGAGATAGAAAAGGGCGCGGCAGGCAATCATAGATACTGTTCCATTTAGCTTAGTCTCCTGTGTTTATTCGATCTAAGCGTGACCTAATCCTGACGTCCTCTATTACATCCGCGGCCGTAAAAGATTATCAGCCGGCCGATAAGAAAAATCAGAAAAATGCACTGCTCCGTTTTCGACAGAAATCTACTCCGCCGGGAGTGCGCGCAGAGAGCGTGTCACCTAAGCTTATCGTCCGCGATATTCCTACGCGACCCACCGGAGGTCATTGCTAATCTCGCGGACACACGCGAAATATATTTTTATACATATTTTAGTCCGTTTCCATCAATAGATTGCGGATCTTTATGTAAAGTAAAAATTGTCTGCAATTAATTTTCAGCTACTTGTCAAAAACGCGGAAAATCGCGCATCCTTGCGTACGCATAACCTTTGAACTACTGATCACCTAGTATTAAAACTTGGATTTTCGGAATTTTCGCGCCAGAATCTAAAGATTTACTTTAAAAAATAGTTAAAAATTTCTGGTTTCCTAAACTAAAGCTTGGCCGTCGATGCTAGTAAATGATGAAATTGAATGACCGAAAAATTCAATTCCACCATAATCCATGATACTGTAATTCGTTGACGGAATATGTTGATCACAATGGTGCTTACGATCAATAAGTGTTATTTAGGAAACAGTTACGTTTGTAATAAACTGTCGGAACTCGGACAATCTAACACACGTGTTTAGTTTTTCTTTTTTTTAAAGCAGAGATTTTATACGAGGTCTGTGTACGAGAAGTTTCGCAAAAGTGTTTTTTTCCGCGAAATGGCCGCGGCTTTCCGGAGACCGACGCTTGATAAATAGAATCAATTTCTGGTTAATTTGAAACGTTGGGAACAGCCGTCAGAATTCTATCACAGCGAGATATAAAAGATTAATGGAACCGTACCAGAGCTCGTAGAAGCCGCGCACAAGTTCGATTTCAATCGATGTCGGTTGTCGCGCGAAAACAAAGAATATTTTAGGTACCTTTGACTTTGACTGGGCTTCCGATAAAGCTCTTCGACCTCGCGCGTTCACTTCCCTGCTTTTGGTTAATCGGTTGCCTATCACGCTGCCACCGTTACCCAGAAACGCAATCAATCACGATATCACCGACGAGCGTGGCACGTAAATAAAAAGAAACCGGCACCGGTAAGGTCTTTTGCGTAACCAACAGAGAAACACAAATTCTTTGTACCGCAGAATTTTGATTTATTAGCGGCGAATTTTTCTCGATACTGTACGACACTATACCGTGAACAATTACGGGAGAGTCGTGCAGTGTCGACCAAAGCTAACTCTTGCTTTCTTCGATTACTGTGGTCGCCATATCTAAATAAATGTGACTGTTTTATGCAACAAACTCGAGGTCATTCTTTCTACTTCCACCAGCGTCTTAAACCCCCCAAACACTCTTCAGAAATAGTCGCATAAGTAGATACAGATGTTTGGCAGATTATCCGAGCATCTTAGACGCATTTCGATCCGATCATCGTGGATACAAAGAATTCTCGGACTCTCGACTCTCTCTCTCTCTCGGATTTTGCGCAACCGAGCGCAATCGTGACACACATTTCTATGATAACAATATTCTCCAAATACAGTAGTATCTTCGATTCTCCGATATCTTTTAACCGGATCGCGAGATTATCGAAATATCTCGGCCGAACGGTCCTCGTGCTCGGCGTTCGATCGTACGAATCGAACATCGAAACACAGGACGTCGGAGATCGGTTCGTAAGCATCGCAGGACACCGCGAAACATTGATAAAAGAGACCAACGGTGGCGCGATACACCAGCCGGAAACATTTCGCCAGATTCGTCGGAATGAGATCATGGAGTCGTCGTGCCATAAATAGTTTATGAAAAGGTTTTGTCATTCCTTTTTGTGGGTCTCATTTAATTTCCGATAAGAGCTAATCTGTGCGCACCACGATCGTTGCATTCTAGTGTCGTACGTCGCCGTTTTAATCGTTCCACGCCCGCACGGGCAAGTTTGCATGTATTTGTCCGCTTCGTCAACGGACGTCGATCGAACGTTCATGATTTCGATTGGGAAAGTAGTTTTTCCTTTTTATTCCTTCGAATGCAATTATAAGCTAACTGATTGGCAAGTATTAACGATTCGAAGGAAAAAGTAAAAGAACGAAGCTCTGAATAGTTCACGATCATTACGGAGTGTGCGCTGTGTCGCCAGATGAGGGGAGGGAGCACGATTCGAGGGGAAAAAGTCACCCTCTCTCTCTGCCACTACCGGAATATGCACAACACAGGTAATAGCGCGGTAGAAGGGGAAATTAGAGTACAGGAACAAGTCTTGATATGACATCTCTGGGCCAGGTACGGCTGTGCTGGAACCTACCCCCACTCCGCTGAGTCACTTGCCCGTAGCTGTGCCCAAGGGCATCGGAGGGCGTCCTTGCCCGCTAATACGCAAGCTCTGATATCCGGGTACCCAGGTGCCCCCTTCCCACGCATTCAAATTACTCTATTATTCTCATCGATGAATAGCATACTATATTTCTACCTTCCCGGGCAATTATCAATCTATTCGCTCCCGAAAATGCGAAACAATGAAGTGCAATGTCGTCAACCTCGTAGAAAGAACAGTAAGTTCTTGCGATCATCGAAATGTCCAATGTTCGTCGAAACAACTTCACGGAACTTTCCAGAAACGCGTGCAACTCACGAAATGTTAATTCGAAAACCTAGTCTTTCGACAACAGGCAGGCGTAACGTCGTGGCAGGTTCGTCGAATTCGACTCCGTAATCAGAAAGAGGATGATTACTGTTTACGTCGGGGACAGTCGTAGAAAATGTCAGGCTGCAACGAGTATTCGCGAATTTCGTTGCGCAACGGTTTCACACGACTGTCCGACAAATTCAGCCACTTAGGCTGATCTATTTTCGTACGAAAATGATGGAGCACATTTTTGTTCCGCCGGGTAACTCAATGCGATATTTACGAAGAATCATTGAAAGCGCTACGTCTACCGATAAGATAAGTTCTGAAAGGAGAATAGAATGATAAGGTTTCTCGCGACGGTGGCACTGTAACGCGCAACCGATTTTATAGGTATCACAATACTGGCTGTGAATCCGTAGCTGTTGCACACTGAATGAAGCCGTTGTCGGTGGACAATTATCTTTGTTCAATTATAGCGTTCTATTCGCGAGGATCTTAATAGATAAAATTCATCTACGAAACAGCCCCGCAAGAAATTATCACATCGTTATTTGGGATGACTTTTTACATAAAAATGCAAATGCTAAACACATTTAAAAATGTATCAAGAAGCCTCCCATCGTTAATTACTTATGTTGGATCAGACTGTCGAATCTTTTAAAAAGATTATTTTAAGTAAACTGGGAAAAAACTCGCTCAAATATTAAAACGTTTATCGACGTTCGCTTAAAACTACGTTCAACTTCTTTTATGCAGATTCCGTAGTGGGAGGAGCGTAATCGCGCTCCTTTTACTAGTGTAGGCGTTCTTATAACACTCTCGGTATTTTTTTCCAGTTTGCAAGGCGCGTTGAAGAGTCGAACGTTTTGAAAAGTTGGGAAACATTGTTGCGTGGGTGGAATGACACAGTTGTCCGACAAGGATTTCGAATTTAATAATAGAGAGAAAAAAGTAATGCGTTCGTTTATTATGCAAGACGATGCCACGCCCACATTCTAAGACTTCCTTTTTATCGAAGGAGAAACATTTAGATGATGTATACATGTGTTAAAAATGAATCGAAGAATTACGTTATTCTGGTCACGATGTTTAGCGCAACAAACGGAAAAAGTTGGTTGCTATCTAAAGCCCGAAGCCCCGCCCTTCGAGCAAATGTCCCCCACACTAGAGATTGCACAATCGTATCAATTCTGTTTGGATCACGGAATTTCTGATGAATATTTGAACTACAGGACACTGACTCCGCCCATTTCACGCAGTGGGCGTGTCCGAAACCATATGTCGACGTTTCCATCGCATTTGAAATCGCTTTCGGAAATCGTATAGTAAAGCAACAGGTTTACATATTAGTTAACACTAGCCCACGGATTTTAAAATGTAAAAATGGATAAAATAAAAGGATTAAAAGAATTTGATAGCGTTGTTGTATTGCCATCAACACGGTACAATTAATAAGGGAAGAAATATATTTTTATTTGATTCCAGAAGCTTGCGATTCGTGGACAATTTTTATTTTGCATGAATATCCGCAGTCTGGTTATAAAACAGAGTCGTTGAAATTGTCGAGCGAGGAGTGCGAATGTCGAATAAAAAATAAATGTTAGGACAAACCAGCCGAGGAATTTGAGCGCTCGAGTGTAAACGCCGTCGCACGGATATTTCGATAATCGCATTAGTCGGGGCCCGAAAAACGTAATGCGACTTGGTTTACTACAAACGAAACCTGCGAACGAGGCAGTCGTCTCAACTTATCGAGTTTCACTTCTGCGAAGCGAGCCCGCTTCAACTGACATTAACACGTTCGCTGCCTGCGTTTGTTTCAACAACAGTCCTCATAGCCATAACGTTCTATCAACTGCAGCGTGGCCTCTTGTAAAACATTAAAGCAAATGTTGTTACTCATCTAGCGCAAAATCAACCTCGGTAAATTGCTTGGAATAACGGGGATTTCGTAATTCGAAGTAGTTGGGTACGGGACCGAATTACTGCGCCTATATTGATTATACTTATTTTTAAGGCGGAATGAATATTAAAAGAGAGATAGATAATAATAGAGAATATTAGAAGAGATGAATATTAAAATATGTATAATTAATATAGGCGCTGTAATTATCCCCACAGTAATCCGGTCCGTTAGGTGCCCCGATCTGACTTTTGCTATCCCGACTAAAAAAAAAAATTATTTCTAAATCTAAAACAAAGTTTGTAGTAAATTCAGGTTCTTATTTCTTAATTTATTATATAATCTCCATCATTATCAAGGACAGGTTGCCATCTTTACTGCAAATTCTCAATCGGTACAGAACTAGAGGCAAAACAAATTCTTTGCAAATAATTGATTACTTATGGTTACCTATAATAATTTCAAAGTTCCATTCGCAAGTGATACATAAGCCCCTTCCCCTACTTTAACGAATCTGAATCGTGATGAACATTTAGTCCCAGAGTAGAACTCGTGGACTGAAAATCGGGGCAAACGTAAACATCACGAGTCAGACTGACGAAACGATTTAGAAATGACTATATCACAGATATTTACATTTCGGCTAGTATTGCAACTGTTTTCGAGCATCACTCTGGTCTGTTTACCGCGCGTTGACCTCTACCGCTTGGGTCCGGATTTCGTCGAGCGAAATGGCACCGGGAAGACGTTAACGAAACGTTTACAACTTTTTTTGTGTAACGGGAAAAATTCGTGGGAAAATGACGGAACGAAGAACTGGAAATTTGAAACATATCAGTAGGATTTTATGCATGTATGACGAACATGAGCAAGCGCGATTTAACCACTGCACTCGAAGCCATTTTAACTCTAAAATGAAACATTTCTTCTGATCTAGAATATTTCTCTTCTATACATATTTTTTCATGCTACACATACGAAAAATGGTGCAATTTATTCATACGGTACTGAAATGCGTAGCAATTTGTTAAATACAAATAAAATTTAAAAATGTATAAATATTTTGAATAATGATACAGGAATTTTTAGTGGCGCCTTACAGTCGCCATTAAAAAACATTAGAAGAATTTAAGCATATCATTATATTATTTTTAACCTGCTAAAAATAAGAAAGACAATTCTGTTTAACTCTAGCTTGTCGGAGTTTAGGTAAAAGAAAACGTTTTGCTTTGCACAAATATCCGCAATCTACATGTCAGTTATGGCCGCCGGAAGGTTAAGCGGATTCTCTTTACGCGAAATGCAGAATCGGTGATGGTCGCATATGCGCGACGATGAGGACGAACGCGTTAATGAGACTACGTTAACACCTCTGGCACGGTGTACGACTTCTTCCGGAGTTTTCATTAAAAATGCTACAACGTTGAAACCGAGCTCGGAAGCATCAATTGGAGTCTATTCTTAAAACTTTATTTACGACTTTCCTTATCTCGGGGCACATTGTCGGCTCGAGCTGCCAGTGTCGTTCCGAACATGTTAATAAGCAGCACAACTGCGCGGTAAGCCAAACAGTGATTAATTGAAAATCAAAGAATTCTTAAAAATAGACATTCGATTGTGCATACGTCTCAGATCGCCAATGGCTATTTTCCTATCGCGAAACAATATTTCGTTGAACTTGTTTGACACGATTACTGCCAAATTACAACCACAAAAATCTGTCATACGACTAAAATAATGTTACAAATAACACCGAGGCTGGAAGGACGAGATCTCAAGGTTACCCTTTCAAGTCCTAGTCAAATTTAATTTCCTGAACACGTGTACGCAAATATATCGAAAATCGGGACTCATAGTCGACAGATCAAGACTTGTCCCCCCACTCTAATTTTTCCTCCTACCGCGCTATACTAAACGCGGCGCGGTCACGTGACGCGTTCCGTCTCTGTCGTGCACACTCCTGTAATGGCGGAGGGAGGGTAACTTTTTCCCTTCGATTCGTGCCCCCTCCCCTCATCTGACGACACTGTCTCTGCTTTGTAGCAGTACCGTATCAGTTTTCCTACTGCTACATAAAATCCCCAGCCTTTACGATAGCCCCGATCGATAAATTTGACAAAGAAACCGCCTGAACGGCATACATACGCCATTGATTCCAGCCGGGAGATAACCCTGATAAAGAAGGTAGTTGTCAGTCTAGATTCGGTAGTCGATAGTCCTTCCCCGGTATTTCCGATTGCCATCATCGCCGGCCGAAAAACTAGAATGCGTTATCTCCTCGGATAAGAATCCGATATCTCACGCTGAGAGTCCGAAAGAAACAGGCAAGCGTCGTTTCCAATTAGTCGAACACGGTCGAACTAGCCGATAATTACCCTCTAACCTGACCCGAGTAATTTCCGTCCACCTATCCCGTGAATCAACGGTTCCAGTATAAATGTCCCGCACAAAATTAACACCTCCCTGGCCATTTTAATTCTCGTGCATTGTACGAAGCCAACTCGACCCCGAAGCACGCCTTCCTTTTTTAAATACGTCTATTGTTAAGCGCTTCGTTATTAGCCACCGAACATGGTATCGTATTCCTAAAATCGCCCGGCATTTTCATTGTTTCGCGTTTCACCTATTCACGGTGTGCGAAACTTAACAAGATGCACGGATTATTTGCAGGTTGAGCAGGTTGAGGTTTATTCGTTCATTAAGGAAGACGCTATATACTATTATTATTACCGATACTATTTTTCTTCGTAGCGCACGAAAATCAGCAACCGAAGCGACGCGTTACGCCTGGCGTGTTAATTGTCAACAGCTCATCGGACGTTCAAGTGCTGTCATGGCCACAGCGCGCACGACCATCCATGAGTACGATCAAACGATAAACGGACATTAGTACACGTGCACTGCGAAAGTAACGGAACAAGTTGACGATACGGCGTTAGGGAAACGGTTAACCACGCGATTGTGTAATCCCGCGGCTATCTGTATTCGTGAGCGTATATCGTCCGTCCGCGGCTGACTAATTAATTTCTCCGAACTAATGATGTCAGCCGGACTTCTACAAACAAATCGTACGGGCTTGGACGCAACGGCGCTCAGTGGTCCCAAATCAGAATTTTTAATAATTCTTTTTCTTTTAATAATTACAGACGTAAGCTTAAAAATTATCTTTTATACAGGGTGTCCCACATAAATGGGAACACCTAAATATATTTCGTATTTACAGTCCTATCAGAAAACTTCACAGGACAAAGTGACACTATTGCTGGGGGCAATACAATGGTGAAGGAAACAATTTTTTGTGTCGTGTTTTTTTAATGAAATTTCAAGATCACCGATGTTTGTTTACCATCTTTTTGACCTTGAGCAAGAATAATCGTGTTGAAGCGGCTGAAATGTGGAAGTTTAACACTTACGCGTTTCAGCAAAGATTGCGCGTTACTGGTGGTTATGATTTCATGAAATTGCTATTGCTGTTGGAAAATCTATCAAAAAATCCCTAGGCATTACGTAGACTTTCGACAGTTATGAAATAATCGCCGGTTATACAGTTAATATTGTCGGCAGTCATGATACAATATAAACTACTTTTTACTTGAAGCAGTCTTTATCCTTTTGTTGAGTAAAAAGCCTTTTGCTAATCTTTTTGTCACAGCTTATTGTACCAACTTTGCCAGTGAAAATACTAGATTCATATATTTGGTAAAAATTGTGGGTAATATAACTACACAACCGTACCGATAACTTAGGACAATAATTTGTTTAGCTTCCGTAGTTTGAAGATTGGACTATTGTGTCGACCACCGTGCAAGGTAGCAGCGAACGGGTTAAAAATCTGGTCGAAGTCTCGCAGCGCTAGAACGACGCGGTCGATTACTATGCGACGCGGCGTCCCACACGATAAGTCGGGCCGTAAGAGCAGCTCGAAATCGGATCGGGTTCTGGCGCCGATGCTGATTATCATAAACGGGAGAACGGTTGCATCGATAGGCCGCCGTTGTGCAACGCAACGTACCGCCGAGCGGAACCGCTTAACGCGGTGTTTTTCCGCGATTTTTCCGCGGAACGGAGGTCGGCTAATGGCGAAGAAGGAAGCGAGCCTGATCGATCCTCCGATAAGTATACAATTTTCCTGGACGCGAAAGCGTAAAAATATCCTGACAAATAACGGTGCCCCGAGCTGCCTCCGAGCCGTCCCACGATGACGCGGATCCGGCGCGGTGTTTGCGTCAAGCCCTGCTTCGCCTACACCGCGCTCCCCTTGTATGGTTGTTGTTTTTATTTTTTCTCCCTTAAGCACCGTTGGATCTCCTGGCACTCGAAGGCGGCGGTTTTAGACAATTTATGAGACCAAATATGGCTAGGTTATTATACCTAACTCAACTGTTCCAAAATTTGGTATAGTTGTTTCGTTGTATTTTAGAATGACGCTCTGTAATTTCCATGCAATTATCTACATTATTATTGAAATTATTTCACGATTCCAGCTGCATGGCTGCCACGATATTATCTCGATAATGAACTGATCAATCTTCTTCTTTGTGAACCAGAATGGGGCAGAACAAACTTTTTCAACAAAATAGCAGTAGTATAAAGAAGGGGTTTACTAGGATTGGAAGTTTTTCGGTGATTACATTTTGTATCGAGTTCTAATTGAGAACGGAAAATGTCTTTTCAACAAGAAAAACCGGTTTTTGGTGATCGTATGTTTAAAGTTTTCAAACGTTCTTCACCACCGTCTTCACCACCTTCTTATTTTTGCGAATTCGACAGCAAAATTTTGAGAGCACAGTTTCGAAACGTGCTTTCGATTTGAGAAGGAAAAATCGATTTTTATTGCACGGTAGAAATCAGAATAATACAGTTGAATTTTATCGTCCGATCAATTTATTTGCCGGTACGCTGTCCTTCAAATTATTCCGCTTACGGTCTAGCAAAAAAAAAAGAATTCAGAATGGTAGATAAAAGATGTGGAGATAATAGTCGCTACATTTGAGAGGGTAACGAGAAGGTCGGACGTCCAACCGATTTCGCGACGTACAGCTGACGGAGAAGCGAGAATTAACCGTGTCAACTCACTCCTTCGAATCAATTCTCGCCCCCTGTCTCGAAGATTTATGCGGCGATAACTGTAATATTTCATTTACTTAGCAGCCGCACACACACGCGCGCGCACGCACGCACGTATTGTATATGCATGTGTATCAAAAATACACAGGTCCAACAAACAACATCGTATGATAGAACAAACAATCGTATTAAATCGGGTTCGTGTGTGCGTTTCGAACTTCCAAGGACACTCGACTTTGGAAGAAAATCTGACCGTGATTTGAACCGTTTTCACGAAAATTTCTGGACGCTTCAACTATTTTCGAAGTTAACAAAAACGCGCCCTTCCTGTCGAATTCTCAACTTTTTTCCTGGTCTTGCGCTCCGCTGCAGGGATAACAGCGCAAAACTTCACCTTGGCAACCCAGAAATTTTGTACTTTTTTACTATATAATCCTGTACACCTTCACGAGAAAATTCCAAAAATCGAAGTTTTAAGACGAGGAATTCACTGGTTCAATAGTGATGTAGTACAAAATTAAAAATTTCTGAGTTGCCAAGGTGAAAAGTTCAACAAAAAATAGTGCTACCGATTTTAGGCACACACAATATGCATACGCACGGTATGCTCATTGTTGCCGCGAATTTGAAGAGGAGAAGAAAAGGCGTTACGTAATCTTGTCGTTCTTCTTTCTGTCGCGAGACAAAGCTAAGAACGATGAAACAAAGCGAAGTCGAACACGTGCTAGAATGAACTGGAGAAATGCGAATGTGAGGACAATTATCATGTAAATATTTATCGCTTTGGCCACCCAATCGTTCCATTTCATTCGATGCTTTGTGTTGATTCGGCACAGGGGGTCGCACGTTGTGAAAATGGGGGACGGTCGAGGGTTAAGGAGCCCAGAAGCAATTTTTGGTGTTTGTCCCGAATCCTTTTGCACGTGCCGCGGTCAAAGAGGTCGTTCAACGAAATAGTGAATTCTCACGCACCGGTCGAACGGAGGGGACGTCGTCGCATACGAACAATGGATTCCTTATCTCTGTTTCTGCGAAGCTGAGCGCGTCCTTCCAGATGTTTCTTTCGTTCTATACATCGTGGTCGGCGTACGTCAGTAAGTCAGTAAGTCCCGGTCTCTATTCAACCTTGCCTCGCTCCGCGATTGTCGCACCTGTAAAGTTTCGAATCCGACACGCGAGGAACGTGAATATTTTAGAGGGATCGTCGGTCATCCTTTTCGCGAAACGTTCCTTCCTGTCTCTATCCTTTCATTCTCACGGTCAAGGCGACTCCGCGCCGTCGACAGTCCAATCGGGCAACGCTGGCAAACATGATCCGCTCAATTACGCTTTGTTTCTGTGATTCCTCGATCGTTCTCGAGCCACCGCGCCGACCAGTCGCCCGTTTCTGCACATTATCTCGCTCGCCGATCGTACATTTTATCGAATGCTTCGATCCAGATTTTTCCAAGGTGATTAACCCCGTATCGACCGTATCGGAACGTTACCGTTTTATATGTTAGTGCAAAAGTAATCGCGGTTTCTAAATAAATTTCTGAGCAATTTTAACATAGACGCTACAGATTAACCCATTTGCATAAGAAGGAAATATGATAAGAAGCAAACTTTATCAGCAAACTTCTTTTTGGTATTATATTTAAGTACAAAAATAAAAGTAAAAGACTACCAGTAAAAGAATTTCATATTTCTTCATTATAAGAAAAAATCGGAATTACTACTTTCATCTCCAACAACAGTGACCAACTGATAGTGACCAACAAAGTTGAGTTTTTCCGGCGACTTCAAAGAGAAATTTTATGACGAATTTGTACTAAAAGTTACGTTTGGTATAATGTTCTCTGTAGTCAGCTATTTTCTCTATTTAATTGGCAATTAAATTTTTAGCGCTGATCAATATGTGATTGCACGGTTGTGGAATTTGTCCTCTGCTATTTGACCTTTGTCTCGACCTTTGGATTCGCCTTATCAATAGACTACGGATTCGCGCTTATAGTTTACAATAAACAATAGAAAAGAATAGAATGGAAGCTTCATAAAATCCAAACATTTCTTGAATTATTCTACAAAGAGTCGTTATTGTAAAAATAATAAAATTCCATTTTACCCTGGTTTCTCAATAAGTGTAAACGCGAATTTGCATGAATAATTTCGCGAAATAATAAAAATTACACCTTTACGGCAGGTTTTAATTTTCGTTAAGCAACCAGGATTTCCAATAAAACTCATATAGTTCCTATTTCACTCCAGCAATGCCGTTCTTTATTTTTATTTCGCTCTCGATGCTCGCGCTTTATTCGCGCGCAGTAAAAAGTGATAGTACTATTGTTACATCAAACATGCTCGTTCGATAATCCTGACCATATGTCGCCCGACGAGTTCGCACAAATCTACGTGTACGTACATAGATACATATATCGATACGAGTATTTTTCAACACACGTGCAGCCACTCAAGTTGCAAGTCAAACTAATAGTAGACTACCCGGTAACATGGTCTATAATCTAAGTGCCAAGTGACCCCGACTCTTTTTATCAAACTTTTCAACAAGCTGAATTAGACTTAAAAGGATATTTATTGATATTTGATAGAAATCCCGACGTGGCTATTTATCACCTACAGTATTAAACAGACATACTGTTACGTAAGTCTCCATTATGCCACACCGTCGAAAATGTCAGCTCATTTTATAATCGTTCCACATTACTCGGCGAACAAGTTTTTCGTGGAGTTTCCGCATTTATAAATTGTACAAAGATTGAAAGAATTTTAGAAAATTGATGCATTATTGTCAACTTTTTAAAATTGTTAAAGGCAGAAACAAATTTTCCTTGGGTTCCTGTACCTCGCGGTTGATGAAAACAATTTTTATTTCGCAGAAAAATTCACAGTCCAATCGTGACCGTTTCTGTGACCCAGATCTGTTTCTTTCTTTTTTGGAAAAACTAGACTACAAAACTCGTACAAAATTTTTGTCTCATTTGAGGCAAGACCATCCCCGCCATAGCGCTCAAAGTTCCCTTCCAGTAAGCTCCGTTATAGTGTGGCAACGAAGACGCGGGACGCCAGCGAACGCGATGAAGGTGACCGCTGCATGAAAGAGAGGTCGGTGGGGGAAGCCGGCGTTTGAGGGGCGCCTACCGCGGCCATCGCTGACCTAAGCAAAACGCGTATGGTTTCAAGCTGGAGAGCGCCGTAGCGTAAAGATTGGCGAACGAGAAATGACTCTGTTTATCTGAAACTCGAGAACATGAATTTCGCGAAGCGTCCGACGACCGGAAATTTCGATGATTCCAGGATCGCAAGTGCGACGGTTAGCGTCGTCCTCGCGTCACTCCTGTAATAACAATACTTGACGGCGAGGGGAACGAACTCATTTTCGATAATTGCATAGCGTCGGCCACGTGGCGTTTAACGTGCGAAGCGTTGCATACCTCGGCAATTGCGCGGTACAAGGGGCCCACTTAGGGCCACGTAAAACTCGAACACGCGTTATTGTTTTCCCGGCGGTGCGGTTTTCAGCCGGTGACAATCGGTTTCGCAAAACACGGAAGCGTTGGGAAACCGAAAGGATTTTCCTGGCCGCGGGGAGGGGGGAGATGGGATGTAATTGGCCGGTTACGTGTATCTCCGTGTTCGGAAAACGGCGAAGACAATAGTTCGGCGGTTCCCACTGAACGTGCCGGTAACGACAACGCCGTTATTGCATTATGGATCTCAAGGTGAAAATATAAGCTAATATTCCATGCCATTAGGAACCGGTAGGCCTGGTATAAAAAATGTAACGTGTCCGCTACGGTGGGGATATAACGTTTCTTCTTCGGACTTGGCCTTTTGACGATGGTCAAGGTCACCCGGCCGGTTAATCGTAAGAAAACTGAGTAAACCCACGTCATGCATCAACGGGCATCACCAGCTCGACAACGCTGGATCCGCGTTGCGATACTACCATAGGATCGAGAGAGAGAGAAAAAAACAATCGCGAACGAACAACTGCCTTTCCCGAACCGTCCCGTAAATGTCGCGGAGGGAAACTTTTCAATTTTTCACGATTCGAAACGGTCCTCGAATCAATTCGTTGTCGGGAGTTATCGAAAACGATTACGCGATCGTGTATTATGAATGAGAATAAAATGAATCAAGAAAATACGAATCTAGACATTCTATTGATATCTGCGAGTTGTGCAATATGTGTCCAAAGATTGACCATCGGACTCCTGCGAGCTCTAGGCATATGCCCGAGTCATTTTTTACCCACGCCGACTGCTACAGTTTTCTTTCGATATAAGACGGCGGCTCGGGACCGGCTTATAGAAAAAGAAAAATAGTGGATAGCTGTTTTCTTATTTCGAAATAAAAAGCGTCGTCTTATATCGGAATAAAATTGTGCATATTGACGGAGTTTGTCCCCACCGCCACGGGTCACGAACGACTCCGGCACAGCATACGGAAATGGATTTCGAGAAGTCGACTGAAATGTGCGACGTGCTCCAGCCATTTTTCATTTTCAATCGAACACACGACAAGCTCGAGGCGAACTTGTGCGGTGCATTAAAACAGTTCATGACTGTGCACTTGTAAATCAAGTTTTACGAATATGCACTGTCACAGTTGTTTGTTACCGGTTGCTGCAAGCTTCTGAATTTTTTTGAGGGATTGGTTCACGCGAACGAATACATGTCTGTTTTTCCTCGCCTCTTGCTATGACAAGGAACAATTGTAAACGTGTACCGACTCGATTAGTAACGAATGCCAAAGAAATCAGCTTATAATCGAAACCGCGTTGTTCGAGGGAGCACCGTGTTACAAAAATCCTGCCTTTCGTAAATGTTAAATATTTTACGACCCTCGAATTTTTCCCGTTGTGTAAAATTTCGCGAGCTCTCTGACGCGTATAATAACATTTTCTTCTGCTCCGGTTTGCCCAGAATGGACGACTAAAATTCCGACACCGTGTACATATGGGAATGTGCATGGTCTGGACCATCAATTTTGAAGCCCTCTGCGTAAATCACTGATAAAAATAAAATCACTTGGTAAGCGATACTGGTAAATCACGCGTAATCGGCCCCGATTATACAAGCACGCGGATAAAGCGGCAGGCTTATCTGCGTTCCACTTGCCAATGATTTCGCGTTTCAAGTTCGTTACGTTCGAACATGTAATCTGGCATTTTGATAAGCCACCAGGAAAATATAGACACAGTTTTGGTTTCGTTATGCGGGGTCAGGGTAACCGTTCCTCTCTTTCGATTCGTCGTTACGATTGCCGGCCCAATTACTTAGGATGCTCTCGTGCCTTGGGACCATAATTTTTATCGTCGCACGGAAAAACTGTAACGTGAGTATTTGTTGCCACCGGAAATGTCACACGCGACATGTTAATGTTCTAAATATCGTATCACGCACCGAGGATCCCTTAATTTCGAGAAAGTACTGTTAGCGTACAAAATTTCCGTTCTTGGGAAATAGCGATCAACGTTGTCGCACAACTACGGCCGTTTGTTCACATGTTTGTTTAACCTTTCTTCTTTCGGACAGTCATCGCTCACGTGCGGAACCGTTTCCAAACACATGCAGGCGGACTGGCGTGATCCAAGGGTACGCTCGACACAAAATTCTAGTAATTGACCGAGCGCGGTCGACGGGCGCACAGCGGCGGGAGCGAATCGCAAATTGTAAAATGAAAATTGAAAAATCGGAAGTGCACCCGGTCTCGGTCCCCGCGGAAATCGCTGACAGACCGTGGAAATCGAATACGGGAACTTGACCGGTCGGCACGGTGAATAAGTCACGTGAATGTGTTCATTATTTAACGGCACCGTGTAGGAGGATCGATGTGTATGACCCGAGGTTACCATACGATCGTTAACGCAACGTTCCATCATTTCCACACACGATAGATGAAAAGACACGCTAATAACAATCGACCGCCCGTGCAAGATTACCGCGACATTGTCCGCGGATCGACAACAGTGATAACCTTTCACGAACAATTAATTCAACGTGCTACAGATCGCCGTCGATCTCGACGACACGCAGCGCTCGATTTCACCGAAAACATCGACGAAATTGTAAACAGGAAGTTTTCACTGCATGGAATCCAGTGCACGTGCGCTATTCTCCAGCACAACACACTCAACCCTCCGTACACTATGCCGGAGTCGTTCGTGACCCGTCGCGGTGGGGATAACCTCGAGCGACCGTCAATACTAGGGGTATGCGAGAACCCGAAATGTCGGGCCGGGTAGGCGAAATTTTTTCGGGATCGGGACGAGCACCTGAAAATTTCGGGATCCTCGAAACAGTCGGGATTCCCGCAAGAGTCAAGATTCTCGAAGGATTTGTATTTCCAAAATTATCGGGATTCCCGAAAATTCCGAGAACCCATTAACTACTTATATTATTGATACATTTATGGTTTCGGTGTGTCATATGCACACGTGTGTGACTGTGTATTTACATTTTTGTACTGCACTGCAGAGCAGCTCGGAAAACGGTGGCCGGGTTCTCAAAATTTTTGGGAATCTCGACCTTCTCGGTAGATCTTTATGTAAAATAAATATCGGCCGCACGAATTTCAAAATACTTTAATCTTAATCATCTTAATACGTTGAAACAATACATTGTCGTTCTGATCGACTCGATTGACATGTCGTGTCGTGATTTTCGAAAATCATTGGCGAACGTTCACAAAGAAAAAAAAGAATAAATGAATCAAGAACGTGGGGGACCAAACCCTTCGACAGCACGCATCGTTATCGGGGAAAATTGAATTCGAACAATGGCCGAACGCCATGCTTTGATATAGACATAGTTTCTGATCATTAGTCGCCGTGTCCAATTCGGACGAGCGTTATTAGCAGCTCGGGGTTGCTGGTTTTCTATCGATCTCGCAATAACCTAACTGCCAGAGTGTGCTAAATGACTGTGGAAAGTAATATCACAACAGCGGGTGTTTACAGTCATTAACGCCGGTGGAAATGATCGATAACGCGAGTCACTCCGGTCTAAAGTGTTCGCGTACGGTGACGAACCATACGATCTTCTCGATAAATAAGCTTCATGAGAATGACTCTCGTCGTGCACCTTTTATTAGAAACAAGTTTGCTCTTTCAACTAACTATATTCGTCGCTCGAGTTCGTTGCCACTAGACTGTGGATTTGTATGTAAAATAAAAATGGTCTGCCTTATTTTCAAGCTACAGAAGCTATTTTTATTTCCTTTTTCAATAATAATAGCTGGGAAATAATGCAAAATCCGCAGTCCAGCTATCACCTTTCCGAAACTATTATTAATTCATCTTCATGCGGCGGATAACTGTGACACTTCCACGTGTCACAGTACCCGTATAAACTACAATATTGTACAGTAGTACCTCGCTCGATGGACTAACGAGTCCCTGGAGACTCTTGGTGGGGACAGAGTGGCAAGATCAGGGGAATTGATTCAAATTGAGGGGAAAAAAGTTACCCTCTATCTGCCAGTAAAAGATTGGTCACGTAACATTGTGACACTTGCACGTCAGAGACAAAACGCGTCACGTGGTCAGGTGGTGGCAGAAGCGTGGAGGAATAGCGTTGTAGAAGGGGAAGGTAGAGTGGGGAGACAAGACTTAATCTAGCGACTCTGGGTTAGGATTGTGCTATATAATGTCCCGAAGTAGGGAGTGGGGAAAAAAGGTTGCGCGATTGGTTACCTCCTTCGTTCACGCAACCTCGATTTTTGCCCACATTTTCCGCCCCGTTTCCTTGCAACGATCGGGGTTCTGCTGTACCGTATATACGTTGATTGTAGTAAATTTTGTAATATCACAATTTCAATTGTCGCCTATTACGACTTTACAACAGCTCGTGATTAAAAAGTCGCACAATGAAAAAGGTTAGAGCGCAAACTCAGGTTCAGAACGCAGCTGAACTTCTTAGAAAGACAATTTGATTTAGTCGAGCAATTGCCACTTGTTTCTCTTCCGCAACGATCCACGAGCTTGTATACTTTGTTCGCATGAAAATCTTCGGTTTTGTTTGGTAAAATTAAAACTGCTTTCGTAGTCATGGAACAAAGTGCAGGTTCCCCGTTAACAAGTACGGTATCCAGAGTTTTTGGCAACAATCTATTTTTAAATCAAAACCCGGTTATGCCGAATTACTGATTCGATTGATTCCCTGCGAATTGCAAATGCGCGTTTAGCAATCGGCATCGTCATCTGCCGTACGGACGAGAAAAAACCGCAGGAACTGTTTCCGGCAGCTAACATTTGCGTTTCCTCGTCTGGTTCGTGACTGTGCCGCCATTGTCCGGTTTATATAATTTTGAGGAGACGTCGGTGGAAAAGTACTTCAATAAAGAAGCATCGGATCGGTCCTTGATTTTTATTGAGCCAATCAAAGACGGATCTATGCGGCCGATCCGACGGCAGGCGACGGATCCCGTGGATCCGAGGGTCGGTTTATCGGCTACGATAAACGGCGAGGGAAGGTGCCGTTGCCGGTTCCCCTGATAACGTTAGGGTTCCGGAGGGTGGAAGGGCAAGAAACGCTCGCCAACACAAACCGACTGTAAACATTCCGAAGCACCGGAGAAGTATGACGAGATTTACATAACTCGAACACACAGTCGAACGAGTGAAAACGCACGGGCCGCTTACGAGTCCAAGGTCGATCGACGCGGACTTCGTCGGAGAAAGGATCGACTCCGCAACACTCGAATGAATACGCACGAATTTTAATTTTATTTTTAACCCTCCGCGAACCGGGCGAATAAAAGAACCGCGCGGGATTAATTAAACCCCGATCATTATCCATCTATAAGTAAACTCGGAGAGAATAATATTCTGACAATCATGAAAGGACGAGAAGACTTTTTTCATACTTGACCATACGACTTGGGTTCCTTGTCTTTTCTTCTTAAGAAGTTAGAACAATTAGTGGAAAGGAAATTTTGAACAAATTCCAGAGAAGGAAAGTTGTTTTTTAAGAAGCATGCCGAGACCCTGCTGTGCGATGTGTCACAGCGATTGGCGAATTAAGAGAGATTGGTGATACGACGTCAGATTCGAATCTCTGCGGATAAAGATGCCCGGTCGCTGCTGTCCATCCGCGCATTTGCATACGCGACGCTGCAAGAATGTTAAGCACAATTAAATGCATTCGATGAAAGGAGTACATGTGTACGTGATCTGTGTGCAACGGTGGCTAGACCGAGCTGTTACCCGGTGATCGTGGAGAATTTTCACCGTTTCCTTACATAACTGACTTGCGCAATCTTTAAATTGCTCTCGTCGTTTTTAGGTACGAATTCGGCCAAAAACAAAAGCGATGTTCGCAACGATCCGCCGCGGAAGTCTTTGCAAAAACCATTTACTACTCTAGATCGGTTCTTTTTTTACTCTAGATGCTTCGCGGAGGAGACAATAGATAAGAGAAAAGATCCGATAAGGCTATTTTAAATCAAAGATCGATAAAACTGATTCCTAACTTTATAAGTCACACAGAGTGTATTCTCGTAAGTAGAAAAAGAAAAATGGAATAGATAACTGAAGAGATTTGATAGACGCTGAAGAGCTGGAGAAAATTTGAGAAAATCAAGGTGGCCTTGAAATCTCCGAAACCCCTTTACGCGAATAAAGAAATGTTTCCATCACAATATCTCCCCCTCTGTACCATGGAACGTTCGTATAATTTTTACATATTATTGGAAATAACGGAAATATTCGTGGTGTGCGTGGATCACCCTGTGTGTGTGTACGTACTTTAGTAGTTAACCAGAATTATTGTCACTAAATAGAAAATTTGGAAAATTATAAGGGAATATAACATAATTTATTACTCTGTAGTTCTACCGTTAATCGAATTCAACTGGAAAGCTATACATAGACAGGCACGTTTTGACGACGCATCGATCGGTTATCGGGATGAATATACAGATTCCGTCCTTTTGTTTGCCGATCGACAATAGGCAATTGAGTTGCGGATGTGACGCGGCGGTCATACTTATGCAGGCGCCGGGAATTACGACATAGGTGGCCAATTAAGAGAACGTGCAACCGAATTAGATCGGCGCGCAAATTTATCGGCACGTTTGATCCAACATTTATTTCGCCTGGCGACCGTTGTGCTTGGATCACGAGCACTTGCCGCGCCACCTTCTGAGGCCCCGATCAATTGGAATCTTTACCGTTCGCCCGAGCATTAACTGCCGGACAAGCGCAACGAGCAGATGCGATGCTCGCTTACGTAATTCCCGAATGAACGGCAACCGACGCTGCCCGACTATCGTGCGGCAAACCCACCGAAAACAAAAAAGAAAACAACAACAACAACCTCACTTTCCCCCCCAAACAAACTTCAGACTTCGTTCGGGCCGACGAAACGCGTTCGGATTGCTTCGCACTGGCTCTCGTATATTTCTCCGGTTGAAGCCACAACTTAATTTTCTTTCTTTCAACGTTGATTCTCTTCTTGGACCCGATACAAATAGCTAATCATTAGACTGCCGATCTTCATGCAAAATAAAATAAAAATTTTTCCACGTTTTTACAAGATGTAGGAGCCGCTTAAGAAAAGTTTCCTTTCTTTAATATAATTTGACCAGGTCGAAGGTAATGTATCGATGGCCATTAATTCTTTCAATCTTTTTTTCACCGTGTCAAATTGCGGTAACTTATTTTTACAATTTTGTATAAAATCGGCAGTCTGTTAATCATTTAAAGTAGCTGCTAAAAGATCTGCTCCTTCTACCCTTCTCGATTAATATTTAAAAATCTGTGGTTAGAAATCATGAATCTTTCAAATCAACAGACTTTAAAATCTTTTTATTGATTTCGTGAAGTGACTCGAATTTAGTTGTGTTTCTAGCATTGCAGCGCGAAGGAAAGCGCAGACGATGCGGAGGCCGATGTTGTTCGAAAATTATTATTGAATCCGAACTGAGAGATATTCTATTTATAACTTGTAAAAGTGCTGCGAAAACATTTCTCCTACCATTTTTCGCGTACGTTCGACGCTTACGAGGAAAAACCAGCCAGAAAACAACAACACGAGCACCGCGTGCACGTGCATACATACGCCGCTTAGCCACGGAGCTGTTCAGCGTCTGCCCGTGCGGGCAGCGATTTGCCCTGCACATACACCTGCGAACGAGGCATGCATGTATGGTCGCACGCATTGTCACAGCTACGTGGCCAGCTACGGCTGTGTTACGGCCTACCCCCACTCCCCTAAGTCACCTGTGTTGGGGATATTAGTCTGCTATATAACACGTATGCAAGGGTCAAAATCTAGACAAACTGCTTCAATATTGCAATGAGCAGTTTAGAAGTGGTTAATTGTGTTTCCTAAAAGTCCAATCTACGTCTGTATGGGGCCCAAATTGCGAATGTCTACCTCACCGTGGAGTAATCTGTAATATTCGGCAGAAAATTCGAATTCTGAAGCAGGTATAACGCTACAAGATGGCTGCCGCTGTTCTATACAGACGTAGGCAAAGACATGTACAAACACATGTGTGGTATGCATTTTTAATTCATTACTTACTTATTTAAGACGCAAAGTGTCTAGAAAAAAGGCACCGCGTAACTTAGCGTGACAGTCAAGGCCAAATGGCTGCCTGCCCCCTTAAGTTATTTTAATAACAAATATACAACAGACTTTATAACACGTGCACTCTGTTTCATGGTCACATTCAATCTCTCCCAAAACCCGCGAACGAAGCTTCCTCGATTCGCTTCTTTTTTCCGTTCTTCCCACTCCTCGCTCATACCATCTCTCTCTCTCATACTATTCTCAATTGTTTATTCTAGATTCTTCCGTACACACACACACACAACTTGCACGTAGCTGTGTCCACGGGCATCGGCGGTCGCCCTTGCCCAACAATAAACACGTTGAGCATGGCGTAACATAATAAAAGTAGGAAAAAATTTGTGATCGTAGCCGTAATTTTAGCGGCATTTAGAGGCAACAGTGACGCAACGCCGGGCTTTCCAAATTAACAAAAAAGAGGAAGAAACGAAAGTAGACCGCTTCTAGGGAAAATCGGTGGTCAGGTAAAGCAATAACGTCGAAGCATTTTATTCTATGCACGCAAAATGTCGGCTACGTGGCGAATGCATGAACACGATTAATGCATTACGTGTATTGCGTGTTACATAGGTATACTTCAATTAACTATTTTCTATTTGCGTCCGCCGTATTTGTTTGGTTTTACAACTACACACGGAAAGGAAATTTAACAGTTCTTCGAAATGAAATATAAATAATATATAACGGTGACACTTCTAACGGGTTATCTTGTGCAATATTATCTGTTGTTAACTCTTTTCCGAGTTGTTGCTTGAAAGGAACGTGTTACGCTTCTCTTCCGATTAAAAAAAAAAAAATTCAATGATAGGCTACCACTAGCTAAAGCGTTCAAATCCGTGATAATATTTCTGTGCTTTATTTTCATTGCATATGCAAGAGTCGATATTTCTCACGAGCCGTATTTATAATCACCAGCTCGCGGATGTTTATGCAACTTCGAATGTGCATAGATTAAATTATAAAAACGTGAATAGAAACATTCCTTCGACGGCTTATGGCTTTGACACGCGAGAAAATAATATTGTGTTCGAAGTTTACTGGAACTGCATAAAATGTTTTTAACTGATCACTTTGCCGTTTCTGTGATACCATCTTACAAATTTTTTGCTACCAAGAAAGGTCGATTAAAATTATTATTTTATCATGCTTCGATTGGTTGCAGCCGATAAAAACGCGTAGAATATATTTAAGCAATCAACCTTTTTGCTTTAGGATTTTTTGCGATCAAGAATACTGGACATTGTTCGAGTATAATACCACCGTTAAAGTTGAGTAAAATTATCAGTTTACTGTACCTCGCTGATAACACGTAACGAAACCATTTGTTCTTTGTTTTTTTTTACATAAATATTTTGCAATTTTTAACGATAAGGAATATTGAATATTATTTAACTGAAGGACAACTCGCGCGAATGAAAACATTAATATACAAAGAATTACAGAATTTGAATACCCGTGGCTTTTTTCAGACATTTTACTGTGATAATGTTTTATCGCGCACTGAAAATCGAGAATTCTGTGAAAGTATTTCAATCTCAGCAGAGCCGAATGATCAGCTGTTCCGTTCGATCAATATTTTCGATGCTCGGAGCTACACCATCACTATCACGTGACCGCATTTCAGCGGTGAGCATTCACCTTGCGAAGCGAGTGCACGTGTACTCGGCGAATTTTTCGAATCGATTTTCTCGGTAACCGAGCCTCCGTACGAAAAAACTGTTTCACAACATCGGCTTGTTCTGCGGGAGGGATCACCTTGGGCGGATTCAATTCCGAAAAAGACCGAAAATATTTTCAACATAGCAAACAATTTGCGTGCACAATCGTGGACGAAACTGACTGGTCTTTTTTATACGACAAAAAGTTGCCGTTTACCAGCACCTAATTAAATATTTACTCTCTCACCTTAAACATGATTTATATATTCATAATATTGGTGGGATGATTTAGTTTATTACGTGTTCACAACCTGAGGTTCGTCTATCATCAATGTGAAAGAATAAATGTTTAAATTCAAAACCTATGTTAGGTTTTAAGAATTTTTAGAATTTTATTTTGTGCCAACTTCTAAAAATTTTGTTTTGTATCAATTTTTCTTACGATGAACATTCTCTTCTTTTATCCTTTGCAACTGATAATAAAAATACATTATCGTTAAGTTATTTATTGTAATATGCAAATAACGAGAGAAGTGTATTTCTTTATATCAATTTTTTGATTTCTTGTGCCTACACGTGAATTAGCAGCGAATGACCGACAAACGCGTGCAAGGAGGTATTGTACTCGGTTTACATTCTTCCCAGTTGACATCACAGGGTCATTGTGATCATTGTGTTTACGGTACTTCTAAATAAGTTTCCTTATCCCCGTTTTGAAATGAGTGTACAATTGTAGTACGCGGCATACTATATGAACGGCCGGAAAGCAATCTTTAGGCCAGAGCTGATGCCCGCGCACACAGCTATGGGCAAAACTAGAAGGCAAATGATTTTGCGGAGTGGGGGTAGGTCGCACAGTGGTGTCAAATGGCCAAAATAGTTATTTACCGTGCGTATATATCCGTAAAGAATTTTTTTTAAAATCTGACTTTGGCAAATCATGCACGCACTATTAGGCTATACAAAAATCATTTTTTTTTTATAAAAATCGAAAATTTATCAAATGAATTTTTCGCCGCCTTGGCACCACCGTGGGCCGCACAATGGGCAATTTGGACGAAATCGGATTCAAAATCACAGAACTTTCGATAGAAATGAGGTAGAGCGCTGAAATTTTTTTTAAATTAAAGCTGAAACTTTGAAGAAGTTCGCTTTAGGCGAACAATTTGTTCTAATACAGGGTGCCAGAAAAATAAGGACACCGACTCGCCAGTCGATCGAGTACGCAATTCCGCGTAAAGCGGTCCCCGTGCACGTTATCAATTATCGTGGGAGTTATACAATTTTCTTCGCTATGACCGTCGGAGCGGTAGTCGTAACCTGTGCCGGACTGTCGTACACGATCATGTTTGACCATAGTACAGCTTGGTCGTAAAATCTGTTGTATTGTAGCTCACACGTACGGCGAATCAGTTCGAACGATTTTCTCAGCGATTTCACCATCGAAACAGAAATATTAACCCTTTGCACTCGACGCTATTTTCAATATAAAACTAAATTTTTCTTCCGTCTTACAATCTTTTCATTTTATTCATACGAAACTGATCCGATTTGTACATATAATATTGGGATATGGGGTTTAGTATAATAAACACTCAGTTGATTTAATAAGAAAACTGATTTATTTAAAGAGATTCGGAAGGACTACTTTAGCTCCTGACACCTCGATACTCTGGACGAGACTAACGAAAAATGTGCAACGGAAAACCGTTGCTTAGGTTTGAAGCCAGGAACGAAAGAAAAAGGCCTGGGCCTGAAAAGTGTTTATGACACCCCCCGACCCTTAAGAGTCGGGGTACTGCCGGAGACCCATTGCTAAGAGTAATATTCAGCCTCCGCGTTCCCGGCACTCTAAAGTGATTCTCAACACAAAGATCATTTTTTGCTTATATGTACAATTAGATATGAAAAATCCAACATATAATATTTAAATGTTTAGTAATCTATTAAATACAAATTTTGTAATCTAACAAATATTTTGTAATTTCTTTGAAATAATGCCACAACAATTTTTAGTGGTGCTTCAGCCTTATGATTTATTTCGTGACCAGAGAAATTATATCAGGCGAGAAACAAAGGAGGTTAGAAACTGTAAGCGTAAATATTCCTAATTACAAATTTAAGGGTGAACAGAAGAATTAATTGAATTGATGGAGGAAATTAAATAATTATGATTAGCTAATGACCCAGCAGTTGATGCGACATAGAACCATAAAAGAAAAAATATTTTCAGAATTGTTCATAATTCTTGTTTCGTCTTAAACAATGTTCTCTGATCTAGTCAGTCTTTTGTCCCGGCATTTATCAAAAGATATTCGTACGTTCCCCCTTTGTAATCAATAGCATGCGAGCAACGTCTGTACTTTGTACATAGTAAACATAAACATCCGGTCGCTCGTTGTTCTCGCAATAAATCGCTATTGTCCGAAAATTAATATTAATTAAGGCTCAAGGAACTAATGAACGATCGTATGACCCGGGAGAGAAGAAAAATACAATTTATCACTGGATCGAACTGAAACATTTTCCATCTTCCCGCGAGAACACGCGGGATATTTGAACGACAAACTCTTCTGCACGCTTTCCTGCTAACGGTGTCGAGTGAAAGGTAGCGTAATATTTAGTTGTCTAAATCTATTCGAAGATTTTGTTTATTCGCAGAATTGTTTTCCCAACCGTTGACCGTGCAAACGCACGCGAAGAGAATTTTCAACTCAAAACGGTATCGATTCTCCCCCGGTTCGATTATCTCGAAAACGAAAAACGTCGCCGCACAGTTCCAACCGATTTTGTCGAACTCGAGTGGTCCCCGTTTTGTTCTATTGCCAGGAATAGGTATCCGGAGCAATTCGCCAAAGGAAGGCGTTGATAAACTTTAAATATTTAAGTACGACAATAACGTTGCTGTAACTGCCGCATACCAGTTCTGCAGAAGCTGCAATGCACTTTGGGTAATTGTGCGGTCAAGATTGAACACTGTATCACGGTCGCGGACGGACGTTTTAAGAATGTAATTACGTTTTCCGTTGGGCCCGTTTGTTAGGCCACTTTTCCTATTCCGCGTAAACAGGCGAACGAGAAGCGTACACACGGCAATTAGGTCCGAGAGTCGCGAGTGCAACGAGTGCACTGCTGAAACGAGAGGTCATCGGCAGTTTCTCAGCAAAAAACCTGTTGCTTCGCGTTACGTTGTCTCGAAGTTTAATCTTTATTGTGGCCATGCAGGAAGAGTGCCAATCGAAAAACCTGGAACCTCGGCCAAGTCGGTAAATGAAGCGAGACCGGCAATAGATCGGTCGGTTAAGCACCGTTCGCATATAGCCAGAATGACAAAAGAAAAATCTGATACCGTCAACACACCGAAGACTTCAGCGATCCCGAGCTGCTCGGCGAAATTTCGAAAAGCTACGTGCCCCACGACGCGTGACACTTTGCCGTAAACAATAAACATGTTTTCGACCCGCCGACAAGTCACGGAAGGGTATAACGGCCGAGTCAAAAATCATCATTAAGATTTCACCGATAACTTTGAACACGGTCGGACGGTAATTGACGGAAAGGCACACTCGTAACCGTCAATCACCGTGTACAAAGTTCTTTATCACGAACACCCGTTCACTCAACTTCCCCGTCGAAGGTTTCACGGTGTTTGTATAATAGAAACTTACCGGGGGCAACTAATCCTGGCTGTAGCACGATAAACACTTTGCAAACACAATAAGGACGACATAACCCGCGCACCGAACTAAACCGGCCATATTGTTTACTGGAACAGTATTTGGCCGTGTGCCCGCTTTCACTGTTTTGCGGATCTACCGTGAAAACGATGGGTACACTATCTGTTGTCCGACGGACCTAACCGTGCGATTCCTACGTATCGGTAACTGAAACGACGTTGCTCGATTGCAGACGTTGAGATCGGCTTTTATCGACAGAACCTGCCCGGGAATTGTAACGTTCGCTTGAATTTGCAGAGGGAGCTGATGCTCGGAACCAACATAAATTGTATTCGCTTACGGCAGAGAGGATATAGAGAGCACGAACGAGGTGTAGGAGTAGAGCAAATTTTCTGTGACGTCACGACTGTAGAGAAAGGAATGAGCGAACGAGAGAATAGATACAGTCTCATCTACAATCCATAAGAAATATTTAATCTTTTTAGTTCCTATATATAAAATTCATTGCACAATTGTAATGCTATCCTTTCATTTACAAAAACTTTACGGATGAACGAATTACGTTTAACATAGGCAGGGTAAATTATAAACGAGTTACTGTAACATATTCGTTTTCTTAGTCAAATATTTATTCTGAATTGTCAAAATATATATTATTCGGTATATATACAAATATTTATTCGACATTAACAAAATTATATTTAATAGCATGCTTTGTATATCTTATACGTATCTCTTACTGGTTAATTAAAACTAACATCAAGTTTGTATCATTTTTCTTTCGCAATTTTCTTGGTAATTTCGCCATCGAATTATCAGCTATTTTTGTCTTCGCACAATCAATAGTTCTCAAGAGAATCTTACTTTGTCGAAGATAAAAACGATGTACGATATTTTTTCTCTAATGTAATAAAGAGAATATTTTGAGTAAAAAATACAAGCATTTTTATTCACATCTTGAAGATTAATAGAACTTTCTTATGGTTACTTGATATAAGAAATGCTGTAGCTATCGAAAGTCTGTTCGTAGCTATATGTGAAAGGAGTTTAATCATTTTCTTTTTGATTCACAATTTATTGAAAGTAGTTTATTGATTTACAAATGTATAATTGCCATCGCTATTGTATAAAAAATCCTAAACTATTCATACTCGACTTATAAAGGATTATCAATCCTCCGTCTTAGAAGATACTAGAGTCAGAGATATACTATCTCTAGCGTACACTTCACACGATGTTTGTTTGCTTTTGTTTCGCCTTCATTCCTCATCGTTTTTTCTCATTTTCCAAACTTGCGCCTTGCGCACAACAGACTATGCAACGCAATGGTGGGGATAGAAATCGACATTGTAGAGGAGTCGCCAAAACGCGACCATGTAAACGGTATATTGAATGTTTATCTGTGTTTATCAGTGATCATTGTTTGAAATTAGTGCGTTTTCCGAAGAATAATTTTATGAAAATCTGACACACCGTCGTTTAATTCTCGTCACGGCTTGTAGAACGCTTCAAACAAGATCCTAATGTCCTTCAACAAGGTTGTGTAATTTCTGTGAGTAAACAACATCTTTTTGGAGGTAAAAATCGGTGGAGGTGCGTCTGTATTAACGTGTTGATCTGATTAGTGAATCTTGGCCACGGGATAATCGAGATCGTAAATCAATCTATTATTTGTTACATACAGATTTTGAATACGACGAGAGAAACTTTGAGAAATGCTCGAACATTTTTTTGATAGTCCTGTTCCTACTGTTTCGACTCACCCACTTTGTTTCGGTACCTTTACGTTGAATTAATTTACGACTTCTTTGAATTTTTAGCACATTCACTTTGATATTTTGCAACGTCACCTCACCTTAAATACATTATACAATGACAGCATTTGACTCACTAATATGTTCGAAAAAATTATATGGAGTATTTTAATTGTAAAATATCTTTTGCATATATGTATTGATTATGTGTTGATTAAAAATTTTGTAATTGCTGATTTCGGATAAACGTTTGTTTTATTAATATTGAGCTTGGCTTGGAAAGCTATTTACTTGTCGGAGTATAATTATAGTATAATTGCATTATAGTTTTTTCTGGATTCTAGAAAAAATCGCAATGCCACGCCAGAAATTTCATAAAAAAGCTCTTCCTATCGGGGAGGACACAAGAATTGCTGTGAACTTAACTTTGAAAAAATTATTGGAAACACCGGAGCAGAAGGAATTAGGTTTTCCATCGTCGTATACAGCAGAAGAAAGAGCGTATATTCATAGACTCGTTTCGGATCTTGGATTAAAATCTAAAAGTAGAGGGTAAGTAAAACACATATGCTTGAATTACAATTGATGAAATTTGTGATTTTGTTTTTCTCAACAGTAAAGGTCCAAATCGTTTTTTGACGGTTTACAAGAGAGAGGGTTCGACTATAGTACAAGCCGATGCTGTAATAAAGTTGCAAAAGGCATCGCGGCAAAGTATTTACAACTTGCTGCAAAGTTTTCCTCTAAATCATAAAGAATGTCAAGATTTACTACCACCTGTTGAGCGTGTGCGACCTCTTAATACAGATGGTATTAATATTATTCTTAGTTTTTGTTTTTATATCAAATTTTCAGTAATCACAAAGTTTTTCATTTTCAGTGTCTGTGAATACGAACACTAAAGCTATGGGCAGGTTAAACAACAGTGTGTCACAAGTACCACAACTAAAAACTAATCTTGATGTGTTGAACTTTCGCAAGTCTCTTCCAGTTTTTAGTGTTAGAGGAGATATTATTAATGCGCTAAACAGCAATGATGTGGTGATTATTGGAGGTGAAACTGGTAGTGGTAAAACTACTCAAGTTCCTCAATTCATACTCGAACATTGCCAACAGATGCATCAGCCTTGTAGAATTATTTGCACTCAACCAAGAAGACTATCAGCTGTTTCTGTGGCTGAAAGAGTAGCGTTTGAAAGGGACGAAAAGATTGGTCAAACATTTGGCTATCAGATAAGACTCGAGAGTAGAGTTGCTCCAAAAACTCTTTTAACATATTGCACGAATGGTGTATTACTCAGAACTCTTATGGCAGGTGATTCTGCTTTAAGTACAGTGACACATATTATTGTAGACGAAATACACGAACGCGATAGATTTTGTGACTTACTTCTGATTGCACTTAAAGACGCGCAGATGAAGCATAGCTCTTTAAAGCTCATACTTATGAGTGCTACGATGGACGTTAACATTTTTGTGAAATATTTTAATAAGTGTTCAGTCATTAGTATAATGGGTAGATCATTTGACGTAGATACATACTTCCTTGAAGATGTTTTAAAAATAACTGGATACATGACAAAAGAGATGCTTACTTCGAAGAAGAAACTCATGAACAAGAAAGATGAGCGTAAAGTTTTAGAGTCCTGGATTCAATATAAGCCTCAGCAACCAAGTTCAAGTACAATGAGCGAAAGGTCTTTCTTGCCTGCTCCAATTTTAGATCAACAATGCGAACCTATTCCGGAGAAAGTGAAACTAGAACCACGGTTAATAGAAGAAATGGATAAAAGTATTTGCGATGCATGGTTATGCGGTGGTGAAGACAATTTCGCACAGCTTTTGTACTTCATACTTTCTGAAAATGTTTCTGTGGATTATCAACATTCCATAACATCTCTAACTCCACTTATGGTCGCAGCGGGTAGGGGATGCATAAACACCACGGAACAACTTTTAAACTTAGGTGCAAATTTAAATTTACGAGCTGCCAATGAGTGGACTGCGTTAGACTGGGCGAAAAATATGAATCAAACAGAATGTGCAGAGTTGATAGAAGCCTATATGAAAACTTATGATTATTCAGTGCAAGATGATGCAATAGCACAGACAAGAAATGCCCCGCTCTCGGAAGAAGATAAACTTTTGTTAGCTGCTTACCATCACACATTTGATGACGACAATATTAATTACGATCTTCTGTTACAATTAATTCTGCACGTTCATTTGAAAATGCCTCCTGGCTCTATTTTGGTATTCTTGCCAGGATACGACGATATTGTCACTATGAGAGAAAAAATAAATAACGAAGAAAAAAAAATGACTCAGAATTTACGATATGTTTTATATGTCCTTCATTCGAATATGCAAACGTGCGATCAAAAGAAAGTGTTCAAGCCAAGTCCCCAGGGAACTCGAAAAATTATTCTTTCAACGAACATAGCCGAAACTAGTATTACAATTGATGATGTAGTTTATGTAATCGACTCGGGAAAAGTCAAAGAAAAATCGTTCGATGCCCTGTCAGGAGTGTGTATGCTTAAATCGAATTGGATCTCTCAAGCTTGTGCTAAGCAACGTAAGGGTCGAGCAGGAAGATGCAGAGAAGGCATTTGTTATCGTTTATTCTCGTCGATTCGATACAACAGTCTGCAGCCTTATCAAACTCCAGAAATTTTAAGATTACCTTTGCAAGAATTATGTTTATTTACAAAGCACCTGGCACCGGGAAACACACCGATTGCTGAATTTTTGGATCGAGCTATAGAACCACCCACTAGCATAGTAACAAGGAATGCGGTACAATTACTAAAAACTATCGACGCTTTAGACCCATGGGAAGATTTGACCGAATTGGGAAGCCATTTGCTTGATTTACCAGTAGAGCCACGACTTGGTAAAATGTTATTGTACTCTGTTGTCTTGAAATGTTTGGATCCAGTCTTAACCATTGTATGCAGTTTATCTTACAAGTATGTAAATTGATCCACATTAAAGTGATATTGTTCAAGTAAATAGAGGTAATGATATGTGAAACAATTAATTACAGGGATCCCTTTGTTTTACCTTCGCAGCCATCACAGAAAAGAGCTGCGACTGCAGCTCGCAAAAGGTTTGCCACTAACACTTATTCTGATCATATGGTATTGTTACGTGCTTTTCAAGGTTGGCAAAACGCGCGTGCAAGTGGCAAGGAGCGTTCGTTTTGCGAACAAAATTTCATTTCCGCAGCGGTGATGGAAATGGTGTTTGGAATGCGTTCACAACTACTTGGCCAGCTTCGTGCATCTGGATTTGTTAGGGCAAGAGGTCCAGGTGATATAAGAGATTTAAATTCGAATTCAGAGAATTGGGCAGTAGTGAAAGCAGCCTTAACTGCTGGCCTATATCCGAATTTAATACGAGTTGATAGGGAACACATGCAGCTAAGAACACAGTACGTTGTACACTTTATGTGTAATAGCAAGATTTCATCAACGTTCTTATTGAATATCATCAATCAAAACTATTATTGTAGGAAAGAAGTGATGGTATTCTTACATCCATCATCGACCCTGAGGGACTGTACAAATTCGAAGATGGCATGTTTGCAGACACGCTCTCCTTATGTTGAGTCATTACCTTGCGAATGGTTGCTCTATGAAGAATTGTGTCGCACAGGTCGTTTTTGTCATGTAAAAATGGTTACGTTGGTTAATCCATTAACAGTAGCATTGTTTTGTGGACCAGCACGGTTGTCAGTGGATGTAATTTATGAAGCAGAATGTAAGTTTGTTTGTTACGGTACCTAAAAAAAAAACCAAATCCTATTTAAAAAAACATTGATGATCTTGAAATTTGGAAAAACCTGATCTTAAGAAAATTGTTTGTTTACCATTACACTATGTCACAATATTTGACTTTGTACGTTTCAACATCTGTATCCTTCATTCACAGCTGCACCAGAAAGCGAGTCCGATTCGGAAGTTGATGATAGTAATGAGGGTACAATTTTTAAGCTTGACGATTGGGTAGTATTTAAACTCGACCCGGAGACCGCAAGATTTTTCTTACATTTAAGACAAAAATGGAACGCTTTGTTCTTGAGGCGTATGAAAACACCAAACAAAGCTATGTCACAGTTAGATGAAAAGGTAGTGAGTACGTTAGTAAGTGTAATTACAAATGAAGAACAAGCGTGCGGGCTGCAGCAACCGTCTGGTATTGGACAAAGACCGCGCCCATCAATCGTTGACTACTATCCTGCCAATCCTAGACGAACGGATGATTTTGTAGAGGTAAATTTTTAATTTTCTTAGTCATTTATAATGTACATAGAAATTTTCACATTATTTCTTAATCATCTGTACATTAATACAAATTCTTTTATTTTCTAGAGAAATTTTTAAATTTGGACAAAAGAAGAACATTTTATTGTTTGTGATCCATAAGAAATATTAAATTTTTTTAGTTCCTATATATAAAATTCATTGCAAAATTGTAATGCTATCCTTTCATTTACAACAACTTTACGGATGAACGAATTACGTTTAACATAGGCAGGGTAAAATAAACGAGTTACTGTAATATATTCGTTTTCTTAGTCAAATATTTATTCTGAATTGTCAAAATATATATTATTCGGTATATATACAAATATTTATTCGACATTAACAAAATTATATTTAATAGCATGCTTTGTATATCTTATACATATCTCTTACTGGTTAATTAAAACTGATATGAAGTTTGTATCATTTTTCTCTAGAAAATTGTCTCAAAAAGTTTACGTACATGACTGAAATATGTTATACAGTATTGAGGATTAATAACACTTAATTTAAACAAATATAAGTATAATTTGATGCCTTATCATAATATCTACTTTATTATAATGCTGATTTTACGAGATTGCTTCGTATTTCCAATTTACTACCTAAACAGTACAACATGAACAACATGTAGGAATCAAAGTAGATCTTTGTACCTATTAAAAAACTATAATATTACTGTATAGATGTAAATTTTAAGTAATGTATTTATATTTTGTACTAAACATAAAGTACTTAAAGCTATAATTTACTATACAAATTAATCGCATTAAAAAGATCTACTTATTTGCAAATAAATTAATAGTTCAAAACTATTAAAGAAAATCTAAATTGTATAGTTTACTAATATTTTTATTGTCATTGTTGTCACCTTTATGAATTTGCATGAAGTATTGGACTATTTTATATAATATGTACGAATTTTACATAAATCGCGTTTTTATTTGAATTTGAATGCCTCTGCATCATTAAGTACAAAGTTTATGTATATTGTATTTTAAATATTTCGGATGAGATTTAAAAAAAAGACTGTTTATTTTCTACATTGTAAATCTAATTTCTTAATTTTCAATAAAATGTTTAGGCAATAGGTATGCATTGTAGTGTTTAGAATTATTGTAATAATTTTTCGTGTGATAATAAAAAAGCTATATATCATGTACAAATGTGTGTATTCAATTCTGAGATATTGATCATTTCTTAATATGCATGTGATTATTATCTTTAAGTGACCTTTGGACTACTTGAAATAATATCTGCGTCAATAATGATGACACATATACTAAAATAATATTTTGAGTATATTTTTTAAAATTATATTATTTGCTATTATTTATACATTTTTATTTATCCAACTTACCCACTGAAGACAAGACATATTATACTAAGGTTATTCCAAATTTTTTAAAAATATATTAATCAATTAGAAAGTTTTTAATGATAGTGTAAAATGCGAAGCAAAATGTGTATTTGAACTTTAGCACGCCGTATAATGTATTGTATCACATGTAGACGGTATTGTCTTTATATAGGTAATAAAATTCAATTTTCGTAGAATATTAAAAACAATTTCGAGAGTTTAGTTTTGTAAAATACATTAAGTTAAACAATGTCTCTGGTTATATGCAATTTTCATCGCATGTCAACTGTATCTAGAATCTTAGAAAAGTCAAAAGTGTTTTACCCTAACCTAACACTACTTATGCGTTGCAAATCAGGTGAGCTAATTAAACATCTAATTAAAATTTACCGGTGTGGAGATGATTTCTGACGTAATAATATTATGATTACAGATGATACAGTCGTGGCTATTGGTGACATTTCAAAACAAGTGAAATCAGCTCAAAATCCTGAATACGTACCAAGGAAGTATTGTAAGTGACACAAGTTCTGTAGAATTTTGTTTCTTTTGGTTATTTAAATACAAAGTAACAATGAATTATCATTTTAACAGTATTAAAAACAACTACTCAAGAAGCATTAAAACATTTAAAATGGATGCTCCAGAAAGATATTTTATCACAAGATATTTTTCTAATGGGTGGGCCAGGAAACAGGCGAAGAGAATTAGCCCTGGCATTTCTTGAACTTACTGGCCATGAATTGGAGTTTATTGCACTCTCAAGAGATACGACTGAGGCAGATTTGAAACAAAGAAGAGAAATAAAATCTGGTACTGCTTATTACCATGATCAGAGTGCAGTGAGGGCTGCGACAAATGGAAGAGTTCTTATTATTGAAGGTGTCGAAAAAGCTGAAAGAAATGTACTTCCTGTTCTAAATAATTTATTAGAAAATCGTGAGATGCATTTAGAAGATGGCAGATTCCTTATACCAGCATCTCGTTATGACAAATTACTTCAGGTATTATGTTATATTGAATCGTATATATTGACTAAAGATATTTATGCATTTGTAGCACACATGAACTTTTAAAATATGAGAAAACATGTATATTTGATAAAAACTATAAAAATGGGAATTTGCATAAATATTAGTAGTCTAATTATTGTGAATCAATAACTGTTATGGGTATCAATATGAGCGATTAAATATTCGTATCAGATGCATAGCCAGGAAGAACTGGATGCTTGGAATCTGGTCAGAGTTAGCGAAGACTTCAGAGTTATTGCATTGGGTTTGCCGTCGCCACAATATCCTGGAAATCCATTGGATCCTCCTCTCAGATCTAGGTTTCAAGGGAGACATATACCGCCCTTAAGCTATAAAGTAAGTATATTTAAAAGTTTGAGTATTACGCGTATCAATGATATATCGATATAAAATTCGTCACATCGATATAGAAATACACTGTAGCATCAAGTGACCATTGGCGGGTGACAAAATCAATAAAAACATAGTAAGTAGAAGACATAGTAAGTAATCATTGGAATATGGTAAAGAATTATTGTCATGATAGGGACGGATTTTATGAAACTCGAATTTAAAACGTTTTAGTTATTTTTCATAAGATAACAAGTGCAACAGAATGTTAGATTCGTCAAGCCGATTATGGAATTACCATCAATTTGTTATAAATTGACACACAGCCACTAGATTACAAATCAAGATATATTTATCATATATGAAACTTCTAAAATATAACAGAATCTTTTAGTCATGGCAAGAAATTTTCCCTTCATTTCAAAATACTGAAAATTAAATATGAAAATGAGAATGTGCACAAAGATCTGCAGACTGTTGATCATATACATATGAATTCTTAGTGCACTTTTCTAACATTGCCAGTGCAATAACATTTGGACTGAAGTTATATATGAAACCGCGGTACACATAAAAAATAAAAAGAAGCAGCAATATAAAGGTCAAAATGAACATAGAAAAATTAGATGAACAAAAATTAAGTAACAAGAGTAAGGACGCCCGACCACACGCACAAAGCAACCCTTGCTTGTCTCTTATTAGCAATTCGAAGCTGCATAAGTCTCATGTGGCAACGCTCTGTAATTACTGTCGCAGCTCGGAGGAGACAGCGGCACCTGCAATTTGCTCGAGTTTTTACCCTGATTTATGGATACGTAACAGCGTACTATCGGGCATGGGGTGCGGAGGTCGCACCCACCCCTCCAGCCAGCCATCCCTTCCGGTGCCTGTTCCCTTCCTATATAAACAGTTCGTCGCAGCGCTATGGTCACAGTCATCGCGGTTTGGATCGCGTGTCCCGCACACGGGAGCACTGTTTGTCCCCTGTGTTCAGTTGAAAGTCGATACATCGACGTCGAATCGTCACAGAATTCACAGGAAAACTGTAAACAATATTTTCACATTTTTCCGACCTTCAGCAAAAAAGTAGAACGATGCTACAAATCGCAGACAGTAGTGAAGCATTTTCCTGAAGACGAACCTGATAAAATCGTTTCCCCGGTTGAGATCTTCTATGAGAGGATCGGGTTTGTTCGGGTCAGAGTTTTCAGCTCCTGATGTCGCACGCGTACGGCGGTATTTCTCGTTGACTATGCCGCCTATATGGTCGTCCTCGGAGAGACCGTTGTCTGTTCGCACCGTCTGGGTGGACGGCATACGACACGCGATCCTGTCGCCCAACGATCCTCTGATCGATCCTAAACTGCATCGTCGTTCCCGCGAGACCAGGATCAAGAGCTGCTCGCCGGAGTATCGACGGAGCGGCTCGGAGTCGAGGCTGGATCGTCTGAACAGCTGTTTCAGCAACCTGCACGTGGTCGTCGGCGGCAGCAACCCGTCGGAAAACAAGTCTTCGAGGGTCTACCGGAAGTCATCCGCGCCTCCCTGCCCGAGGCTGTCGACGACCGCTTCGTCCACCAGCACGGAACCTCTGGAGGATCGTAAGAGGCTTGTCGCGGACCGGCAAGATGAACCAGCGAAACCGAGTATCGACGTTCTGGCGACAAGAGCGATCTTCAAGGACGAGATTTGCAGGCGGAGAACGCCGGAGCCGGATCCGTGCTCGAGCAGGATCGAACGAAGACAGCCGGAGAGGACGTTCGATACTTTCTGGAACCCGTTGTTCGAGAGGGTCCTCCAATGGCTGGATTTGTCGGGGCGGGCGCAGAATTACGAGTTCGAGGAGGACTTTGCGGAAAGTTCGCCGCGGGAGAGGGACCGGAAGTGGAGGCTCATGAAGAGGAAGATACCGCGGTTCAAGCGAGAGTCGTTCGCCGGGAAGGAGAGGGTTGTGATACAGAATTACAAACTGCAGAAGGATCACGATCCCGAGTGCGGTAGGAGAGATAACGCGATCCTGCGGAGGAGGCTGCCGAAGATAAGGAGCGCGAAGGAGGATCAAGATGTCGACGAGACGTCGGATCTCTTGTTTTGCGTGTCCTCTGCGAAGGCGAGTTTGAAGACGGAGGAGAACGAGTCGAAGGACGAACCTCGAACTCGGGAAAGGGTGTCAGCGGTGTGGTCTCCTCCGAGGCGTCTTCAGCTGCACGTGGTGATGCCTAATCTTGCTTCCAAGGAGAACACGTCCTCGCAAGAATCGTTGATTAACGATTAGACGAGGATAGTATTTTTATAAACGTGTTGTGTAGTCGCTATATAAATTGTATGAATTTTTACACGAGTACTTTACGAGGATATTTGCTTTCTGTCTTCATACATCTTCTTCAACTTCTGTATCTGGCCTTTGAAATCGATTTTAGAAGTCGACGTAGAGTAGTCGAACAGTTTGTCAAGACTTTCTAATGAACAAGTTCGTAGAAGTAGACGATCCTTGCGGGGTCTACCGCTGAAATTACGTCAGAAGGTAATTATGCCCTGATTGTCCTCTCATCAAATACATTTGATGAGAAATTTGAAAAGTGTGACAACCTTTAGACCATTTTTTAATAGTTTGAACGATGAAGATGATGACGGGGAATGGTTTTATTTTTCATGAAAGTATTTTCCTCGACAAATGATTATAACGATAGACGGTTTGATTCAATTGATCGAGTACTTTTCACTCTAATGATACGAGTTTAATCATTCATGTGAACATAAAATCACGCAAAAGATGCCGGTAGACATTAATTTTTGTATAAACGTCTGCACAATGTGCACCATTGGAATATATTTCTTGCTATTATTATGTTGCGAATAACAGAATATTAGTGTGCTCTAATAAGAACAGCGGCGATATAATAGTCTGCAGCACAATAGTGCCGCGATCGTGGCGATTAGAAGTTTCGTAGGCGATCGAGTCCGTCACGTCACACTTTGGCACACCTCGATGAATCCAATTTTATCGGAAGTCAATTCGACATCCATTATTCGCCGCGCGTGAAGAACTAACAAGGGAATGGTGCCGGGGCGAGACGTCGCGATGTACAGCGATTTACATGTATTTTTCCGGGCGCAAAGGCCCGTGGATCCGAAACAGTAAGTAAAAGTCCTAACGAGGGTCACTTAAAAAGTCGAAAGTGATTAGGGCGCACGTGGCATTTAAACCACGGTTTAGGACACTGTTCCGTGACGGAACGAAAGAAACGTTATTTTGCAAGAATTCTTTGTCACGCATCGCAATTTGCCGAGGAAATAGTTTTACACCTATAAATCTCGTGCACACCGTAAAAACGAACCATTCCTCAATTTTCTCTGGTCTTAGTTTTCCGGTTCCGTTTGTATCGTTATTGAAATTTGCTGCAGTCAACGGAACGAAGGAACTCGTTACATGCACTGAAAATGTAACTTATGGATCATTTTTAATATTTGTATTGAAATGGATTTGTTTATTTCGTACTTTGTTCACGGTAACAATTTTTCATGGAAATAATATTCCGGATGTAAAAAAGGGAAGAGGAACTAAAATTTTGACACTCTTTCTTTTCTCCTCGATCAACTCGCCCGTGGTACATTGAACTACGGTAATTTATTAGAATTTCCGGATCGCGTGATAGCGTCTCCGCACAAAGAGCATTAATACCATAATTGCTCGGCGACATATTTCAAGAAGTTCGTAAAACCTTGTCCCCCGGGTATATTTATCGCGACGTCCGAGGAATATAGTGTCGATCTTATCTCCAACGACAATTTCTACCGAAAAGTTTGCAGTTAATCAACATTGCAGTGGTCGTTGTAAGGCCTTCTCTGCCAGTGGAAGTGATTAAGGGTGCCACTGAACGCAATGTCGAAATCAAGCAATTCTACAACAATTTCGTTACTCGCCATTCTCGTTTAATACTACTGAGAAATCCAATTAATTTGACCGAATACAGATGTTGGGTTCCTAATCGGTAAAACTAAAAATTATGGTGCCTGCGATAAAGCAGATAAAGGATGAATTTGAAATTCTTACAAAATGAAGTAATATGTAAAGAATGTGTACGTTGATAAAAGTTCATTCAGCTCGTCGAGCAGAAATAATTCCCTTTACGAGGAATCGATAGGGGGGCGATAAGCGCGAAAGGGAATTGATCCAAGTCGAATTGATTTCGCCGAGTGTTCTCGACTTTTAGGAAGTGTTTTACTCGAGCCGTTCCGGGGAGCCGCGTTTTCGCCGTAGCCGTGGTTATCGCGTCGATAGGCTCGAGAATGTAGCTCAATTGAAACTTTTCGATGGGAATCTGCGAGCTATCTCGAGGATTCCGTGCCGAGTGGTAGTTATTGCCGTGCTCGGCGTACGATGGAAAGCCCTCTCTCGGCGCTAATCACTCGGGTGGACTGTTTGAAACAAACCGTGGGTGTAACATTCCGTACGGCGGCGGTTGCTCGCGATTACCCCGGCTATGCGGTTTTCGGGAAAACGGAAACAATGCGGATACGTCACGGAAGTAACGCAACCATAACTGAACTCGAGCCGGAGAGACGCGACGTCGCGAACCATTAAGTTCCGTTCGAATGTCAGAACCGTTCGAGCGTCACATGTTCGGTGAATGCGAACATTTTCGAAACAGATGCCAGGCTAGCTCGAAGAATCACGTCGCAAATAATGGAGTTCGCTCAGGTCGTGACTAGTTAACTGTCTCGAGAAACGTGATCTTTAGACATTTTTTCGGGACGCTTTAATGGACTTTGTTTTTTTTAAACGTGTACCACTTTTAGAAGTACGTACATTGTACAACTTGTCATAATTTCTTTACTGCGAGATCCTAAAAATGCAACATCGCAAATGATAGACATCGTTAGGGGACTATGTTTAGCTAACTGGCTGGAGAACGTGATCTTTAGGAATTTTTTCGGATCGTATTAATAGACTATTTTCCCTAAACAGATACTATATTTAAAAGTACGCATATTGTACAACTTGTCATAATTTTTTTACTGCGAGATCCTAAAAATTCAACATCTCAAATGATAGACATCTTTAGGGGACTACGTTTAGCTAACTGGCTGGAGAACGTGATCTTTAGGAATTTTTTCGGATCGTATTAATAGACTATTTTCCCTAAACAGATACTACATTTAAAAGTACGCATATTGTACAACTTGTCATAATTTTTTTACTGCGAGATCCTAAAAATGCAACATCGCAAATGATAGACATCTTTAGGGGACTATGTTTAGCTAACTGGCTGGAGAACGTGATCTTTAGGAATTTTTTCGGATCGTATTAATAGACTATTTCCCTAAACAGATACTATATTTAAAAGTACGCATATTGTACAACTTGTCTAATTTTTTTACTGCGAGATCTAAAATTCAACATCCAAATATAGACATTTTAGGGGACCATGTTTAGCTAACTGGCTGGAAACGTGATTTTAGGAATTTTGTCTGAAAAAATGAATGGAGTTTTTTTTGTTTAACGAGTATCTATTAAAAGTGCATTATTCTACGACTTGTAGTAATTTTTTTGTTGCAAAGTTCTAAAAGATCCCGAGTAACAGCCCTCTTTTAAAAATTGTTTTCCCGAAACTTGCGGGGTGTCTACGATTTGTCTGATGTTTTCAAGGAAAAGAAAAAGTTAACAGCGCACGATTCCATTTATTGGCGTGATTATCTTGGTAATCGTTTCGATTCTAGGATCAGCTGGAAACATTAAAAAGTGTCGGGCCGAACATCGACCCCGGAAAACTGTCGCAGCTGTTGTCGTGCGCGCACGCTTTGGTTACGGAAGAGGCTGCAGCGTTAGGTCTTCCAGATTTCCCTTTGGACAACCTAACGTCCGCCGCTGTGATAATGGTAAACACCCTTAAGTTGCGAAAGCTGTTTGTTTTAAGCCTTCAGTTAATTTGGACGTTATCGCAGGACAAGTGTCCACACCTGCCGGTATTCGACATATTTTACAGGTTCTATCCGTACAAGTTGTTTCTGGGTAAAGAGGGTCAGACAGCCGTGGAGGATATACTGCAAACATTCGATATTCTGGGCTCGGCGACGAAGAACGCTAAACTGACGAGGCGCGTGCATGTCAATGAGAAAATGAATAATTCCTCGAGCGTTACCGTACAGCATGGCGACATTGAAACAACCTTGAAAGTAAGTGTCGGTCGACGGAGAAAACCGCACTTTTCAAGTTCTCCATTTAAATCGAACATTTTGTCAACAGGTGCCTTGCGGGTCAAATCCTGACGTGAAGCAGAGCGGATATATAGAAACGAATTATCAGAACGATCTGTTGGCCGGTTTGGTAGAGACGCACTTGGTTTCGGACTTGTGCGTAATCGGCCCGAAGGGTTGTGGAAAGTCTACCACCGTGCAGACTTTAGCCGACTTGATGGGGTACCAAATAGAACCGGTGGTACTATTTCAGGCAAGTGTAATTGAATAGGAAAATTTAAAGAGAAATTTTCACTGAAGACCAGCTTGGACCCTGAAGATCTAGTAAGGACAACCCTCGATCAATGCCCCGCCTAGGAGCTACCTCTACACCTCCGCTCTCCTTAACACAAGATTTACGGTACCTGTCAAAATGACGGATTCTAATATTTTTAAATTGCGAATATTGATATTGTAAAAATGCATCCATAAGCAATTATTTATCAAATTGATTTCTTTGGGTATATACTATTTAAAAAATGGCTACAAACTTTGATAGATACATTCGTGTTGTTTTTATAAAGTAATGTAAAATCTTTCGTTCCGTAAATCTAGTGTTAAAGGGCCAGCTCCCTCCTCGTGCACCTTTTATGTTTTCTTCCCATAGGTTTATCAATAGCACAAAGCGCAAACTCATTAGTCCTACCCTAATTTTGTTCAACCTATTTTTCAGATATGGAGGAGTTAGGTACCTGCATTCTGCATTCCCATCCCGTAGGCTTTAACATTTTCAGTGATTTGCTTTTATTGTTGTGACTTGTGCCTTTGGTACGTTTCCAAAAATTTTCCGTCCCTGGATTTTGCCACCCTGGTCTATACCTTCCATACACCCCGCTTCTAAATCCGCCTCTGCCCTCGATTGAAGAGTTCTGGTAAAGTTTGAAACCACTCCTTATTGAATTTCTAGAATTTAGAATTTTCTTTTTCAATCTCAGGACATGACTTCGAGGGATTTGATACAACAACGAACAACATTGTCGAACGGTGACACGGTTTGGAAAGACTCGCCATTGGTCGAGGCGGCCTTGCACGGAAAAATGGCTGTACTGGACGGACTCAACAGAATCCATCCCAGTACTTTAGCAATATTACACAGGTAATCCAGAATTAAACTTGACAATTTCGTCACGGCAGATGGGCAAAGTATCGTTTGTTTTTAGGCTGGTTCATGATCGAGAGCTGCAGCTACACGATGGCAAGAGATTGATCAGGGCAGACCGTTACGACGAGATAAAACAAGAATACAACAAGTCGGACGAGGATATGCGGAATTCGGGAGTGCTACGCATCGATCCGTCATTCAGGATCGTTGCCTTGGCGGAGTCGCCATTGATCAACAATCCTTCGGGACAATGGTTGAATTCGGAGCTGCTCAGCCTGTTCCTTTTCCACGAGATGCGACCGCTTGCTAAATCGGAGGAGTTGCATATCATTCGATCGAAGGTGTTCGTCTTTCTGTTCAAACATTTTTCTAACACTTAAATGACCGTGCGATTGGCATAAGGAACCATTGAAATCAGAGCAGTGTAATGAAATCTAGCAGACGCCTTTGACACGGTTTCTAGAGTCCTCGGTTCTATAACTGTTTTCAGTCCCTGCTCGCAGGAAGTATCGCACGTTACAATAGTCTGCGTTGTTTCAGTTCGGGGAGCCGTCAGAAGCGTTATTCAGCATTTTAGAACTGGCGCACGTGCTGCGATCCTCCAGCGACCCGATTCTGCAATCTCTGGCGGCGTCATTGAGCACCAGACAACTTTTGAGGATCGCGGAGAGGATGCTAAAGTTTCGCAGCGACGATGCCTACGACGCGGTGCAACGCGCTTGTCTGGCTCGCTTTTTGCCGGCAGTGGCGAAGAACACCCTCGAAGACTGTTGCAAACGGATCGGCATTGTCCGAACAACAAGTTCGCCGAATACGGAGATGAAGTGCGAGGTCACAGAGAGCACGTTGCAAATTGGAAACACCATTGTCGATCGATACAGAACGGAGGCTCTAACGAAAGTGCCTGATATCTTGTTCTACGACGTGCCGCAGCACATTTCTTTGCTGGAGAGGCTGTTGCAGGACTTCTGTTTGGGACAGCATCTCCTGTTGGTCGGAAACCAGGGTGTCGGCAAGAACAAAATTGTTGATCGACTGCTGCAACTTTTGAACAGGCCGAGAGAATACATACAGCTGCACAGAGACACGACTGTTCAAACTTTGACCCTGCAGCCGATGGTCCGGGACGGGAAAGTTGTGTACGAGGACTCGCCGCTCGTGCAAGCTGTTAAACTGGGCCACGTGCTTGTCGTTGACGAGGCGGACAAAGCTCCCACCAATGTCACCTGCATCTTGAAGGTACCTGTGATGTCTAACTATGTCATAGAGGGTGCTCTACATAGCTCGAGCACCTCAATGTTTGTCTCTTTAAACCTGATCATGTTTCCCTCTAGTTTCATAACCTCAAGGTCATTTCGCGTGACCTTACAACGGTCCATGTAATTTGTCTGTGTAGTACGATAAATATTTCTTGTGTAATTCAAATCGTTTCAATGTTGTTTTTAAAATGTTCTCTTTAAGATCGTCTATGTTTCTCTTATGAACAAGTACATTTTTTCTGTTATCGCGAATTCTTTTGTGCACGATAGTACGACATTCAGATGACCATAAACTCTGCAGTCTTTTAATTACTTTAAAATTAAAAGCTTGACATTATCGTGAGTTTTAGTTTCAGTGATACTTCCGGTTGCCAGAAACGTTTCTCGTACTATCGCAGCTAGTGGTCCGTTTTAGATAAAAGTTAAAATGTTTTACTATGGATAAATGAAAATAATTTGTCGTTCCCAGACATTAGTCGAGTCTGGAGAAATGATATTGTCCGATGGTAGACGTATCGTTCCCTCGACGAGCACCGCCGCGCAAAATTCGAATGCAATAGCGCTCCATCCAGACTTCAGGATGATCGTGTTAGCGAACAGGCCTGGTTTTCCATTTCTGGGTAACGACTTTTTCGGAGCTATGGGAGATTTGTTCAGCACTCACGCAGTCGATAATCCAAGTGTCGAGAGCGAGATCCAGCTTTTGAAACAATATGGTCCACACGTGGATGAGAAGATAATATTAAAATTAGTGAAAGCCTTCGGGGAGCTGAGGAGCATGGCCGACCAAGGTCTGGTTTCGTATCCATACTCCACCCGAGAAGTTGTTAATATTGTAAAGCATTTAGAGGTGAGGCATTCGAATTTAATCTCTTGTATTATTTATTATTTATTTGTATTTAGGTCTTGTTTTTCTCTCACTTTTTCCATCATACCAACTTTCACACTTCTTGCTATTTCCTACCCCCATCCCTTTGTACACATACCTAACTATCTCCATTTATATTAATACTGCTTAAATTAATTTCCCGTAGTTCGTAAGGAGGTTTTCACGTTGTTCATACTTTCAGAAATTTCCCCAAGAATCTTTGGCCAACGTGGTGCGGAATGTATTCGATTTCGACCGATACAGCAAAGAGGTTTTCGATTCTCTAATCTCTGTTCTGCACAAATACGGGATCGCGATAGGAACTAGTCCCACTAATATTGCGTTAGCGAACGAGTAAGATATTAAATGTAGATAAACGTTGTTTAAACAATTTTCATTTGTTACGAATAAAAAGTATGTTTAATTCAAACGTGCGTTTTTATTTCTGCATTACAAGTTGATGGTAATACAGTCCAGTACGAGAAGAGCGTTCGTTTATTGAGACTTAATATTCTGTTCTCTCTTGTTGTTTCAGAATTTCGTTTTCGGAAAACAAGACTTGCATTATTTGGGACACATTAAAAACGCAAGAAACGTTGCCAGTTCAAGAAAGGTACATTAAGTTCAAATCGCCCGTACGTTTGGATCAAAACGATTTGCCATTAGACTGCGTTGAAGCCAGATCAAGTTTCTTCAGTGAATTGCAAAGGTATTGGACTATACCAATTGGGGAGGCTAGTAGGATTGCAGGTTTGGCGGTGGCTAAAGGCCCCAAAGGGGATGGTACAGATGATAAGATTCATATCCTAGCATTGAATCCTTTGAGAATCCTCAGCATGAACCAAGAATCGGATAAGATTCAGGAAACTGTGATACATGGTCTAATGAATGTAAATAGTCACAAGCCTGTATATAGTATAACAGCTGATAATGACCAAAATGTTTTAGTACATGAAGAACATGTAAGTGACTTCGTGAAACCATTAACTTTCTGATTTTCAGTTTGATTTCATTGGACTAATAGAAATATTTCTTTTCAGAGTAACGGTTTGTTAATGGTTAATTTGAACAACCAATCTGCACAGCAATTGCAGTTGGCGTCCTTCTTCGACATGGCATCGGACAGAATATCACAGAGCTTTCGAACGAAAAAGACAGTTTTGTGGAAGATGAAGACTGATTTGTTGCAGTCCCACAACCAAATCGTTTTCTACACTCATCATTCCAATAAGATAGACGTGATCAATTTACATTCGTCGAACGCTTATACGATCAATTTGCCGTTCGATTTAACATCGGTTTTGGTTGCATCGAACAAGAAATGGCTGATTCAAGACATGCCTGGAAGCAAATACATACTTAAAAAATCTATCGACTCGTCTCCATGCCCCAACGTTCTGCAAGAATTAAAGGAGACTAGCAAAACTGAAGGAGAAGTTGGTTCGTTACAAAGTTGCGGTAAAAGTAACTTGCCTATTAGCGTAGTCGCCGCAGCTCTACAGCAGAAGATTGATGCTCCGAACAGACTATTGGCGTCCGACAACATGTACGCCGGAATCGCAGTCGGATTTCCTGATTTGGATAGCTTCACGGAACTTCACTTCTGGCCAAGAAAACAGCGGATCAGAAATCATATGCCTCCCATTGCTACGGATAATGGACAAGTTGTTCGAGTTGTTCAACCCAGAGACGTGCCTAACGAAGTTCTTCCACAGGATGGCAAGAACGTTGAGGTTTTCTGCTATTTAGAAGTCGTTGATACTGTGGGTCATAAACTACGTTATATCCCTGTACCAGAGTAAGTGGCAATTTTCTCGAATATATCGGCATTCCCGAAAATTTGGGGATTCCTGAAGTCCCGAGAATACCTAATCTCGAAAATCGGGGGATTTTCGAATATATCGGGATGCTCGAGAAAAGATTGTCGGAGAATCCCAAAATATTCGAGAATTCTGAAATTTTCTGTTCCGATCCGGAATAAAATTCTTGACCCGGTTCTTGCAAACGTCTATCTTCACTTGACTTATTTGTACACTTTTTGGGGAAATTTTTTAGACCAGGCAGGTTATCGTACATGGCGCAAGTGTTGTACGCTCACCATCAGCCTCTCTACGCTGCGACAAAGTCGAATCATGATTTGGTAACAGTTGACGCAGGTGGTTGCCTTCGTCTTTGGGAAACGTCGATAGCGAGCATCGTGAAATCGTTGGACGATTGGAGGAAGATGGTCGGCAGCGACAATGAGCGATTGCAAATTACCAAGGAGCGGTATTCTGGGTTGGACGTTAGCGGCCCAAAGTTTGGTAAAGTTGACGAGAAAAACGAACCACACGTTGGAGGGAATACGTGGGCCGGCGGAACCGGAGGTATAGTGTACAACGTGTGAATGTTAAAGCCACGGGTTGAGTGTCCAATGAAATTTTCAGGCAGAGATACAGCTGGCCTTGGCGGGAAAGGAGGACCTTATCGTTTGGACGCCGGCCATACTGTGCACCAGCTTAGCGACCAGGAAAAGAACGACGTGCCCGAACACATAAAAAGGGCAGCGAGGGAAATGGGACTAAAAGCATTCAAACAACGCTTGAAAGACATTAGAATGAGGGAGTACGACCATGAGTTGTACTCGCGGTTCAGTAGTCCTGTTCAAAAACAGGTCCAGGCTTTGAGAAATATAATAGGTACATATTAGAGAACCCGAAAATCTCAGGTTGGGACGGGTCTAGAATCTTCTTTCTTTTCTAGAATTTTTCTCGAAAATTTTCAGTATTATCCCCGCAACTTAGTGAATGCAGGCTAGGCTAGATCTGGGTTAACGGCTCTTGAACTTTCTGGAATACTTTGCACAATATCTGATAGTAATATTGATTGAAACGCTAGTCTAGAGTGCATCTCTAATAAGAAACGCTAATTGACTTTCTATACTTGGAAAAATGTGGAAGTTAATGTGTGTGTGATCTAATTTCCGGAAAAGAGAACCTGATGACAACAGTTTTTCTGTTCAAGATTTTTATCCGTATTGCAAATAAATCAAATCTCGATGACAGTGGAGAACGCGCTAAATTATTATCGTGCAACAGTGTTTAGTCGAAATAGTTTCTGAAGATAAGAATCTTCGTTGCAGGAAGTCTACAAGCTAAAAGCAAAGAGCGAGAATGGTGCAGGCATCAAACTTCCGGCGAGTTGGATGACACGAAGTTGATAGAAGGTTTGACGGGGGAAAGAACGATTTATAGAAGAAGGGCGGAGAAGGAACCCGAACCTGGTACACCACTTTCGAAACCGAAACGTTTGAAACTGGTGGTTGACGTATCGGGTAGTATGTACAGGTTTAACGGGTACGATGGACGACTCGATCGAGAGATGGAGGCCTGCGTAATGGTAATGGAAGCGTTCAGTGGGTACGAAGGAAAGTTTCAATACGATGTCGTTGGTCATTCTGGAGAACAACATGATATCGTTTTTGTGAAGCACACTCAACCGCCTACAGATGATAGACGGCGTTTGGAAGTGATACAGGTGACAAGATTAAAAATTAACAACCCATTAATTCTCTGCGTTTACGGATTTTTTAAGTTTCGGTGGATTTGTTAAAATTGGATTGGTTGAAGGAGGAGATATATTAGCCGAAAGAATGGAACTCACGTATACTGAAGAAAGTAATATGTTCCAGATGATGCACGCGCATTCGCAGTTTTGTATGTCTGGTGACCATACTCTGGAAGCGACCCAGCATGCAATCGCCAGCCTCGCCAAAGAGGATTCCGACGAGTCTATCGTTGTCGTTCTGTCTGATGCCAATTTGGAGCGTTATGGCATACGCCCGGAACAATTTGCTAAAGTTCTTATGTCGAATCCAGATGTCAACGCTTTCGCCATATTTATTGGATCCTTGGGGGATCAGGCTGAAAGGTAAGTGCGGCAGAAATAACTTATCACGTCTGGACAATGCAACATTTAAAATGCGGATCTTCATGCGAAATAACCATTTTCTGCTTCAATTGCAAGAAACCGGAACAGAGCAGGAAGTTCATTGGAAATTGCATTAACATTTATACAAAGTTAGATTTTAGAATGGTTACTTTGTATAGTCGATTAAGTTTTCTGTATAAGTGATATCGAAAGATCGCATTCTAGTTAGTAACAATTAAGGTGAATTAAGGAGGAACAATTTGGGAGCAGAAAGGTAAAAATAGGTTTGGTTTTAAGACTGATGCAGAAGATGCCGTCAAGCCGAGCTTCCATCTGTATGGACCTCAGGGATATACCACGAATTTTACAGCAAATATTCGCAGTTTCTTTGCTGAGTACCACGCGCCCCAATTAAAAGCATCTCTCTGGTAATGGAAGTTTCTGTGAATATTAGTAACAGTGTCGAAGTAAGCCGTGTATTATAGTGTACATTTAAAATGTTAGAGAACATATAATTTTAAGATAGTGTAAGTATAAGTTTTCAACTCTATTGATCGACATTACTACAAAAAGTTGTTAGTACATGTTTCCAATCATTGGTAATACATTTTTCCAAATGTATAATAAGCTATTAATATTAAACTTTTGGCTATTGCATATTTATTTAATATATGATAAAAAGATACCGTTTCTTACCACTAAAGACTGTACATTTTTATTATGAACGCAAGCATATCAAACTATGTTTAAATGCTTTCAACTAGCTAATAATAAACAAGCAGAATCAACGATTTTGTAATGTACAGACCAGAATAAAGTAAAATCTATAATAAAATTCTTGGAGCTTTTTTATCTAAACTTGATTCCTATCCCAATAACTTAACCGTTCCAAAATTAAAGATCTTTACTTTAGGCGGAGCCTTTTGAAAAGCGAATAAGGCTTCATGCCAGTCTTCAACCATTTCGAATCTCTAATAATTCCATCAAATCATTTTATTTCCGAATTTCCATAGCAAGATAAAACGTAAACGCTGCGATTACGTTCAAAATTCGCAACGAGACCGCTCGTTACTCGGCTAACCACCCACTCGAGCAGCCGCAAGGCCATTCGGAGCAGTCGCGACAACTTTCGCACCCCATTTCACGCATTAATCTCCATCGCGCACCTCGTCCGACCTCTCCTCACCTTCGTTGCATCAGCTTCGCGTGCGCCGCGAAGACACCGTGTCGACGTCGTCGTTACAGCCGAAGCAACGCGCAGAGACGACTCGGAACAATTATACTGAAACAAAGAGCCCGCTGCGAAAGAAGACAAAACAAAAACTCGAAAAACAAATACTCACAAGGTACGAGATCACCGAGGCGGCGGCGGCGACGCGGCGCACGTGTCTCCATGCGAAATTAGGGCAGAGAGCGGGTCGTCGCACTGTGGGCTATTTCATTGAAATAGGCGAAACTAAACAAAAATTTTCATGTCATGGAATAAGTTAAAGTTATGTTTATTTGTAAGCTAATACTTGATCGAGATAGACTAAAAAGGGCACAGATTTATATCTGATCTTAAATAAATAATGGTAAAGTTCAGGTCTCTTGAAGCAATGTACCATTCTTGTACCAATTTCTAAGCGAATATTTTCTTGGCAATGGATTTTTACATCGCAGGCAATTATTTCTTACTAAAGTCGTAATACACTGCCAATCATTTTTGGTATTCTTCATATTGGACTAGGATAGGAATGTTGTAACTCTTTCGTTGATAACTTTCCTTACCATTATCACCTCACCTAGGTCCACAGGACATTAGTTGCTCAAAATTCATTCGGAATCAATTAGCAAAGTACCAATTCCTCCGACTGAAATACACCCCTTACAAGGGTGTTCCATAAAAGCAGTTGCACGTCCTAACAAACAAGTAATACCTATCAGAATGAAATTCTACGAGCCCAAAGAACCCTTAAAACCGTTCCGTCTGCAACCGATAACGTGCAATTAGCAGAGACATGAATTTTGTTGAGGTATCCGCGATTCTGGCCTACTGTGCGTCGGAAGAGGGTCGCGTATCTCGAGGACCCGTCGTCTGGCCGGGTGGGTGGTCGAATTCGGGGGTCGGTGCGCCCCTGCTGACAGTAGGGGGGTGGCGGCGTCGGTAGCCGAGGTTCGCCGACTCTGATCGAGCCGGCCTCGGGTCGGGTCGCGGCGCGTCGTTGACGTTCTCGGGTCTCGGTGGTGGTGTGGGGTGCGCATTTGTTAGTCGCACGCCGGTCGTTGAATGGAGCGGGTGTGGAGACGCGTACAAGGCGCCGGGCGTCGCGGTGCAGCAGCCCGGTGTGGCTGCCCTATGCAGCCGTGTCAGCTGCACGTGGACCAACGCGCGAAACGCGGCGGCGGCGGCCGGAAGTCCCGCGGCGGACCGCAGACGATCGTGTGCGGTTGCCAGGTGCAGCCGTGCCCGGTTCACCCGGTTCTGATCAGGGTTCGTCGTACCCGACCCGCGGTTACCAACTGCGACTGTCCACCCGACTCGCAGCCCTGTCCGCACGCACCGCCGCGTACCTCGGCCCTGCGTCGAGTCCGCAGGTAAATAAACGCCGTCGGCAAACCGATCCTCGGCAAACCCGCGATCTCTCCTCCGATCTTCCCTCTCCTACAGCTGTTGGCCCACCCCAGAGGCACCCACGCGTCCCGAACCATTCCGCGACAAAGGGGTGGAAGGCACGAAGGTCACACTAACGACGTGTTGATCGTATTTACGGGACCCGGGCACCGGGGCCAACGCGACTCTTAACCCTGGATAACCCTTTCAACCCTTTCGAACGATTCACGTCGTCGTCGTCGTCGTTGTCGTCGTCTAGCACCGATGCACGGGCTAACCGATGCGTGTTGCGTGTGCCGGGGGTCGAAACACTCGCGTGATTCCATTATGCCGGATTAACAGGGTTTATTGACTGACGACCCGACCCGGCCCGAACAGCATAGATTGCCTTCTTACGATCGAGTTCTACAGGTAGCTCGGTGCACGAACCTATGCTCGTGTTCAACTTTCTTCGGTCATCACTTCGATGGACGGAGTTTCGACGTACAGTTTGTTGTCGGTCGAGGGTAGGATTTTCTACGGAAAATTAGTCAACGTTGTAGGGAAATTTTGTTGGATGCTTCCCAGATTTGTGTATTTGTTTCTTGAGCAATTCGAAGGTAGTTTCGATGTACGGTTTGTTGTCGATCGGGGTGGGATTTTATACGGAAAATTAGTCAACGTTGTAGGGAAATTTTTGTTGGATGCTTCCCAGATTTGTGTATTTGTTTCTTGAGCAATTCGAAGGTAGTTTCGATGTACAGATTGTTGTCGGTCGAGGGTGGGATTTTATACGGAAAATTAGTCAACGTAATAGGGAAATTTTGTTGGATGCTTCCCAGATTTGTGTATTTGTTTCTTGAGCAATTCGAACGTAGTTTCGATGTACAATTTGTTGTCGATCGGGGTGGGATTTTATACGGAAAATTAGTCAACGTTGTAGGGAAATTTTTGTTGGATGCTTCCCAGATTTGTGTATTTGTTTCTTGAGCAATTCGAAGGTAGTTTCGATGTACAGTTTGTTGTCGAGGGTGGATTTTATATGGAAAATTAGTCGACGTTGTAGGGAAATTGTGTTGGATGCTTCCCAGATTTGTGTATTTGTTTCTTGAGCAATTCGAAGGTAGTTTCGATGTACAGATTGTTGTCGATCGGGGTGGGATTTTCTGCGGAAAATTAGTCGACGTTGTAGGGAAATTTGGTGGATGCTTTACAGATTTGTGTATTTGTTTCTTGAACAATTCGAAGGTAGCATTCTCGAAAGGAAGAGGAATAAGTCGATGTCTTCGAGAAATGTCCTGAGGTGATCTACAGAGTTTACGGGGGAATCGATACTTTGGAATTACTGTGTGAATTCTACGTTATTACCGTGTCTCTCCGCTGTTCGTCGATAGTTCTATTCTCTCGAGTCTTTTTGAGAAGATACTTTCCAGCGAATGTATCTTGACTATGGTTTCGAGCTGACGACGGTGAAATTGCCGCTGGGATGATTTTGTGCGGAACGGAAGTCGGAATTGTAGGGGTGTTCTCAGTTTCCGGATTTGTGGAAGTATTTTCAAAATTCGATAAGATATGTACTTTCTTACTGTCCTCTCTGTTCGTGGATAATTCAATTGTCTGGAGTCGTTGAATGCATCTCGAGTATACTAAACTTATCGGCGAGCTACGGATGAAATTTGCAAACGGATGCTTTCGTACACAAAGTAGGGCAAAATTTTATACGAATACTCTTTTTATAGTGTTTATAGAGGGCTATTGTGAAAATTCAATATAGGCCGTGCTGTCTTGTTGAGTTCGCGACCACTTCGATTGTCTTCAATTTTTGTAAACTAATTTGCGGATTTTATGCTCAATAAAAATTGTATCGATTGAAAGGTAGAGTTAAATAAACATGAGCTGAAAATAATAACAAATTTTTCAATTGCATAAATATTCATATTATTTTGCATTTGCTCTACGAATATTTGTCATAGATGCACAAAATCCACAGTCTATGAATTACTAATCTGAGGACGAAATTTTCTCAGGGCTGATTTTTACCGAAAACGAGTCAAAATTGTGAAACGGTTCTCAGATTTAGTAGACCAAACATGCGTTTCTCCAGCGTGTCTGACCATTGTCGGGCATTTCTACTGGCATGGGTAATTCATCATCCTGTTATCGACGTTTTCGGTGTTTATGTTTCAGCCGTCACTATATTTATCAAATTAGTTTAAACAATGGCGTTGTTGTCATGGCCACTGGCATTGTCGAGCATGTTAACATCAGTGTGATGATCAGAGACACATAAACTAAGCGGTGCTCAAATACACGCGTCTCTGACCAATTTTCAGGTTCCATTTATTCCGATGTGGAGTCTCGTGCGAGGAACATGAATTCCATTTTTTTTTTCAAGTTATTCATTCGTGTAGAATTATCCTTCCGCCTGGAAATCCACTGGCATTCCGGTGACGGAGTGTGTTTTTTTTTCTCGAAATATCGGTCGCACGGTATTAAAATCGTATCGCACGACCGATTCGCTATTCAGTGTTTATATCAGTGTTGAATTTAATCGATACTGAAATCTGGTATCACTGACATTTTCAATTAACGCGTTCACTGCCGAACGCCCATCCCAAGAAACACCACAAAACAAATATAATTAACGAGACCACAGCTGCTGTGCGAAAGTTCATCGTAGTGTCCGCGAGACCCAATGAAATTCGATTTATGCGAACGCGTTATGATAAAGATGAATTCTTAACGTGTTCGAGGTGTTAACAATATGGTCGGCGATTGGATAAACTTGTTCCCTCGCGAACAAAATATTCTCGCAATTCGGATAATGGTTTTGAACCGTTAACGAGCAGTTTACGTGCGATCGTGTGGCTACGTTTCGCGATTTTTCTGAGATGTGCTGCACAGTTAAGGGTTAACGACACTTTTACCGCGGTGTAATAATAAAAGACGAGCCCGCCGATAAGATCTTAATCTACGAGTGCAAGGGGGAATGCGTCGCGTAATTACTTTTAATGAGATTTAATGGTATCAGTATCGCAGCCATTAATACGCAGTTTATCCTCGGGTCGGCGCGATATGATCGTTCGGTTGTGTCGTTGTGTTAAAATTGAACACTGAAACATTTATAAAACGTCCGGCGCTATGAACAGAAGTTATTTGAGTTTAGACAAGTGCGCAGTGCGCGTGTTATTGGAAAATATTTAAAACACTGCATTTTACACGAGACTAGAATTACGAGTTACACAGTACTCGAGGTTCGGGTGGTTGCGAATAAGCGAAATGCATATTTCTGAAGCGTGCAATTAATATTTGCAACGCGAACGGCAAACATCAGTAAACAAAGTACATCTTATTTTTGATATTGATTTCAATTTCGCCCGTGCGAATTTCAATTTCCATTAACTTCGTTTTCCTATAAATTACCGAATCAATGTACCTCGTTCGGAGTTGTATAAAACGCGAACTAAAATTGTTTATTCAGTTTAAGTCAACGCGAACGGCGCTGGGGATATATATATATATATATATAGTATTAACGATTAATTGCAATCGTTGTATATTCGAGCTCGCGGGGCCAAAAGATCGCTCGACAATGGGGTATTTTTCGCGTAATACGGAAAGCGCATTACGCGAATGTGTTTATACCGCGTTCGCCTTTGTGATCGCGCGACACGCGCGCAATTCGATGTCCGGCATCGTTTTCGCACGCGTGTAACCCAATGCTTGGCACAATTTTGCGAAAATTCGCGTTTAATCTCTCGCAACAGCTCCGCGAAAGGGACATATTTAATCCGGGCACTTGACACCGATCTCGAGCGCATCATCGAAAAATTCTACACCGTGAAAGGAACCCGAGAATCCAATTTTCGTTCTCACATTTTCAACGGACCCTCTGTAATGTTACGCGATTCCGGGCGTCGTCGTTTGATGGAACGATAAAAGGTATTATGTGTTTCAATATTTCATTATGTCGTCGCCCAGTTCCAACGAGAAACTTCCGGACGATTACGGCACTCCATTTTTTCCCCGTTTTACGACCCACTTTGTTGCAAAAGTTTTAAACGTTCCGGCCGATTTAATGTACAACACGGAAATGAGAGCTCGACTATTGCTCAGCGTTCGGCCGCACTACAAAGTTATCCGAACCGAATGTCGAAAGTCTTCAGACGTGTGAGGAAATACAAAATATTATCTGGTTCCCTTATTTTATTCATTCGCCGTTCGTTTGACCCAATTCCTCGTCACACCTCTACATAATCGGGGCTTAATTTCGTTAATGGTGGCTCTTCGTCTTTAAAGTATTCGCTTGGAGTAGGTGCAATAGCACCCGAGATATCCGACCGAATATGGTCCCAAGCCCGAACATTTGAGGGCTGTTTTCACCCCTCGAGTAGGAACGATGACCGCCAAGAGAAATATTTGTGCAATATTCTTGCAAGAACTGCATCCTCCGAAAGATTCCTTAAGATCCGGAGATGTCACTTCAGGATCGACCCTTGTAAGTGACTAGGACAACAAAAGTGAAGAGGCAGAGGAAGCAAACAGCCGTGGGAGCAGCTAGGCCGCGGCAAAGCACTGTTCAGTCCCGGCCCTATCCTCGCGGGGGTTCGAATCTCGAAGCCCGTCACGTTTCTACGACGAATCAGGACACAAAAGGGCAGACAACAGGAGCAGAGGTCACGTCCGGCCCGGGCGAAGTCAAACGAGTCAGATACAGGTGGGCCGCGATACACGCGAATGGGATATCTGCCGGGTAGAAGATGTTCCTGATTAAAGCGGGATACCGATAGTAATCGCCGGAAGTTATCCGGCAGAAGGTGGGGAAAGTTGGAGGTTGCTGTCAGCGACAGGAAGCTTCGGGGTCCGACGTGGTTCGTCGGGACACGTCCGGGCACGGTACCGAACCGATCATAGCACGGCGGGGTTTAACCGAAGTCGGATAAGGCAAATTAGGGCTCATCGTGCCCGATGGGACTGGCTCGGTTACCGATCGTTTCCGGTTCGCGTGGTTCCGATCTGACGAACAAACCGCCGCTGGACACGTGGATGAATCTCGGCAATTCCGCGCGCGGGCCCCGGCGTCGATCGGCCACGCATAATGGAAACTATCCTGGGAACGGATAGTTGGGTCTCAATTAGGATTACGTTTCTGCATCAGTGTTCAGTCAGGCTTATTCGACCGAGCAGCGGACCGGGTCTCAGTTTGACTAGTTTCAAACACCCCTCGTTGCCTCGTAATCGAGTTATTGTGCATTTGGTTCGCGTTGAGCAGATTGCGGATTTTATGCGTCTGCGAAACAAACGAACAGGCGTAAGTTAAAACAGCAAACGTATCGGCAGAATTTGAAAATGTTGTCGCATTATTTTCAGCCTATTTGAAAAAGAAAATAACCTTCTTTTCTGCTCCATCGTGTTGCGAATAATAATACAGCAAATTTTTATTTAGCTGAAAGATCTGCGTTGAGGCACGCAATGTCTCTTTCGGGATTAATTTTCGGAATTTCCTTTGGTTATTCCTCTCTCATGCTCCTCTGCCGGTTTCCGGAACATAGTTTTGCAGGTGCTAGATTCAACTGTAATTTATCACGTTGACTGCGAGGTAATTCGTGGATAATACTACTTTCTGTCCATTTTGAAGAGTTAATTTTGATCGCAACAGGTTGCGTACGAGAAAATTGATACCAGTAGACTCTGCCATAACAAGATACAAAGGCCACAATCCCACATAAATTTTCTTTTACGACTTATTGCATGCATTTTCACCGCGCGCACCGGCTTTACCCGAACCGATTCCTCTCGAGCTCCAAAGCGGTTCGAAGTCGGCTCGAAATGCTCGAGAAGCTGAAGCACTCGTCGCCGTCCTTGCGCACCAAGCGGCTCGGGCTTTTCGCTCGGCTCGGGTCGGAAACGCACGAAGAGCCATCGCTATCAATGAACACATCACCGAATTGGTCCTTGTTGCTAATCATAGCCCACTACAGAAACTCGTCAGACCACACCATTCCCATAAAACTCCGAGGTGTACTAACTCGTATATGCAGTGACCTTGAATGACCTTTATCAATAAGTCATTATACGCGTCGTACAACGCTCTAATAAAGAAAAAGTAAATTGTTGCGCTTAAAAAAGAACGAATTTGACCTTCGGACGACCTCTACGGGTCCAAAAATTGTTTACATCAGATTATGCGCCGCACAGTGGGCAATTTGGACGAAATCGGATTCAAAGTCAAAGAACTTTCGATAGAAATGAGGTAGAGCGATGAAATTTTTTTTAAATTGCAGCTGAAACTTTGTAGAATATGGGAAAAATAGGGAGATTATGGTACGAACGTTTTTGAACCTTGAGAAAATTCGTTAGGCTTGCACAATTTCAAGAAAATTGTGGTTTTCCAATACCACGCGCGGAAAAATTTTTTTTAACATGCTATAGATCATTTCCCATAGATTTTTACACGCTGATTTCAAATTTGCTTCCAAAATTTGTCTACGACCTCAGGATTTTGCAAAAATTAGATTTTTGTGACAAAAACTAATGAAATCATTTTTTCATTGAAATGATTGGATGGTAATAATCTCCCTACTGTTCTCATATTCTACAAAGTTTCAGCTTTAATTTAAAAAAATGTCATCGCTCTACCTCACTTCTATCGAAAGTTCTTTGATTTCGAATCCGATTTCGTCCGCTTCCGTCACCAATATCCACCGAGATATTCGAGTGGCCCGTTTTGTTTGATTCGCCCTAACGTGGCACTCGACGTGCAAATGACCTTGGGAAACAACCCCTCCAGGGAAGTAAAATTTTGGGGCGCCCCGTACACGTACTTGGCAGGTTTTGGAAAACCAAAACTGTCGGCTGATTTTGGGAAACCAGCGTCCGGATACTAACAAAGCTGTTGTTGCGTGTTCGCAGATGCGAGTGTCCTGAACGACCTTGCCGTCACGCGGCCTACAGCGGTACCCGTCGTCGAGTGTCCGCGCAACCCTCTTCGCCCAGTTTCTCTGCGGCGGGTCAGTCGAACCAGCCGCAACAGCAACAACAACAACAACAACAACAGCAACAGCCGTGCGAGTGCATCGAGCGAATAAATTGCACTCACGCGGGCGCGGCAGGGGTCGAAGGGGCGGCGATCGAGTGCGAGTGCGAGGAGGAAGTGAAACCGTGTTCGCACACGGTGAAGCAGCGTCGGTCGCGTCGCACGTGCGATTGCAGCGGCAGCGGCTCGCAGCCGTGCAGCCATAAGCCGCAGCACGAGGGTCGGATAAAGCGCGTCAAGTGCCGCGTCAGACGCGCCGGTTGCGCCATGGCGAGGTGCACCGCGGAACTCGCGATGCTGCACCTGCACTGGGGCCTGGCGACCGAGTGCGCGCCCTGCAGGCCCCGCGCGTTCACGCGCAGGCTGTGCAGGCGGCAGCAAAGCGACAACGAACTGTACAGGAGCAACAGCTTCAAGTTCGAACGATTCGAGAGGACCAAGGACGAGTGCGCCACTCCGCTGCGGAAACAGGTAAGTGGACGCTCGCTATTTCACCCCCTTCCAGGTGTTAGGGGCCAGCTTTCCCAGGTGGCCTTGAGCTGCCCCGGTGTGCCATGGTGTGCCGCACACAACTCTAGAGTTCTATTATCTTCTGCTTATTCAACTTATTAAGAAAGAAAATCAATTTTTGTTTCACTCTAATTTTGTTGCAATGCCGATAGAGTTATAAATAAAGTTTTTTGTGGCAGCAAAGTAAATATCCATGTCGGAAGGGAATTCCTTGAGATCAAGGACATCGATATATTTTTAGGTGGGAGTACATATTTTTATCATCGTGACGTGGTAGTTATCCATACGATTTATCCAAGACCATGACCTTCGCGTGATCTTGAGTACGAAAAATTTCAGATGTAGGTGTTCGACTACAGGTGGGAGAATATTTAAGGGGTGATTCTCCATGACAATATAACACGAAAATGGAGATTTCGGCTTCATTTCTTAGTTATCAACAATTAAAAATCCGCCTAAAATGCGGCAACCCGGCCGACAGAGGTGTACGTTGGTTACGTCATGAAGGCGCGCGACAATCATGGTATCAACAATCATACTATCCAGTGACACAAGCTCCGCGTGCCTCGCAAGAAGTCGCCTGGAAAGAATTCGGCTCGTCCGATTGGGACATTGCACCCGTATTTTCGGTTCTAGACGAATTTATTATTGGCTAAGGCGTGTGACGTCGCAGCCTAACCATTGGGTGCGAGGGGGGGCCCCCTTTTGTATGTGACTGTCGCGCGTCTTTATGACGTGAGTCACGTACACCTCTGTGGTCGGGTTGCCGCATCGTAGGCGAATTTGTAAATGGTAATATCTAGACTGCGGATTTTATGCGTTTATAACAAAAATCGGTAAGCGTATTTTAAAACAGTAAAAACATTAGAAAAACTTTTAAACACTGTTACATGATTTCCAAGCTATTAAACATGTTAAGAAAGAAAATCAATTTCTATTTCACTCCAGTCTGTTGCAATTCAGGTAGAAAACTTTTTAGTAATAACTATGAAATGAAGCCGAAATCGCAATTCTTTCATTCTTAACCCTTTGCACCCGAAGCTATTTTAACTCCAAAACGAAACATTTCTTCCGACCTAGAATATTTCCCTTCTATGTATTTTTTTTTCATGTTATGAATACAAAAATGGTGCGATTTACCTGTAGAATACTGAAATTAGCAATTTATTAAATACAAACAGATTTAATAATGTAAAAAAATATTTTGAATAATGATACAGCAATTTTTAATTTTCTTCTTATATTGTCTTGTAGAACCAACCCTTAAATTTTCTCCCACCTGTAGTCAAACACTCCGTATACACAGTAACAGAGAAGCATAAAAGACCAAACGAAATCCAAATAAACTGTTCCAGTTTGATGATCCCGCGACTGATTCGCAGGAGCGATAGTCGTAGAATAAAATGGTATTCCAAATTTGACTGGCATCGTCCGCGCACAGGTATATGATAAGATTGAGAAATACTCTATGCAGCATACGGAGTATTTTGTGTAGTAAGGGTGCGCTTCTCAGAGTGTTTCATTAAAAGTCTACTTCAACAGCGTGTTTGCTCTCAACCCCGGCCTTAAACGCTTTAGACTTCCACCTCCCACCGCTCCCCAGAACTCTCAATTCGCTGACTCTCGAAAACTGATTCTCGCTGCACTTTGGCAGCACTTCAGGACTCTCGGACGTCATTGCGCCGACGACTATAGCGGCCACGTAGCGGCCTGAATGCACGCACGTGCTCCTCCGACACGTGCTCTCCTCCATGCATCGTGGTCTTTAGATTCAGCCTGAAAAACGATCCCGGCTGGAGTAAAATGTTCTTATTTCTCAAATACTGGATTTCACCGTACCGGTTCTTTTTTTTTTTTTTAAATAAAACGTCATTTTCAACGCGGCGGGACTGAATAGCGCGAGAAACTGGGTCAAGTGTTCGCACGCGGTAGGGTGGTTTTTAAATTTCCAAGCGGCGCTTCACACATTCCCCGACTTCTCGGATTGCGTTTTTAACACCGCCGAACCGCCACCCGAACGAAGAACGGGGAAACAATCGAATCAATGAATTCGAAACTGAGAAGATAAAATTTGTTCCACTGGTCGCTCGCGTCGTTGAACATTAATTTGTAGAGCTTGTGAACCGCGCGCCCATTCGATTGCATATTAAATTACTTTCATTATGCTGCAAACAATCGTTTAATTTATTGATGCTTCTGCACCCGTTACTGCGGCCCTCGAGGTAATTTGGAACGAGTCACGGGGTTGCGATCGTCGGACACACCGACCGATCCGACATTTTCGATTCCCAGTATCGCCGCCATCGGTCAGACGACGCGAGTCTTTGTTGATTAAAGTGGCTGTAACAAATGAAGGCCCGGGCCAGCTCGCTCGCCCGCGCGAGGGCTCTGCAGGAGGCAGTGGAGCGACAACGAGTTCTACTTCGGGAACAGCTTTAAGTTTGGACCCTTTGAGAGAAGCGGGGCTGAGCATGGTGTTCCACGTAGCATGTAGACGAGTCCTCGCGTTGATCGCTTCGCTGCCAATGGCGTGCATGCTTCTCCTTTTTTCTCTGCCCGTGCACCGTTGTGCTTCGCCCGTAGCGTATCACGGGAACAAGGAACGAACGAAGCAAAATCGTGCTTAATTAACATCACCAGGTAAACGCGCCTGTATATATGGCGAGATGAAGTTTTTTGGTGCGACCAACGGATTCAAGTAAACTTACCTAACTCTCGCATTCGAAATTGGATTGCAGGTCTGCTTGCAAACTTTTCGTAGGTTATTATATAAAAAAGCGGAGCGAGTTAACAATTTCTTTCGTTAGAGAGAAGGTTTTTGTGTAGTCAAAATAGAACAGAAACATAGTTGATTTTTGTTTGGACTTCTTAAGCCTAACATTTTCCAGGTTCTTCATATGAAACATAAAGTTTCCCGGAAGCTGGGATTAATAAAAACAGCTGTGCGATTTTATCAACATTTTTAACGCAATTTGCTAGAGGGTGTTCGATTATTTCGCGCTGTATCGATCCGTACGATACGCCTGGGAATCGGGTCATCAATAACAATTCGAGAATAAAAGACGCAATTATGCTGTACCGAATTACGTAGATGCTTTTAGTAAATGGAAGCAATCCCGTTTTAATAAGTCTCGAAAGCTTAACTTCGAATCTGCTTAGCCCCTCCCTCGTTCTCCTTATTGCATTTCATATTCTATTGAAAATTATTTAAAGCAACATCTCCGCAATTGCGTGTTTAATATTTCACACTTCGCTAGCACGGCACAAAGATTGCTTAAGCCCGAAGGTTTCGAATAAATTCTGGAGATAATGATGTAATGCGAATACCATACCCTGCATAATTTCACCGTGGAATTTGCATTCTTGTTGCCCAGTTCGAGGAGCTGTTTTTGCCGCATAAATATCCGCGGGCCAGCGAACATATTACCAATTAACGTCGAAATAAACGCAGACCCGGTTGACTGTGTAACGTTCCGGCGAAATTCGCAGGAGTGTACGTGGCTCGAAAAAAGTCCGTTCAAAAATGATTTTCGCCGAACGGCACGGTTGTAAAAAAATTTTTTTCCATTTTCGCGTCGCGCACTGGTCGTTCCACGGAATCGATATCGCATACGAATTTCGTTCTCGGTCCTCGCAGCCCGGATTCGTTCGACCGATGTCCCTTCAGGGTCTATTCCGATCAGGGATTTTGAGAAAACCGAATTTAACCAATCTCCTTGAAGCACGCGTCTTCGGGAACGTGGCTGCGAAAGGATTCGTTTTAAATCGTAAAAATGGCAAGACTGTGAATGCTCGAAGTAAGTATAAAATTTCCTATAACCTACAGAACGAATTGTAACCCTCGTCGTTGGGTCGTCGAAGACCCGTATCAACTTCGATCCCGGAAAGGATATTTTCATTTTATCTCACAGTTACCGCAAAGAAATGTTTAATTGTACGAATCGTTTTAAAGTTTCACGACGGTGTACTCCCTCGAGGGTTGTGCAGCAGCCCTTGCGGTCACCGGACGAGAGAATCGTGTGTTAGGGGAAGGATTTCTTGGCCTTATTGTGGCGGAAACATGTCGCCGGGCGTCCGCTGACGAAGATTGCACCTGCGATGGTGCCCGAGATAAGACGGTCCCAGGGATTCATCCCCGGGAAGAGGGAATTTAAATCGAGGCAAGATGGAGTTACAGCAAGTTCTTGAATACGAAACAGTCGAAGCATGTCGCTTTTGTGATATTCGCCCGCCGACGAACTTTCTTAAATGAATTTCACGGTATGACGTTACGCCGGGGCTGAAATTTCCGGCGGGCCGCGGGATGTAGGTTACCGAGCGCCGACGCGACGCCGGAAAATATTTTTTATATTACCTTTTCTCTGGTCGAATAATAACGCGGGCGCCCGTGCCCCCATCGCAATACTTCGCTTTTCGAGAGAATTCGCGTTTCGGTTCATGAATTCCGAAAATTCTGGCCGACGCCGCTGAAAATCATTATACAGCCGACGCGAAGCAGTTACTGTAGTTGAAATGAATCGTATACGGCGACTCTCGAATAATAATTGTATTTCGTACACTTTTATAGAGGACGATTGCCAATATCGTACCGTAAAAAACTTTGGGTCCTCGGTGGTATGTTTATCTAAAAATATATACATCAGAACTTGCTCGAATATCACAAGAAAATAATCTAATCGTAATCACTAGACTGCGGATTTTATGCATTTATGTCAAAAATGGGGAACCACAATTTAAAGCAGTGGACATATTAAAAAGATTTAAGGATACCAGCGTGTTGGTTCCACCTTAATAAAATGATTAGAAGAAGAAGTAAATTTTTATTTCGCTCCTGCGTCTTGCAATCGATGAAAACATTTTTTATTTTGCATAACGATCCGCAGCCCAGTAATCACTTATTGAAAAATGGTATTCGGCATCAAACATTTATATTTATATTTAACTTACTGTATTTAATACATGTTATAATAAGATAATAAATAAATGTGCTTATTTTCTAGTAAGCGTGAAGTCACTATTGGAAACTGTCGGATGAATAATTCATTGTATCTCCGCGCGGTATACTTTCGCGGTGTTCGTGTTCCAGTAGCACGAGCGACTTTGGTCAGACACTGACAGTAGCTTCGTCGCTAAATTAATCGGACAGCCGTCAAACAACCGTAAAATTCATTTTTCATTGTTTCAAATTGCCCGTAATCCTATTTTATCCTCGGAATAATCGCAGCCCGTGCATACACGTTTTCACATTTGCAACTGCAGATATTTTTATTTCCCTAAAATCGTACACCGCTATTTAATACAATTTTTCTAGGATGTTTCTGAATAAGAATCGGCCAACACTATTTCTGTTAGTTCTTCGAGATCAATTTCCGACGGTTGTAGCCGTCATTTGTTTAACAGAATTAAGAGCGACTGTCGACATTTGTCGGCACATCGAATTTCACGGGTACAGTCATTTGCTGGAACGTGCTAATGGCGGTGACGTTATTTTATCTCTGTGCCAGTGACATTGGCGGACCGTTAGGAGCCTCTAATGGTCCGACTTTTTTGTGTAATTACGAACAGCAGGTGCACGCGGGCAAAGTCAAATAGTTTTTCCGAAGGTATCGATGTTTGAAAAATTGCTCAACAACCGTGCGGAACGTAGCGTGCACTGTAATGCGATTGGCGTTTGCGATACCAGCGAATGGGACGAAAGGTGACAGACAGGTTGAACGATTATCGGAGAGAGCTTCGCTTTTTTTCGTGCTTCATACGAGCCCCTTCTGCAATGTTTTCGATTGCACCGGTGCATCTTTCGATTTCGCCGCTGGCTTTGTCACGGCTATCTGAAAAGCTGATATTGAGTTACTGATGCATTCAAGGGTTTAGCTATCGATGTTTACACAGGATATTCGCCGTTATAAATAATATTAGAGCTGGGATATTACTTTCAGAAAATATTGCCGTTTACGTACAAATTCGCCCGTCCAAAAAATAGCTTTTGTGCCAAAAATATGCGAAATTTGAAAAATGCATTAGAATAATTTAGGGCCATTAATTTTTATAAATTTCTCTTCTGTTGCAAATAATTCTCTTAAGACTGTAGTTTATTTTTGAAAGTACGCTATGAAAAACATTTTAGAATTGCGAAAGTAGAGGCTTCAACAAAATTTTAGAACATACAAGAAAATATAAAAGAGGAAAGTTGTACTTTCTTGATGGTAGATACGATGATAGAACAAATGTTGCGATCGGTGTTGTCCTCAAGGTCATCTGAAGGTGACAGTCACCGTTGAACTCGCCATGGAATCAGCTACTGTGCTATGAAGTAAAGGATACATGGTGCCATTCAAAAAAGCCATCGACGACCTTCAAAAGACCTCGAAGGCCTACGGAGATGAATCGCCCTGTATGCCACATGTTTTCCAACGAAAAAATTAGTACACGTTTCTCGAATACGAGACAAATTATCCTGAAAGCTTCGAAAGGAACCGCTTTGGGGTCTCTTAAAAAAAACAAAATCACAAAAGCGCTGCGTTGTTTTTAGTGTCCTGAACCGAGCTGCCCCTTTAATTGAACGGAACGTCGGTGTTTATTTGGAACGGAGCGGCTCCTAAGGTTACCTTTGAAGCAAGGGCGAAAGAGGAGCACGAAAAAAAGATTATACGGGACATTGTGTCGGGTGCCTCGCTGTTATCCTTTTTTTTTCGGAGGGGAGGGTCGTTTGAAGCCATTGAGTAGTCGCCTCGCGACGCACACACGGGGCAACTTCTTTATCCACCGGGCATTTGCATTCGGCTCGGACTCTCTGTGATGATGACAACCTCTATGTATCACGCGGAAGCTTTTCAACCAATTTCATGCGTAGGCGTACAGGATCCTCCCCGCGGCCGTTAATGCACACTTAGGATAGAATTTTTTACTCCTTCCGGCTGGTTGCTCAAGTATGAAGAACGTTTAACGAGAGGACGCGGTGCTAATTCGCGGTGCTAATTAACCGGAAGCCCTGTACGTGTTGTTCTGCGTTAAGCGCGAACCCTCCCCGAGAATATACAGGGTGTCCCACGGAACGCGGCTCACGATTTTTCGGCCATTTGCGGCCAGAGTACTGTTTTAAATCGTCGTTGTTCTAGAATTAGAAAGAAAATAATATTTCAAGTAAACGGTAAAATTTACACAAATAAAATATCATTTTGATCATCTAGAACGTAGAAGAAAATATCTGAAATTTGGGTTCGATAGTATTCCAAATATTCCTTGACTTTACAAACCTCTGTTACAAATCTCTTTTTTTATACACCCTGTACATTAATATTTTCAGATATAATATTTGACCGTTACGAATAAGAGAAGAAATAAAATATTTCGAATAAAAATTCTCACTACTTTGAGAGTACTTCGGATAAAATACTATTTTAAAAACTTTTTCTGACAAATAAAGTATTTTGTGTCGAAAAGTGTACCTACAATTTCAGACGAAATAGAATACTTATTATTTGAAATAGCATTTCACTCAGCTCTGTTTGCAGCCATGTGATAAAAAATGTTTGGAGTGTTCTTCAATGGTATCGAGTGGCCTACAAATAGTGATAACAAAAATTCTGGAAACACTTTGTTTACCCGGTGAAACCAAGGCCGCCTTCTTGACATAAATGGGAACGTGTGATTTTTCTCGAGATTATAGGAGATTACACGATCAATTTAAAAAGCAGATTACTTGATATTCTTGTTAAATCAGTGATAGGTTTACAGTAGTAGAAATAGTAATATTTCACTCGTTCACGCGTTAGATTTTGGAACAGGGCAACCAGTAAACACAGATAGGGCAGCTTGAATAGGTTATCGAATGCAAACGTAAACATTGGAGCTTTGTTGTTGCGACAGCGGAATCCTTGGTAGTTTTCTGGAAGACGAGAGTTGCTGTTATGTTTATTGTGGCCATCCGCAAAAACCGAGTTTTATTCTTTCGAACGCTTCCCAGCGAGATTTCGTTCCAGCAATCTGTAATATTCGCACACTCGACACAGATTCGGAGATTCTTTCTAAATATTCGAACGTTTTATTAGGAAAATCGATAATCGACTATCGGAAAGACGTCTTAAAAAGTGTAACAGATAACCCAAGGAATATTTATAGTGCCCCGAATCAATTGTTCAATTCTGCCGCCGGATTTGACACTTGAATGTCTAGCATTAATAAAGCATATTTGGTCGCGTAAAGATAGCGTTCGTTCTTCAATATTAGAACGTGTTACGCGCTGAAGAGAACGAGAATAATTACCAGCGAGCTTTTTCCCGATATAACCGTAATATATCACTAAAAATGCATCAATGCCTTTTATACGAAAAGTGGAACAGGTTTCCATTTTTGAAATGTTCCATCCGCTGCCTTGTAATTGTTCGGGACCATAAACTCGCGGCATAGAGATTGAAATGAACACTGGGTTTATATAATTACCATGAATTCTGAATTATGAGAGCACACGTAACGGATAGGACGAATTTAACTGGTTGGACGGATCGGGATGATTAAAATACATTGCTGCAAATCATACTATAATTCACGTCGTCCGCGTCAGCTGGGAATCCATCATAGAATTACATCAAAATACAAAAGCGGGACAGGTACCCCTCAACAAAGTCAAAATGTTTGATCTTTGCGGAACAGTTTGTCCACACAGTTTCATCGGCAGCTACAGATTTGTATGTCTCTGTGAAATTATGAACGAGAAACAAGAATTTTCATCGCTCGACGCGACTGGTTCACCAATAGTCGCCGGATCGAGACTTGTTCCCCCACTCTAATTTCCCCTTCTACCGCGCTGTTCCTCACGCGTGCATATTCCGGAGAGAGAGAGAGGGTAACTTTTTCCCCTCGATTCGTGCTCCCTCCCCTCATCCGGCGACGCTGTGTTGACCACATCACAGTTTCCACGACTTTACAGTTTCGAAACAAACGTTTTCGAGAACAAGCCGGCGCATTACACGAGCGGCGGAATCTCTTTGGGCGAAATTACACGCGCGCACAATACGGTAGCGAACAATTTAAATCCCCGACTTCGCAAATACCGGGCGGAAGTAAACTAATTGACCGTGTCATATTCCGGCGAAGTTAATTGCTCGCCTCATTAAACCTCATTTTTCAAACGGCCGAACGGAATCCACGTATGCGCTTCGTTAGCGTGACATAGCATTGTACGAAATTCATTAAGTTCTTCCGTGCACGCAGTAATTAATTAAGATAGTGCATCCCGGGTTGCCGGGTGAACTGACAGAAAGCATCCAGCCGTGCCGCGGCGTGAAAGTAATCTAGTTACAACGTTGCAACGAAATTACCGTGGCTGCTTGGTAAATAAATTAATCCGGCGTCATTTGTCGTCTCCGATATACGCGCATACACGGTATACGCGCGTTCGTCCTTCGCCGGGTACGTTCGAAACGGCTTCGATGATATTGCGAGCAAAATAATTGATTTACCGCAGGCTGCGGCATTAACGGCGATTAAACGGACTTTTGGTGAAACGCTTCTGTGACATTTAGTTTTGTCGCACTACGGAAAACACGTTCAAAAATAATCTAAACGCAGTACTATAAAACGTAGTACAATATAAAATCTGCAATTTTATGTTTCCGAACTTTTTTAAAAATCGATTTTGCAACCAAAAATTCTGAAATAATTCACTGTCATGTGTGCTATCGGGTGGAATGTTCATGAATTTTTTCGTAATTTTTTGTTGCGCCGAACAGAGGAAATAGAGCATAATTCATTAACCGGTTCTCGCCCTATAGCTACCCTTGTGGTAGGGGTACCGACTTGAAACTTGTCACAGAGGGGTTTCTTTGGGCGCCCTATCGAATGGTGTGAACGAAAATCAATTTGGGCGCTTTTGACAATCTTATCCGGCTATGCCTACAAACGCCTGTAACTACGTGTGTACAATTGTCAAATTGTAAAATTGGGGGTCACACTGTCGTCCATCCTGTATACTCTATAGCTGATAAAGGAATAGACGTGATTATCTCCGACACGAATCTTTGGAGACTAGAACATGGACAGTGCATTCGAGTGCATGTACCTCGACGAACGTTCCGTTTCTTCGACGAATATTAAGACGAAGCGTCGTTGTAACTCGGCTGCCGGTGTAGCAGAAAGGGAGAGAAAAACCGACGGGAATAGTTGGTCATTTTTCGCAAGGGAATTGATCTCATAGACGGTGGCCCAGTTTCAGGCAATTATCGTCGAGCTCCTTTCTTTCCTCCGGTGCCAAGCAACATTTCACGCGTCAAATAAGTGGCCGGCGAGCGGAAGAACGAAAGGAAACACAGGGGCTCGGCGGAGTAGTCCTCCGCATTGCCACTTCGAGGAATAGAAGGCGGAAATGAAATTTCATTAGCAATGTAAATACGGGCAGTTGCATAGTGTACGGGGGAATTTTCAAGGAACTACAGCCGTTGCTGCGCTTCATCCCGATGGGCTCTCCCTGCCGCCATTATCGTTCTGTCTTGCAGCCGGTTGAACGTTCACGAACGCATCAGCGGCGCAATACGTTCTTTTAGAGGAAAAACTAATTTAACTCGTCGCCGGAACAGGCAAACTCTGCCAATTTGCATACTTCCCTTTCTTTTTTTTTTTGCGCGCGCGTGTTCGAGGTTCCGGACGGTTTCTTCGTTCGACATAAAATTACTTTTGATTTTTCGAGCGAGTTTCTCCTCGGCCGTCAAGCGGAAACGTTTATTTTTTAAGTTTCGCCCGCCACGTTTAATCAATCCCCGCCAAGTCTCGCGTTCAATCTTTCAAAAATGGTCGTTTCAAAAGACCGGCCCCCATCATAAATTCCATTTTCAATTTCATTTCACGGCGGCCCACGCGCTGTCCGCCATTTTCGCAGCTCGAGCTCGTCCCTCGCGCGACCGTTCGCGCGAAAAACTTCTCCCGTGGCCCGGTAATGTGATGAAAAATATTTCACGGTGTCCCTTCATTCCCCGACGGTCCCGATACTAATTGAAATCAAATATTATTCGACTCGCGCAGCCGTGGCCGTGCTGTTGCGAGGACTGAAAAAAATTTAATTACCCCGCGTGTTACTTTCGCCGGGTACTCCGCGTGCAACACTTTTTCGTTTATGAAATAGCTCTCTCCCTCGAAACGGCAACGGAGAGGTTCGCGCGCTCGCATCCCTTCCCCCATTGTTCCCTAATTCCTATTGTTTCTTTGTAACGCGACGCGTGCGAATGCATGTAATTCCGCAATATTTATCGCAGAACCGGCGTTATTCTCGATAGAATCCGTTGCAAACATTCTCGTTTGTACGTTTTGCTTTTCGAGCATCATTAAAACGCTTTGGAGTGTCGCGAAATCGTTCTTGTACCGTACAAAATGCTTTTCTTCAACTATTAAAATTATATTTACATAGGTTATATATTTGTTAGGGATTTGACGATTTTTCTGACTTGAATAATTACAGTGGATTGTCAAATATTCACCACCTATCGTAGGCTCTTTTTTCTACGTAAATACTGATTCGCGGATCTTTTTTTCTAATTTTTGTGCTTTCTCTGTTTTCCAATGTGCAAATCGAGTAGATATGTGCGACCCGAAACATTTTTATTCCGACTTCACTGCAGCTTTCTGGCTCCGTTTTTTTTCCAGGGGAGCCATGTTATCTTCTGTGTCACGTGAAATTAATGTTCTCAATGCGGGGATGTTCTGTGCTGCTTACAATGCGGACGAAACGTGTCCATTAGGTGCTGCGAAGCGCAACCGGAAATGAGAGCAACACGTGAACGCCATGGTGTTATTGATTTTACCCCAACTGGCACGTTGTTTCGTTCTTTTTACCTCTTATCTTATGAAATTCAACGGGAAATCAGCGTTTAATTCTCGACGATAATTTTTCACGTTTACGATCCAAATCGGATTTCATTTTTGCTTGTTAACATTCCTCCGAAACGAATCTTCAGCGTACATTGACGTTTCTTAATATGAGAACTGTCGTCGCATCGAAGGTATCCTCGGGCGTGCAGTGCTCATAATAATTTTGGAAATTGGCGTTGGCTTCGGCTAAGCGAAAATGCTGTTCCGTTGGAACCAGTGTTTACAGTAACCACTAAAACGGAAGTTTGGGCAAACCAAAAAGGAGAAGACGACGAATTCACTTCCCGGATAGCTTTTACCTTTTCTGAAGAGGTCATTACTCGAAGTGGCCTCAAGCAGTTCCGCGTTTATACTGTAGCTGGTAGGAGAGCTACGAGCCTCGTAACATTATTTATTAACAAACGCTGCAAATTGTCACTTTCCACGATTTTGGCCCCGAAGCGAAGGAGAACTTTCCCTTGGTACTTTAATCTCCACTACAAGTCTGCTCGCGCATTCAAATTGGCTACAACTGTGACAATTATTTACAAAATAGTGAACTTCTATAATCAAGGTGTTTATCTCTTAATTACGAACAATTCGGAGTTACTTAACATTCAGATAATGGACATTGTGGTACGAAACGCAAATATTATTCGTGTTTTATACTTCATAGAGAACCGGAAGAGAGAATTGTGAATAATTGCAGTATGTCTGAGTAGACGGTGTCTTGGATATCATAAGATGGCGACCCTGCAATCTTAATCTCGTTAAATGGAGAATCGCTGCTGAGACAAATTGCGAAACTTGTTGAGAGGGTCTTTTTGTAGTATCGATATCTGTTAATGAGATTTTGAAGTCTGATTAAAGGTCTCAAGATATCTGTCAGTTTTAATAGATGACCGGGAACGTGCCTTTCAGCGCTAATTATATAGAGGGTCATCCAAGTGTTAGTATAATTGCGGACATTGCACCTCGGCACAATTGTATTAAATTCTGAGTGACATAAAAGAGTTTCGTAAAATTTCTGTGTCAAATAGTGACTTAAAAAGTTCTTTTACAACTACAATTCAATACAATTTCGGTCGCACAGTGTAACATTCAATTTTACGATTTTTTTTTAATATCTCGTTCTAGTTATAATTAGCCGTGTCACAACATTTTGGGCTTTTATCCCGTAGAAGAAAAGTATTTTTATTATTCTATCCAATTTCTATAGGGTTTTGTAAAAATGTAATTTCTTATGCTTGTGCTCGATTTACAGTCGGGGAGGTCAGTGTCGCCGGATGAGGGGAAGGAGCACGAATCGAGGGGAAAAAGTTACCCCCCCTCTCTCCGGAATATGCACGGGAATTAAAATGGGGGAACAGGCTCGGTTATAAGTTACAACCATAGTCTCCAGATCAAGACTTGTTCCCCCACTCTAACTTCCCCTTCTATCTCGCTATTCCCCACGCTTCCACGTGACACGATCAGACACTGGCAGAGAGGGGGTAACCTTTTCCCCTCGATTCGTGCTCCCTCCCCTCATCTGGTTGTAACACTTACAGATAAACTATTACAGCTCGGCCAGCCTGAATCAGCTCTTTTCAACCTGTTACACCAGAACCAATTTTTTAAACCTGTTACACCGGAAACAATTCTTAGTTCGATCGGACCTGCGCGCCGCGGCCAAACGTTCGACGATTACAACTTCCCCGCCGATAATTTGCTTTGATCCGCGCCGACCGTGCAATTATATCGAGTTTTCCGGCAAACGTGATAGAGAGATACATGCGGGACGAAGGCGGGGAGGGGGAAGGTTTCGCGTGACGCGGCGCATTCACGTGAATAATCGGGATGCATCGCGGCCACGTGAATTATGGCGGTGTTGGGCTTCGGTGTTGTCGTGCAAACACAAAAGCGGAATCAAAATGCAATCGATGTTGGCGCAGCTGCCGCTTCCGCGAAAAAATGTTCGCACGCGACTACGGGAAACGCGGACACCCGGAAAAGAAGAGTGTATGTACCTACATCGAGCTATTAACTACAGTTGATCGATCGCCGGAGCCGATTCCGAGCAGAACCCTCGCCGAAAATAATAATCGAACAGAAATTGCCGCCCCGGACGCTTTTTGTTCAACCGTAATCCGTTTACCGTACTCCGTCCGACGAAAGTGTTCGATCAAACGAATGACTCGTCTGTTATAATTATTCAAACACGACTCAAACGCGAAACAATTAATCCATCCGCATATAATAATAAGCCGAAGTCCTGATGATGTGTTCCCTTTAAACCGAAATGGAACGTGAGCAATTTTATAAATAGAACTTAATTAATTTATTTCCGTTAGGAGAGGTATAATTCAGAAACATTTTTCTTTGAGCAATACTTATATATTTAACAATACATCTTTATTTATTATTAATACTATCTGAAAGCACACTACCTGCTAAAAGTGTCGAACTGGTCTATACTAAGAAAGAAGCAAAATGTTCAACAAGGAAATAGTAAAAATTGATGGTTTCTCAAGTTCCTTTTGCATCGTTGGCGACTAATGATGTGCTTGTTCGTCAACTTTCATTTCCGACTCGACGCTTTTAGTTGCTAGTGTATGCAGATTTTAGTTGGGAAAATTTTCGTTGGTGGCAAGGATCTAATAAATTTCGATTTAGACGGCGTTCTTCTTGATCCAATCAATGTGAGACGCGACACGCGTGTAAACTGTGGGATGACTGGCGAGAGCGCATGAGTACGACCAGGATACGATACCAACGACCTTGCCGTTGACCACGAGTGGGCCGCCAGAGTCACCCTAAGAGAAAACGTAAATAGTCAACGGAATCCGAAGGGCACAGAAATGCCTCTTATTTATTTTTACTTGTGCCTCTGAAATGTGCTTAGATCGTATACAAACGCTACTTCTCGAATTCTTACCGCTAGTGTTGACGTAGAAAAATGGTCGCGGCTAATAAATAAATAAACAGGTAGCGAGCAAACAAAACGTGATACCGTACTAATCCAATTACAAAACTTTTATCGTTTTCATTTATTCTATGAAATTTTTACTAATATATTCGTGACACCTTTCTGATTGGAATGACACCAAGCATGACAGGGTATCGATTATAGTTGCCTAATCGATTACCGGAACCAATCGATGGAACATGAGTGCTCGAATAATAGAACAGTTACCTACAGTGTTAGATTAAAATTTACCGATTTGTACAATAGATAGTAGACGGAAACGTAATTCAGAGGTCATTCGTTCGGATAATCGAGGTTTTACCGAATCGTGAATTACACAAGTAAATGTGATCAGAATTGTATCGTGTTTGGGCTCATTTTAATCAGAAAACCGTCAAAAATATGTTGGTCAAAGTTTCATATAAAAATAGCTAAGAATTTTGCACGTATATTTCGCACATTTCCAGACATCATCAAAGTAACGAGACAAGGTGTATCGAGTGTAAATATTGGTTACTCACATTGCATGCTCCTCTGGTTGTTTTAGGGTCGCTAGCACAGATGTGAGAGTCGTAGACGTTCAATCTCAAATTTTTGTACGCCTTCTTGCAGACCTCTTGGTCGGTTATCTCGAGTTTTGCCTTCTGGAGAGTATTCGGGATCTTTCCGCCGACCTTTGGAACGCAAAAATCACATTAACTTTGCAATTCGGTATGCACATAAGCCGACTGGACTTTAGTTTGACTGTTAATATCGTACAGCCCCGATAATGCGATTACTTATCGAAAATCGAATTAAATGTACGAGGTTTCTCCATTATCATGGGATGTACGCTCTCGAAATCGCCATTTCAACGTCCGTGTATCTTTTATATTAATCTTGCATCTTTCTCTCTATTATTAATCGTGCTCATAAAGGAGTTATTGTTTAAAAGTACAATGTATCAAAACGACGAAGAGGCGAGGAACAATTAGGTCAGGACGTACTCAATGACCGTAGTTGGGCCGAACAAATGAAAACGCTTTTAGGTCAAACAGACTAAGACCACGGGTAAAGGTCAAGTGACTTCTCTCAAATCTGCCACAAGAAAAATTACGCCACCGAGAACCACACAAAGACAATTTCAGTGCATGTGATTTCGAGCAATTGGTCGAATTACATTTTTCTATAAAAATGTCAATGGTATATCATTGTTTACGATTTTATTCCAATACAAGACGACTGCTGCATTTCAATTTTTTTTAATACTTATATTCTGGACTAATGTAAGATAATCGATGCTCCTCGCCTTGTCTCGACAATGTTTCAAATATACAGGGTGTCCCAAAAATGTTGTGCTTCCTTGAAAGAGATAATTCCTGAGATCATTTGAAGTAACTTTTTCCTTTGCAAAAATGTTCTCCGCGGCTCCATTAACGAGTTATTAACGAAAAACACGGACCAATCAGAGCTCGGCTACCGCTGAGCGTGGCGTTGCCATTGGTTGAGCCGGATTTCGCCCCTTGTATCTTCGCTCTAATTGGTCCGTGTTTTTCGTTAATAACTCGTTAATGGAGCCGCGGAGAACATTTTCGCAAAGGAAAGATTTATTGTAAATGGTGTCAGGAATTAGCTCTCCAAGAAAATACAACATTTTTGGGACACACTGTATATAGCTGAACTGAGAACGACAGCAGGGATAATATTCGAATATTGATTCACAAACTCGTACTGCAGATTTAATTTTCACCCAGCGTTGATGCTGCGTTTGTTACCGTTGTCTTTAAATCGGTTTCTAGTATTCGGGGTTTCTATTGGATCTCGGAAACTATTAATTATATCACTAAAAATATTTCTTTCGTTGTCTAAGGTGACACTTACGCTGAGAGTACCCCATCCTGACACTACGGCTGGCGAGTGAGCAGGAACTGGTTCGTTTGCTTTCGGCAAGGGAACGGTGGATATGTATTTGCTCATCTTGAATGGTTTCTTTATCTGTGGAAATCAACATTTTTCTATAGAAACGTGTACATTAACTCCTAAACCCTCTTACTGTATCTTATCGCTAACATCGACGAGAGAAAAAGTGCGCTAGAGTAATCCATATTGAAAATAACAGGAAAATTAAAAGAATATAAGAGTACTTGTATATAATAATTATTACCACCAAACGCAACTGATATATGTTCCATTACTGAATTTATTCAGACCTCGTACGATTTTAACTTGAATAAAGAAGTTCATAAAAACATCCTTATTCTTTTATAGTTTCGATGGTTCTAAAAGAAAATATTTACGATGTCGGAGTTCACCGACAACCGGCAACAGTTCAGAATAAATGTTAACGCACAGAATAAACAAGTTTTAGAACCATTTCCCAAAAATGTACTTCCTTGAAAGAGGTGATTCCTAAGGTGATTTGAAGCAACTTTTTCCTTTGCGGAAATGTTCTCCGCGGCTTCGTTAAGGAGTTATTAACGAGAAACGCGGGCCAATCAGAGCGCGACTATAGCAGAGGGATTCCGGCTCGGCGACAGGTCCCGCTGAGCGTGGCGTTGTCATTGGCTGTGAGCCGGAATCCGCCCGCTGTATCCTCGCTCTGATTGGTTTACGTTTTTCGCTGATAACTCGTTAACGAAGCGCCGGAGGATATTTCCGCAAAGGAAAAAGTTACTTGAAATGACCCCACGAATCCCGACATCAAGAAAAACATCGAGATTAAACAATTTGAGTTTTCGTAGCAATTATTCGGACTACAGGCTCATTAAACAATACAACGTTAAGTTACCTTGAGCAACGCGATGTCGTTCACGTAGGAGTCCCAAGATTTGTAGCCTTCGTGAGTAATGATTTTCTCAACTTCGTACACATTGGTCTGATCTGCCCAACTGACTGTGCCAACGACAACTTGTAGATCGGCCGGTCCACGTCTGTTAACAATATTATTTGGCTTTGTAACACTGTCACGAATTACTGTGATTATCAGGGATTCCGCTGGATAGGAAACCACCGAACTTACCTCACGACTCAATGGGCTGCTGTGAGAACGTAGTTTGCACCGATCACTGATCCGCCGCAGAAATGACTCTTGAGGGAAGTAGATTGGAGAGACACCTAATCCGCAACAAACAATATTTCTCCGTGAGTCTTCGCTGGACTCCGGATATTATGCGTTCGTAACGAAAATAAATAGATCAAATTCACAAGGGTGAAAATGTTCTGGGAACTTAGCAATACTGTTGTATTATTTTTGACTTGTAAAAATGATTAAGAAAAGAAATAAATGTAGCTCCAGTGTTTTACAACGTATACAGACGATTTCTCTATATTTGAATAAAAATATTTTCATCTTTCTTCAAAGTTATTGCAAGTAACAGACCGTTGGTCTTATGATTACAACAGCTATATGATTTACAACAGTAGCCGTTCTTAAAAGAAGCAAAATACGTTTATGACAGAAATAAGCTGTTATGATAAACAGTAATAAGATCAATGGGATTAAAAAGTATCAATACAATACTGCTGAAGAGTTTAATGACCGGCTAATGATCGCTGAGATATTATCTTCAATTTCAGTAAAATAATTTCGTTATATTATGTTTCGTTTTCCCATAGAGTCGTTTTGACTTACCTGGTATGGGATTTCGCCGATCTTTGCATCCTCGCCATTTACGATTCGGGGGTCGAGGTCAAGCGACACTCCGGCTGCAATTAGAATGTTAATAATTAACTATTCCGCATCGATTTGAAAAATGAGAACGGTAATTCGGTTTTTCGTTCGATCTAATATTTTGTAATTAAAGCATCCAGCGCGGCCTCGTGGATTTATAATAAAATCATCGAAATTCGAATGATGACTTACCATTAGCCGCAGCCAACACCGCGAAGAGGGAGAGCAAAGCTAGTGCCATGCTGCCTGTGACAGAAAGTAGGTAAACTCCGACTGATAATGATGCGAATCAAATGCCGCCTTTATATACCCATCGATTAAAATCTATCATACACTTTACAACATTGTTATCTCGCCTAGAAAGCAGATCAACCGTTTTTGTAATACGTGTATTCACGTTTCGAAAGCTTTATCTCGCAGATGAGATCACTGCGATAAGTATTAGAGCATTAGCACTTTAGTCTTTAAAAATATACACAAAGCCTTAACGTCTCCTGCATCTTAATTAACCAATAACGCCGTTGTACTTCTTCACCGCGCTATTATTAAAAGACATTCTTAATGAATGGTGAAATGTTTGCTTAGTCACGCGTACATAATTTACGCGTCTGTAAGAAAAATTGGTGCAGTTTAAAGCAGTGAACATATTACAAAACTTCAGGGGACATCGACCAATTAGTTTTAGCTTGATAAGATAAATTAAAAGCAGAAAGAAATTTTTCATTTAGCTCCTGTGTTTTGCATTTTTTATTTTGTAACTTTAATCCGCAGTCTATTCACGAGTTACTACATTGTAATTATTTGTTGATGCTCCAGATAAAGCGGTATATTGGATTTCATAGAATTCCGTTACTCCACTTATGATAAATTAGAGCAATTAGAGAGACTGAAAGATAGATATTCACTCTTAATTGAAAATTAAGCTCTACTATCTCTTGTTGTTCACGTTCTTTTTGCAGACGCGTTAACGTACTTTGTACTCGGAGATAAAACAACTAGGATTTAATAATTTAAACAACAAATGAATACGACAAGAGATCTGCAGAGATAAGACACGCAACGTTCAATAAATAATTCATGAAAAAACGGATTCGTTTATCGTTCGGACTAATTGGATTTGTTAGGAATCTGATGCATTTAATAGCTACTGAGCATTAAAAACGATCGTTGATAACGCCTTAAAAACAACAGAACCACATTTACTCAGATTTTGTACGATTTTATTACGGTGTACGCTGGAATAATCTATTTATTCAGCAATTTTCAACAAATCCATCGTTTAATCCCAATATCCATAAAATACAGAATTTAAAGCCAAGCATTTTTACTGGATCGACAATTCTGGTGTTATAAAGAATGTAAAATCGTAAAGCCCGTTATTCAATATTGCAGGAATCACATTAATAACAAATATGAAAATATGCAAAGCAGAAAAGAAATTTTTATTCTAATGAACCAAACATTAAAATTGATTTGTTTTAAAGAAACATAACTTGCAAATGTAATTGTGCCTCATTTCCCTCGTACCGTTTAATCCCATTGTAAAATTATCGTAATTTATTCATGTAAAAAGCTTGTTTAATGCATCGTCATACCTACTTTAAACATTGCGTAAATACACGGAAAGCATGTAGTTAAACAGAAAATTTGACGAGAGTGTTTTCCGTAACATTAATTTTTGATCTAAAGAAAATTTTGTTTACCAACATCCCTTTACTATTTCTTTTTCCGAGGGAGTAATTAATGGAAATTTTTGAGAAATCAATACAATGACCGGTTTTAAATTACTTTGAAGAATCTGAAAATAAGAAAATAATGCAGGCAATGTGAAGAAACGCTTTAATTATATTTCACATTTTACTTGTTACATATTCTACATCAGGCCTGGGCAACTTCTTTCGTCACTTCAGGACCCCCACTACCGATCCACAGACTCCCCCACCACTGGCCACATCATAGTATCCTATAGGGTTTTCATCTCTCTTGGACATAACTTCCTATAGAATAGGTTCCTAACCCCCCGCCTTTTCGTCCATAGCAGCATGGTGGGGGGTCTCAAGAGTTCAAAGAGGACTCGCACGTGGCTCGCGAGCCACCCAGTGTTGCCAGATCGTGACTTGTTCCCCCACTCTACTTCCCTTTCTACCGCGTTCTTCCCCCACGCTTCCTCCATGGCCGGTCACGTGACGCGTTCCGCCTTTGTCGTGCATACTCTGGTACTGGCGGAGAGAGGGTAATTTCTTCCCCTCGTTTCGTGCTCCCTCCCCTCATCTGGCAACACTGGAGCCACCAGTTACCAGTTGCTTAGTTTATAAGAAAAATCAGGAGAAGAGGAAGAAGGAGAAGTTAACAATTCTTTCTGAATCTTCTATTTTATTAAGCAGGAAAATTTCAGATAAATAAGTCAATTGTTGATCACGGCCATGGTACAACTTCATGTAGGGATTCCGAGAAAGAACAATTCATAATGATAAATGATTTATTAATGTATACGATAAATATTTCCATTTCAGTTAACGACACGCGTATTGAAATTGATATGAAAAAAGAAACGTCGCATAGTATATTCCGCATGGTATGGATTTCTTCATGTATTGTCTATCTGCTTCGCCTAGACACTTCATTTTCAGTTCGTGTCCCGTTTGATCGATCTATACGGCGTTTGCTTTGATCCAATCAAGATGGGACGTTACACGGGTGTAGACAGTGGGGTAGTCGGTCCGAGAGCATCCCATAGCCCACGACACCAAACCCACGAGCTTTCCATTGACAGTCAGTGGGCCGCCAGAGTCACCCTGCAATAATAAAGAATTTCCATGTGAAACGGTCGGTGAAACATTAGAAATTAATGATTCATTATATCCTGAACACTCGTAGCAATTTAACCCAGAAGTAATATCAATTTGCAGACGTATAACTTTAATTGCGATATTTCCTGTAGCAACAAATTGATTCAATATTAACGAATTCTTCAGGATTAATCTTGCATTAGATCGACTATGATTGCATTCAATTTTCAAAATATAATTGTCCCAATTTCCCGAATAGGGCAGCAAATTGGGTTGAATCAATGGAATTCAATCGGCCAGCGTGTTGACACTAGAACAATACCACCAGTTTTGGTCAACTTTAAAGGATAGCGTAAAATCATTTGGAAAAATACGCTTCTCTCGATTCTTCCTTTCATCTACTAGAATGTAACTGTTATCCGAACGAAACTTACGTTGCACGATCCTTTCTCGGTTTGTGGATCGTATGCGCAAACTTGCGAGTCATAGACGTTGTAGCCGATATTGTTGTACATGAGTTTGCAGTAATCCTGGCTGGCAATCAGAATGTTGACACGTTGCAGGTGAATGGTCGTGGGTCCGCCTTGCTGTAATTACACGAAACGTTTCCAATATTAAACAGTGACGGAAACTCTAGTAACAAATACTAATATTAAATCAAGTGGTTATTTTATGGAAACTGTTGGTAAAATCGAACGTTATTTACCCTGAGTCTGCCCCATCCGGAAACCGTGGCCAACGAATTAGGTTGGACGGCGTCGTGCGCGGACGCAAGCGGCACGAAAGAGATCAGTTTCGACTTTGAGAATGGTTTATCGACCTGCGAGAATAAAAATGATCGTATAAATAATTACGCGCAAGCACCTCTCGAGCGGACTACTCGAAAGTACAAATATATCACCTTGAGCAAAGCGATGTCATTTTTCCAAGAATCGAGGGAGTCATACTTCTCGTGCATGATGATCTTCACGACATTGCGCTCGACATTCGGCTTCGACAAGTCGTTAGTTCCGGCAACAACCTTGATCCGGGACGGAGTATTGCTGCGAGAAATTAATCACGAGAAAACGCGTTAAGCCCGCTTCATTTTTCGAGGAGATCATCAGATCCTCGAATAGTCGGTGACGTACTCACCCCTCGACGCAGTGAGACGCGGTGATAACATAATTTTCGTTCAGGACCGATCCGCCGCAGAAGTGGAACGAGCTACTTACCAATTGGAGGGACACCTGAAAACAAGTGGAGACCCTTTTATCGCATAGTTTCGAATAATTTAATTAAATCTGAGGAGACAGGAATTCGGTACCACGGGGAAGGTGATATTGGATATTGGTTCGCTTCTCCATGGCGGAATTCTTTTGTTATTAAAATCCTGTCCAACGGCACGAAGCAGGACCACTCATTACAAACTTGTCGTTATTTGTTTAGCAATATCGATTACATTGCTCTGGAATTCAATTGTCATTGTAGTTTTCATACTTTACGATTCGTATTATATTTCACTAGAGTTTTCTGTCGATATAGGGCGACGGCTCGGGACTGGCTTTCGTCCCGAGAAGATTTTCTTATTTCGAAATAAAAAGTGTCGTCTTATTACGGAATAAAATTATACACATTGCTTATCGCCACCGCTACGGGTCACGATCGAAGTGTGTTCCGAGAGAAATCGAAGATTCTACGCGGTAGAATTGCAGACCCGGATGATTCTACTTGCATATACATTACACTCCCGACCTTCCATTACACGTTGCATTCCGGAATCCTCATTTACGAGTTTCTCCCTCATCAAATAGCCGTAGATTATAACAGGGAAATACTGGTGCTCACCTGATACGGAATTTCGCCTTCCTTCGCGTCCTCCCCGTTCACGATCCTTGGATCGAACCACGGCAGGATTGCGGCTGTGCAAATAGTAAGGCACACAATACCAAATTAGTACTTTCCGATTGTGAACGAACCACCGCTCGTTAAGTAGCTCGCGCTGATTACTCTATTTATTAATGCTCTTTAACGCGCTCATGGACTCAATATACAGGGAGATTGCTTGTACGCCGGGCAAAGCAGGAAACGTACACGTCGACCGAAGATTTGATCAGATTGTACTTGTTTAACAACGTCGAATACGATTCGGCACGAATCGTGTTTCCTGCCTACCGGAAGAACGCGATTCTACTTCGACGGGCGGAACCTCTTTGTCACTCTCTTTTATATTATTATTTAAATATTATTTATTACGTTCAGCCGTATAAGGTTTGATATTTTTTTATTTTAATTGTATTCTATTCTATCTGTTTTACCATTTCGCTTTGATTAGTCGACTTCCACCCATTATATCATACTTTGCAAATGAAATGAACTGTAAACCAATATGCAAGATAGTGACAATTAAGTATCATTCTTTCACTTTTCCTTCGTCGTTAATGGACGAAAGTGTTTTACATAAAAATTACTCTAAGATGTTTAATTTTTGGAAATCTGACGGAAATGTCTAGGATTAAATTATTGTAAGATAATATTAGATTGCGCAGATGGAATTGACGATAAGGTTCGTACAGTATAGACGATCTAATCTACTTACCGTTGGACACCGCCAACAGAGTGAATATTGACAAAGTTGACAGAATCATGTTTCCGGTCGTATCGTTTCCACCGACTGCACTGGATCCGCCTAGCGCGCTGCTATTTTATATACCGTAGCTAGATCTTTCAAAATTTCAAGTGGTATCTCAGCTCCATCGATTCAGATTAGATAGATCTGCAATCCGTGGTGAATCAATACGTGGATTTAGCGATCGATTCAGATTAGTGTGAATGAGACCTGATGTCTCGAATCGATGCAACTCGGCATCCGGTTGCCGCTTGACAATGTTTACACACATATGGACAATGTGCTTTTTTCAGATTTCATATCTGCACTTTTTGTTAATATTGTTTCCGTGATCGATCATCGAAACACGGGACAATTCTTCCGAATTGTTTTTAACAGGCACGATAAACATTCCGAATATTGATGTTTTGTCTAACAATTCTTCATAGATACACAGACTGTCCTATATATATTAGGATGTATAGAGTATAAATACTATATTTGAAAAATTAATTTAACCCCTGTTACAACATTTAGTGACCTATTCAAATTCTCAATTTGTCAAAGATTGCTTTCTATTCTGAAATAACGTAAGACAATTGGTGCGTCACGCCTTCTTTCAACAATGTTTCAAATATACAGGGTGTTTAAATAATTGTGTACTTCCTTGACAGTAATGATTCCCGAAGTCATTTGAAGTTACGTTTTCCTTTGCATAAATATTCTCCTCGGCTTTGTTAAGGTGTTATCAACCGAGCAATACGGACCAATCATACTGAATGAACATTTTCTGCTGAAATTGTAAGACAGACAATGCTTAATATTCTTTTGAGTTTTTTAATTGATTCTTTGCTAGCGAGAATGATATCTATAATTAAAGAAGAAATTATCTCGAGCACAACCTAATGAAGATGTTTTCTCGGATTATTAATGACAAACAAAAAGAAACCATTGAAATGTCTTCTGATTCTGCATAGTCATTGTTACACGTGTTAGAAATTTGCCAGTGAGTGGAGGTACAATGATTGCTCAAGACAGAAAAATTTCATGGAAGTGCAACTTAGTTAGGTTATTGTAAAATTGATATTTAGTTTTTCCACTGATTTCGTAGTGCGTCCACTGGGATTTCATAAGATCTTAATCGCATTTCACAGGCACCCGATAAATAAATGCTGGCCTGATAAGACTTAGATCTTTATTGGTTTCTACCGTCGAAGTTCGACAATCGATGCCGTTCTTAACAATTTTATTTCTAACCAGAATCGTGGACGTAAATTGATCTGTTCTCAAAATGAAACTAGAAAAATACTTATTGTCGAATATCTCGTTCATTCAGTACAAATATAAAATATTATTTGTCGACGATAAATGACTACTTCTTTAGTCATTTAAATAAGAAGAATAAATGTATCAAGTCTTTCACAAGTTAATTTTATTTTATTAACAGTAGTTTTTACGGTCTCATAGGAATCAAATGTCATAGAATTTTAATTAAACAGCGTGACGTCAATGAATTTATATCTTCGGCGCAAACATGAGAAACAATTCTCTGAAACGTGCTCGACTACACGAGATAATGATTTTGGCATCACGAGATTCGTGAGGTACTTGGACTTTTGTTTTTTTTTAAATATCTACCTGGTAGTACAGGTTTTAAACGAGAAATTCTTGAAATGTTATAATTAAATTCTGATGCATGACGTACGGCTATATGATCTTTCGAGCGTTCCTCGTTTCGCAATTCAGTAGTCTAAATGAATACAGCGTGTTACTGATAATCTAGAGCACTGATAACTGCACCGTATCGATAAGTTTCGACAATGCTTAGAGCATCATACCAAGTTATTGTGACACGCCGGTATGTATTCGAAAACAAATACAGCTCCAGATTGATCGTGTTTGTTTTGTGTTTTATAGACGACAAGCTTCTTCTCGTAAAGTCCGGGACATTGAACAGAAAATTTCACGAGGGTGTTTTCCGTAACATCAATTTTTGATCTAAAGAAAATTTTCTTCACCAACATCCCTTTACTATTTCTTTTTCTGGGAGAGTAATTAATGGAAATTTTTGAGAAATCAGTACAATGACCGGTTTTAAATTATTTTGAAGAATCTGAAACTAGGAAAATAATGCAGGCAATGTGAAGAAACGCTTTAATTATATTTCACATTTTTACTTGTTCCATAATCTACATCAGGCCTGGGCAACTTCTTTCGTCACTTCAGGACCACCACTACCGGTCCACAGACTTCCCCACCACTGGCCACATCATAGTATCCTATAGGGTTTTCATCTCTCTAGGACATAACTTAATTTATAATAGGTTCCTAACCCCGCGCCCTTTCGTCCATAGGAGCATGATGGGGGGTTTCAGGAGTTCGAAGAGGACTCGCATGTGGCTCGCGAGCCACCCAATGTCGCCAGATCGAGACTTATTCCCCCACTCTACCTCCCTTTCTACCGCGTTCTTCCCCCACGCTGCCTTCGTGGCCGGTCACGTGACGCGTACCGTCTCTGTCGTGCATACTCTGGTGCTGGCGGAGAGAGGGTAATTTTTTCCCCTCGATTCGTGCTCCCTCCCCTCATCTGTTGACACTGGAGCCACCAGTTACCATTTGCTTAGTTTATAAGAAAAATCGGGAGAAGAGACATAAAATAGTATCAAGATTGCAGGAATTTAGGAACACCGATATATTAGTCACTTATCAGCATTATTGAACGGAGAAACTTTCGATGTATCTTGTAATCAGTTTTAAATAAATAAGAAACGTAACAAAAATTGTACAAACAATAACATACACGGAATAATGTAAAAACTGAAATAAAAGTTAACAATTCTTTGTGAATCTTCTCTTTTAGTAAGCAGGAATATTTCAGATAAATAAGTCAATTGTTGATCACGGCTATACACGTCGATTTATATTGTATTAATGTATACGATAAATATTTCCATTTGAGTTAACGGCACGCGTATTGAAATTAATATGAAAAAAGAAACGTCGCATAGTATATTCCGCATGGTATGGATTTCTTCATGTCTTGTCCATCAGCTACGCCTAGTCGCTTCATTTTCTGTTCGCGTCCCTTTTGCTCGATCTATACGGCGTTTGCTTTGATCCAGTCAAGATGGGACGTTACACGGGTGTAGACAGTGGGGTAGTCGGTCCGAGAGCATCCCATAGCCCACGAAACCAGACCCACGAGCTTTCCATTGACAGTGAGTGGGCCGCCAGAGTCACCCTGCAACAATAAAAAATTTCCATTTGAAACGGACGGTGAAACATTAGAAAATAATGATTTATTATATCCCGAACTCTCGGAGGAATTTAACCCAGAAGTAATATCAATTTGCAGACCTATAACATTAATTGCCATATTTCCTGCAGCAACAAATTGATTGAATATTAACGAATTTTTCAGGATTAATCTTGCATTATATCGACTGTGATTGAATTCAATTTTCAAAATATAATTGTCCCAATTTCCCGAATAGCGCAGCAAATTGGGTTAAATCAATGGAATTCAATCGGGCAGCGTGTTGACGCTGGAACAATACCGCGAGTTTTAGTCAACTTTAAAATCATTTGGAAAAATACGCTACTCTCGATTCTCCCTTTCATCTTCTAGAATGTAACGGTGCTATCGCGATCGAATGAACGTTACCCGAACGAAACTTACGTTGCACGATCCCTTCTGGACTTTTGGATCGTATGCGCAAATATGCGAGTCGTAGATGTTCTGGCCGACCTTGCTGTACATGAGTTTGCAGTAATCCTGGCTGGCGATCAGAATGTTGACACGTTGCAGGTGAATGGTCGTGGGTCCGCCTTCCTGCAATTACACGAAACGTTTGCAATATTAAACAATGACGGAAACTCTAGTAACAAATTATAATAATAAATCGAGTGGTCATTTTATGGAAACTGTTGGTAAAACCGAACGTTATTTACCCTGACTCTGCCCCATCCGGAAACCGTGGCCAACGAATTAGGTGGGACGGCGTCTTTCGCGGACGCAAGCGGCACGAAAGAGATCAGTTTCGACTTTGAGAATGGTTTATCGACCTGCGAGAATAAAAATGATCGTATAAATAATTACGCGCAAGCACCTCTCGAGCGGGCTACTCTAAAGTACAAATATATCACCTTGAGCAAAGCGATGTCATTTTTCCAGGAATCGCGGGAGTTGTACTTCTCGTGCATGATGATCTTCACGACATTGCGCTCGACGTTCGGCTTCGACAGATCGATAGTTCCGGCAACAACCTTGATCTGGGGCACAGTCTTGCTACGAGAAAATAATCACGAGACAACCCGTTAAGCCCGCTTCATTTTTCGAAGAGATCTTCAGATCCTCGAATAGTCGGCGACGTACTCACCCGTCGACGCAGTGAGACGCGGTGATAACATATTGTGCGTTCAGGACCGATCCGCCGCAGAAGTGGAACGAGCTATCTACGTTTTGGAGGGACACCTGAAAACAAGTGGAGACACTTTTATCGCATAGTTTCGAATAATTTAATTAAAACTGAGGAAACAGAAATTCGATACCACGGGGAAGGTGATATTAGATTTTGGTTCGCTCCTCCATGGCGGAATTCTTTTGTTATTAAAATCCTGCTCCAACGACACGAACCAAGACCATTCATTACAAACTTGTTACTTGTTTAGCAATATCGATTACATTGCTCTGGAATTCAATTGTCATTGTAGTTTTCATGCCTCAAGATTCGTATTATATTTCACTACAGTTTTCTGTCGATATATGGCGACGCCACGGGACTGGCTTTCGTCCCGAGATTTTCTTATTTCGAAGTAAAAAGCGTCGGCTTATTACGGAATAAAATTGTACATATTGACGGTCTCTCGAGCTTATCCCCACAGCTACGAGTCACGAATGACGTAGCATACGGTGGGTTAGTATATTCGTCGACAAATAGCAAAATTATTTTAGATTTTCGTTGTCTCAGACGAACACAGATTAATTTAAAAAGTATGAGTTGGAACGTCAAAGTGCAACGTCATTGAGTACCGTAGAAACTTTTGGTTATTGGCATAAGTTGTAGTTCACGAATGCCAGTTTTGTGCCCTACAGTTTGCAAGTGTGTTGCGAGAGAAATCGAAGATTCTATGAGGTAGAATTGCAGACCTGGCTGATTATACTTGCATAAACATTACACTGTCGTTACACACTCTTCCATTACACGTCTCTTCCCGAATCCTCATTTACGAGTTTTTCCCTCATCAAATAGCCGTAGATTATAACAAGGAAATACTGTTGCTCACCTGATACGGAATTTCGCCTTCCTTCGCGTTCTCCCCGTTCACGATCCTAGGATCCAACCACGGCAGGAATGCGGCTGTACAAATAGTAAGGCACACAATACCAAATTAGTAATTACCGAATGTGAACGAACCACCGCTCGTTATGTAGCTCGCGCTGATTACTCTATTTATTAATGCTCTTTAACGCGCTCATGGAATCAGTATACAGGGAGATTGCTTGTACGCCGTGCATATCAGGAAACGCACACGTCGACCGAAGATTTGATCAGATTGTACTTGTTTAACAACGTCGAATACGATTCGGCACGAATCGTGTTTCCTGCCTACCGGAAGAACGCGATTCTACTTCGAAGGGCGGAACCTCTTTGTCTCTCTCTGTTATATTATTATTTAAATATTGTTTATTACTTTCAGCCGTATAAGGTTTGATATTTTTTATTTTAATTGTATTCTATTCTATCTGTTTTACCATTTCGCTTTGTTTTCTCGACTTCCATCAATTATATCATACTTTGCAAATGAAATGAACTGTAAACCAATATTCAAGATAGTGACAATTAAGAATCATTCTTTCACTTTTCCTTCGTCGTTAATGGACGAAAGTGTTTTACATAAAAATTACTCTAAGATGTTTAATTTTTTGAAATCTGACGGAAATGTCTAGGATTAAATTATTGTAAGATGATATTAGATTGCGCAGATGGAATCGATGATAATGTTCGTACAGTATGGACGATTGAATTTACTTACCGTTGGACACCGCCAACAGAGTGAATATTGACAAAGTTGACAGAATCATGTTTCCGGCCATATCGTTTCCACCGACTGCACTGGATCCGCCTAGCGCGCTGCTATTTTATATACCGTAGCTAGATCTCTAAAAATTTCAAGTGGTGTCTCACCTCCATCGATTCAGATTAGATAGATCTGCAATCCGTGTTGAATCAATACGTGGATTTCGCGATTGATTCTGATTAGTTTGATTCATTTGATTCTGATAACATTTTCGAGTAACATGATGTCTCGAATCGACGCAACTCTGCATCCGGTTGCCGCTGGACAATGTTTACACATATACAGATAATGTCCATTTTTTTAGGTTTCAATATCTGCACTTCTTGTTGATATTGTTTCCTTGATCGATCATCGAAATGCGAGGTAATTCTTCAGAATAGTTTTTAACACGTACGATAAACATTCACAAGTTAATTTTATTTTACTAACACTAGTTTTTACGGTCTCATAGGAATCAAATGTAATAAAATTTTAATTAAACTGCGTGAGGTCAATGAATTTATATCTTCAGCGCAAACAAGAGAAACAATCCTCTGAATTGTGCACGACTACACGGGATAATGATTTTGGCATCACGAGATTCGTGAGGTACTTGGATTTTTGTTTTTTATTAAATGTCTACCTGGTAGTACAGGTTTTAAACGAGAAATTCTTGAAATGTTGTAATTAAATTCTGATGCACGACGTACGGCGATATGATCTTTCGAGTGTTCCTCGCTGCGCAATTCAGTAGTCTAGATGAATACAATGTGTTACTGATAATCTAGAGTACTGATAACTGTGCCGTATCGATAAGTTTCATACCAAGTCATTGTGACACGCCGGTATGTATTCGAAAACAAATACAGCTCCAGGCTGATCGTGTTTGTTTCGTGTTTTATAGACGACAAGCTTCTTCTCGTAATGTCCGGATCATTAAACAGAAAATTTCACGAGGGTGTTTTCCGTAACATTAATTTTGATCTAAAGAAGATTTTGTTGACCGACATTCTACATCAGGCCTGGACAACTTCGTTCGTCACTTCAGCACCGCGCTACCGGTCCACAGACTCCCTACCATTGGCCACATCGTAGTATCCTATAGGGTTTTCATCTCTCTTGGACATAATTTCGTTTATAATAGGTTCATAACCCCGCGCCCTTTCGTCCATGGGAGCATGGTGGGGGTCTCAGGAGTTCAAAGAGGACTCGCACGTGGCTCGCGAGCCACCCAATGTCGCCAGATCGAGACTTGTTCCCCCACTCTACCTCCCTTTCTACCGCGTTCTTCCCCCACGCTTCCTCCGTGGTCGGTCACGTGACGCGTACCGTCTTTGTCGTGCATACTCCAGTACTGGCGGAGAGAGGGCAATGTTTTGCCCCTCGATTCGTGCTCCCTCCCCTCATCTGGCGACACTGGACCCACCAGTTACCATTTGCTTAGTTTATAAGAAAAATCAGGAGAAGAGACATAAAATAGTATTCAGATTGAAATGATTTAGGAATATCGATATATTAGTCAATTATCAGCATTATTGAGCGGAGAAACATTCGTTGTATCTTGTAATCAGTTTTAAATAAATAAGAAACGTAACAAAAATTGTCGGAACAATAAAATAGACAGAATAATCTAACAACTGAAATAAAAGTTAACAATTCATTATGAATCTTCTCTTTTAGTAAGCAGGAAAATTTCAGACAAGTAAGTCAATTGTTGATAACGGCTATACACGGCGATAAATAGTTTATTAACGTCCCATTTGCTCGATCTATACGGCATTTGTTTTGATCCAATCAAGGAAAGATGATACACGGGTGTAGACATAGGGGTAGGCGGTCCCAGAGCATCCGTAGGACATAGACCACGAAACCAGACCCACGAGCTTTCCATTGACAGTCAGTGGGCCGCCAGAGTCACCCTGCAACAATAAAGAATTTCCATGTGAAACGGTCGGTGAAACATTAGAAATTAATGATTCATTATAACGCGAACACTCGGAGGAATTTAACCCAGAAGCAATATCAATTTGCAGACGTATAACTTTAATTGCGATATTTTCTGTAGCAACAAATTGATTCAATATTAACGAATTTTTCAGGATTAATCTTCCATTATATCGACTGTGATTGAATTCAATTTTCAAAATATAATTGTCCCAATTTCCCGAATTGCGCAGCAAATTTGGTTAAATCAATGGAATTCAATCGGCCAGCGTGTTGACGCTGGAACAATACCACGAGTTTTAGTAAATTTTAATATGATTTACAAGAATACGCTCCTCTCGATTCTCCCTTTCATCTTCTAGAATGTAACGGTGCTATCGCGATCGATTGAACGTCATCCGAACGAAACTTACGTTGCACGCTCCACTCAGGACTTGTGGATCGTGTGCGCAAATATGCGAGTCGTAGATGTTGTAGCCGGCCTTGTTGTACATTTGTTTGCAGTAATCATGGCTGGCGATCAGAATGTTGACACGTTGCAGGTGCATGGGCATGGGTCCGCTTTGCTGCAATTACACGAAACGTTTTCGATATTAAAGAATGATGGAAGCTCTAGTAACAAATTACAATAATAAATCGAGTGGTTATTTTATGGAAACTGTTGGTAAAACCGAACGTTATTTACACTGAGTTTGCCCCATCCGGAAACCGTGGCCACCGAATTAGGTGGGATGGCGTCGTTCGCGGACACCATCGGCACGAAAGAGACCAGTCTCGACGTCGAGAATGGTCTTTCGACCTGCAAGATTAAAGATGATTTTATAAATAATTACGCGCAAGCACCTTTCGAGCGGACTAGTCGAAAGTACAGATATATCACCTTGAGCAAAGCGATGTCATTTATCCAAGAGTTGCGGGAGTTGTACTTCTCGTGAATGATGATCTTCACGACATTGCGCACGACGTTCGGCTTCATGCGATCGACAGTTCCGGCCACAACCTTGATCCTGGACGGAGTAGTGCTGCGAGAAAATAATCACGAGAAAACCCGTTAAGCCCGCTTCATTTTTCGAAGAGATCATCGGATCCTCGAATAGTCGGCGACGTACTCACCCCTCGACGCAGTGAGCCGCGGTGATAACATAATTTTCGTTCAGGACCGATCCGCCGCAGAAGTGGTACGAGTTAGTTATGTATTGCAGGGACACCTGAAAACATGTGGAGACACTTTTATCGCACAGCTTCGAATAATTTAATTAAGTCTGAGGGGACAGGAATTCGGTACCACGGGGAAGGTGATATTAGATTTTGGTTCGCTCCTGCATGGAGGAATTCTTTTGTTATGAAAATCCTGCTCCAACGACACGAAGCAAGACGACTCATTACAAACTTGTCGTTAAATGTTTAGCAATATCGATTACATTGCTCTGGAATTCAATTGTCATTGTAGTTTTCATACCTCAAGATTCGTATTATATTTCACTAGAGTTTTCTGTCGATGTAGGGCGACGGCTCGGGACCGGCTTTCGTCCCGAGAAGATTTTCTTATTTCGAAGTAAAAAGCTTCGTCTTATTACGGAATAAAATTGTACATATTGACGGTCTCACGAGCTTATCCCCACCGCTACGAGTCACGAATGACGTAGCATACGGGGGGTTAATATATTCGTCGACAAATATCAAAATTATTTTAGATTTTCGGTGTCTCAGACGAACACAGATTAATTAAAAAATTATTAGTTGGAACGATAAATTGCAACGTCATTGAGTACCGTAGAAACTTTTGGTTATTGGCATAAGTAGTAGTTCACGAATGCCAGTTTTGTGCCCTACAGTTTGCAAGTGTGTTGCGAGATAAATCGAAGATTCATTACACTCTCGACCTTCCATTACACGTTGCGTTCCAGAATCCTCATTTACGAGTTTCTCCTTCATCAAATAGCCGTAGATTATAACAAGGAAATACTGGTGCTCACCTGATACGGAATTTCGCCTTCCTTCGCGTCCTCCCCCTTCACGATCCTTGAATCGATCCCCGGCAGGGTTGCGGCTGTGCAAATAGTAAGGCACACAATACCAAATTAGTACCTACCGATTGTGAACGAACCACCGCTCGTTAAGTAGCACGCGCTGATTACTCTATTTATTAATGCCGATTAACGCGCTCATCGAATCAATATACGGGGAGATTGCTTGTACGCAGGCATAGCAGGAAACGCACACGTCGACCGAAGATTTGATCAGATTATACTTGTTTAGCAACATCGAATTCGATTCGGAACGAATCGTGTTTCCTGCCTACCGGAAGGACGCGATTCTACTTCGACGGGCGGAACCTCTTTGTCACTCTCTTTTATATTATTATTTAAATATTATTTATTACTTTCAGCCGTAGAAGGTTTGATATTTTAATTGTATTCTATTCTATTTGTTTTACCATTTCGCTTTGTTTTCTCGACTTCCACCAATTATATCATACTTTGCAAATGAAATGAACTGTAAACCAATATGCAAGATGGTGTCAATTAAGAATCATTCCTTCACTTTGCCTACGTAGTTAATGGACGAAAGTGTTTTACATAAAAATTACTCTAAGGTGTTTAATTTTTTGAAATCTGACGGAAATGTCTAGGATTTAATTATTGTAAGATAATATTAGATTGCGCAGATGGAATCGACGATAAGGCTCGTACAGTATAGACGATTGAATTTGTTTACCGTTGGATACCGCCAACAGAGTGAATATTGACAAAGTTGACAGAATCATGTTTCCGGCCGTATCGTTTTCACAGACTGGACTGGATCAGCCTAGCGCGCTGTAATTTTATATACCGTAGTTCGATCTTTTAAAATTTCAAGTGGTGTCTCAGCTCCATAGATTCTGATTAGATAGATCTGCAATCCGTCTTGAATCAATGGATTTAGCGATCGCTTCGGATTAGTGTGATTAATTTCTTTCTGATAACATTTCCGAGTGACCTGATGTCTCGAATAGACGCAACTCGGCATTCCGTGGCCGCTTGACAATGTTTACACATATACAGACTATGTCCTTTTTTTTGGATTTCAATATCTGCACTTCTTGTTAAAATTGTTTCCTTGATCGATCATCGAAACGTCGTTGAGATGTCTTCTGATTCCGCATAGTCATTGTTACACCTGTTAGAAATTTGTGAGTGGAGGTATAATGATTGCTCAAGACAGAAAAATTTCATGAAAGTGTAACTGAGTTAGGTTATTGTATAATTGATATTTAGTTTTTCCACTGATTCCGTAGTGAGACCACTGAGATTTCATAAGATCTTAATCGCATTTCACAGGATAAATAAATGTTGGCCTGATAAGACCGCTTCAAATAATGATCGTGATTGCATGAAAAGAATCATTTATCGTGCTGACTTAGATCTTTATTGGTTTCTACCGTCGAAGTTCAACAATCCTTACCGTTCTTAACAAGTTTATTTCTAACCAGAATTTTATTTCCAACGTCAATGAAGTTATATCTTCAGCAGAAACAAGAGAAACAATCCTCTGAAACGTGCTCGACTACACGAGATAATAATTTTGGTATCACGAGATTCGTGAGGTACTTGAACTTTTGTCTTTTTTTAAAATATCTATAGTACAGGTGTTAAACGAGAAACTCTTGAAATGTTGTAATTAAATTCTGATGCACGACATGCGGCGATATGATAATATGATATGATAAGTTTCGTCAAATCATCAATGGGCTTTTGGATTTAGCTCTCGGATCCCCGAAAAATTTGATAAAATATTATTTGTCCGTTAGCGTCAGTACAAAGTCTTGAATTAGGTTGTAAGCAAATCGTAACCATTATGACTACAAGTCATTCTGCGTGAACGATCGAAGAAGACCAAAATGTTTGCGTACACCTAACAATTGCATTTCCGATGAATAGAAAAGAGGGGGCGCCGACGGTCTCCGATCCGTTTGATCACAATGAGATTCGCGGCTGTGATTAAGAAACGATTTCGGAACGGGTCGGAAATTTCACGGATCTGTTCGTTCTGAGATCGCGCGGAAAATAATGAAATGGAGTTGCGAAGTCCGGGTTCAGGCTTGGTCTTTTCGACCAATTGCCGATGCTTCGTTAAACGTATAATTGCACTTCACCGGATTAATCCTTTTTCGGATCCTGCGGTAATTCTTCTTATTTTTCACCCTTCTTCCCCGGCCCCCGCTCTTTACTCCTTTTGACCTTTGAATTATCCGTGGTATCGTGGCTCTTGAAGTATCGACTTCTACAAAAGCGCAGGCGGAACGAACGATTCAAAGGTTGTCCGCGGAAAACGAGGACTTTCGAGTGGAGTGGCCGTGTGAATTATTCGAGTGCGCAGTTTTCTTCCCTTTTCGCGGAGACAGGGAGAGAGAGAGAGAGAGAGAGAGAGAGAGAGGGGCGGGAGGGGGCTGGATTCTCATGGAAAACTGGAACGAGAAATGTCATTCCGCTGGGACACGGTTCCTTAAAGGGTGCTCAAGAAATTCGTCGGTTCTCCTCTAACGCGATACACTCGACGGAATATGGCGTAATGCGCTTCACGTTAAACAGAGACTGCTCTGATTACATTCCTGCGACAGCGTCATCCACGTAAGCCGCGTAGTCGGCCAATTTCTCAAAAAGCTGGTCAAAATGGAATTTTCGAAGCATAACAGTGGCCCAAAACGTTGTATTTCCTTAACAAGGATGATGCACAAGATTATGTGGAGTAACTTTGTGCTTTGCTTCGTTAACGAGTTATTAACGAATAACGTGGACCAATCAGGGCGCGGCTACAGCGGACGGATTCCGGCTCGGCCAATCCCGACACTCAGCGGGACCTGTCGCCGAACCGGAATCCTTCCGCTGTATTCGTGTTCTGATTGGTTCGCGTTTATCGTGAATAGCTCATCCGATTATCGTGAATATTTAGGACACAGTATGGAATAAACGCAAAACTTTAAATCAAAGGTTGCAGTGTTTTTTATAATTTTACAAAATTGTGGTAATTTTAAGAGAACTACATTATTTTGTTTCATAAATATTCAGGATAATGTGAAAACGGCCATTTTGAAAAGCGAGTTAACAGTTTGGTTGAATGGAAATTTTATATAGAATTGACAATTTTTGTTGAAATATAGTCACAATAGACGTCTCACTTAAATTCAGTGACACACATTTGCCAAAAGAGCAAGAGAAGATTGCACTGAACACTTCAGCTTGCGAAATTTCCCTCTTTTGAAGAATTTCAAGCGATTCGAAACTTTTGGCCGGCAGTGTACTCGGTCGCCGGGTTTTAACCTCAAACTAGAACTAGAATAACTCAACCTGAAGAGGCAAGAGAATTTAATATATTCTTGAAGCTATTTTAACGGCAGTTTTATATCTGTGCCCTATATGTACGACAGATATTATACAATATTAGAGGAGGGTTACAAATTTACATGCATCGTGAAATTGCCAAATGCCTTACATTTATAAATTTTTTCTCGACTCCGTATGCATATATAATGCGTTTACATATTGCATTCTTTGCCGATGATTTATTTAATGAATTACATACATATCCGTCACTGTGGTGATGTATGTGGTTCCGCAAACAATGTTTCTTTGTTGCTTCGGGAAAATGGCTGCCGCGTCCTTCCAGTTCGAGATATTCAGCTCAATTTTCCAGCAAGTAGTACATAATTATCATGCAACAAGATGTACATTTCGATTTTATGAAAAGAGCATAATTTCGTATACAGAAGGAATTGTCGTATGTTTTCTATTAATTAACCGTTCAAAGCCACATAACCCTTTGAGACTAAGTTGGTTTTATACCCTTGAATCAAGATGGAAGAAGAACTAATGAGAGAAAAAAAAGTATCGAACAAATCATTGCCATAACGCAGCATGGTTGAGCAAAGCCTCGAATTCGCGTTATAATTCGTTGAGCATCGGGAATGTTGGCGGGGATAGTGTAATTTGCATAAACGGCCGCAGCGTGGTGATCGCGAAACGATCGCAGAAAGGGGCACATTGATCCTTCTCGGTTCGCCGGGTGCCACCGGAAACGGGAGCAACACGTGAGCCTCTCTCTCGAGAGAGGATGGCGTATTGATCCTTACAGCACCACCTGACCTCCTATCCTTTTTCAACCGGCTGCATTATCCTTCCTAAATCTGGCGTCGGTGGCCTTATAATTGCATTTGGATTGATCGCGTGAACTGTCCGTTTACATTCGGGTTTAACGCGGCGGCGGCGGCGGCGACCCGGTAAAACTATAAAAATGTCTGCGACGTGAATGGTTCGACCGTCGGGCTGGAAATGGTTCCAATCGAAGACCTCGGCGGCAGGGGCCGGGCAAGTCCATTTTCCAGGAAAATCCTGCCTGTTGGAATTTCACGATGCTCTCATATTGTACGCGCATTCCTGATTGCAAGAATTATACAATCTTCAAAATCTACACTTATCCGGTTTTCGCGCAATGGTTCGATTAAATATTATTTTTTCACGGTTTTCAGCACACATTTCGGGGTTTTTATTGATAGAGCACAACTTTTGCATTACAGCTTATCGTTTCATTGAAAAGGTTAATAACTTCAATTTTCCTTCATTTTTTGATCCGAGGTTCGCGCAACTCTTCTTATACAAGGTGTTTCACCTAACTGGAGCATCTGACGCTTGCTTTTTATGGTAGAGAAAAATTGCAGAGAAAAACATTAGTTGGTTCAGAGGGGCAAATATTCAAGGTCGTCAAAGATTTTTTTAAATGGAATGATATATTTTACAGGTCGTTGGACTCGTCTTGACTTCGGCTATCATATATTCCATATAAAAAAACTTCGACGAACTTGAAATCTCAAAAAATATAACCTTGAAAAAATGTATTTGCCTATCATGATATTTGAACCCCTCTGAACCAACTAATGTTTTCCTCTGCAATTTTTTTCTATTATAAAACACAAGCGAGATGTATTAAATGTTCGAGTTTGATGAAACAACCTGCATATTAAATTTATAACGAAACAAACGAAAATGTGTTTTTTTTTTGGTGACTTCTTGAGATTTACTACGGATTTGCATACCTACCAAGATTAATAGTACGTTTCGGAAAAATTCAAAGATGAACAACTTTTTGAAGCGAATATGATAGCGTTTTGTGTAACGAGTTAATTGAGGTGCAATGTGAGGTATTTCCCCTTAATAGAAGGCCGTAAATTAGTGAGGCCCCACGAGGTTAGGTCAATTATGCCTCGGCTCTCTATTTAGCTGAACTCCATAGTACACTCTCCATCTTCCACGCTTCGATTAACGCTTGCACTGGCATTTTTTCATAAGAAAAAGCGCATAAAACTCGATTTGTTCGTTGACATTACGTGAATAAATGTACACGTTGAACAGTCACCGTTCAGTCAATACAACTCTGCATTCGCTGCGAAACCTTTCCCGTCGGGGATTTGTCAAAACAATTTCAACATTGAAAATATATTGTTTACAGAACTAGATCGTACATCAATGTCATAAATACTGGACGAAAATATTCGCCTATTGATCTTTCGTGATTTCAAAAATTAACACCTTCGTTGCCAACAACCTCAAAAATTCCATAACATCAAAATAATGTGTGAAATGAAATAAAAATTGAAGATCTATAATCAATCAAATCTCGTAATGGATCGAATGCAAAACAGGAGAGCCACGTAAACAATTTAAAAATCCTGTCGTATTACTTTCAACTTATTAAAATGATTGAAAGAAAAAAGTAACAAATGCATAGCCCCCGTGTCTTGCAATGAATCCTCGAACGCCTGCGAGTTCTAAGCCTATGCCAGAGTCATTTCTGACCCACGCCGACATTTCGTTTTCACTCGATATAAGACGATGACTAGGGGCCGGCTTTTGTCGTATTTCGGATGAAGAAGAAGAAGAAGAAGTGGGGACAGCGATTTTCTTATTTCGAAATAAAAAAACTGGTGATTACTTTCACGAGCAGTAGTATAACCTAGCAAGACGTTCGCTCGAGTTGATTAAACTATAACGTTCTATCATTAGGTGGAATTCACGGGTGACCGTTCTTCGACTCTTTCGAGCTCGAAATAACGATCGGACGAGCTCGGAAAAAATTTAGTGACACGACGCGTGTAACACCGAAAATTCATTGAAAGTCTTTTATCGGGTGTTCAGCGGGATGTATAGTTACACATATAGAATACACGTATATGTATACACGACGGACATATCGAAAGTAATCTTCTTGCGTTATTAAGGTCGAGACCGCGATTTACGAGCGTTTGACGTGGGTATTTACGGATCGATAGCTCGTATCGGACACAGGATTTTCTATGTCCTTTCGATTTGATTGTCACGATCGCCGGACGTTGTAATACGACGAAACGGGATTGTACAGGACCGACTACAGTTTATTTCATATCGAAAGAAGCTTTGTCGTTTCCGGACAAATCTATTTTGCCCGACGCTTTCCTTCTGTCAACGCGCGTTCGATCCTCGAGCACAGTGACTGTCGTAAATATTCGAACGGGTTGTTTTAAACTTTCAGCGAATTTCAGTTTTTCAGCGAACCTAGAAGCATCATTCTAGTACACGACTTTTAAGAAAAATTTCAGAAAAATGGCTAAAATCCCGAAAAAAGAATAGTAAAAGTTGGTTTAATTCGTACATTGTTCCTCTTCGACGAACAAACGGACAGATTGAAGATAATGTTCGAGCAGCTTTTTCAAAAATTTATTTTTTCCAAGTCGCCTTTTAGTACAAGCTGTTTTATCTGTTTTATTGTAGAATTAAGAAGAGCGCAAATAAAATACTACGGAGATCAAACGTGATAAAATGTGCATGCTGATTCTTTAAAGAAACACAATCTTATATATAAAAATATTTTTCGGAGATACAGAGAATCTCTGATTACGCTGGATGTACTGAATACTTATATATTATACTTATATTATATTTACCGAATACAAGAGATGTATTAAATACGACGGAACAGCCGACATAAAGCTTCATTATGCACTGATTTCACCGCTGCGAAATCCCTCGTCATTATTCGCGAAAACGCCTGTTGCGTATTTCACTCGTTCGTTGCTTATTCCAAGGAAACGGGCCGAGGCAACGCAAAGTCGGTCGTTTGTCAGGATCCTAAACGACATAGAGATTTCTACAGTGAAACCGTTATTGCTTGGCATGCAGTAAGCAATCGCGCGGCCGTTCGCGGTAGATAATACGAGCCCGGTTGCATGCAACAAAGACCGCGTCTTTTTTTCATTACACCCGCGTCTCGTTAGCAAAGTTTAACCGGCGTAAATATCGTTCCGCCTCGCCTCTTTGATGCAACTTCTTTAAATGATATTTACCCCCTCCGAACTCGTAGTCCAATTATTCGTTTTACAAGCACCAAAAAAGACGTTTTCCCTCCCCACCTCTTTCCCTCGCCAAGCGGTTTGTGTTTGCATTTAACGAACCGATTGCAGTCCGATCTTCAGATTTTTACAGCTTCGCCGTGGAACTGTATAACTTCGAAAAACTTGTTTCGAGTTCACTGAGAGTTCAGTTGATATCACAATTATACGAAGTAGAATTGAAATTTTGTTGTTCCCCATTGTCTCGAAGCTTGACGATAACATTTCATACGACTGAAACGGCAATCCGATCTGTGCGGTTGTCACAATATTAATTTTTCAAAATCAGATAACACGAAGAGATGCTATCTTTCTCATTTCAAAATCCTCGGATTGAGGTTTTCCCAATCTGAACGTCTGGGTTGATACGTGTGATAAGCGTGTTGCACAGATAGACACCTCTTTGCTATCAAGATTTAGTCACGATAAATTGCAGGAAGAGGAATTATCGTTCGTGCCGCCGTTGCCAGCGAGAAGATATTTGCTTTTTTGTTATATTCATCAAACTCTATAACGTGCATCGTTTCCGGTCCACGTCGCCTGGAAATGACAGCTACTCGCGAACAGCTTGGCGGGGAACGCGTTGGCGAAATTTATTCGCAGAAAATTTCTATTTAAAACGCAATGTCCCAACGCGATCGCGAGAATTTCAATTTTTAGCGTTGTCGGTCCTGTAATTGTCGGCGTGCCTTAGCAGGGCTGAAAAATTACATTTGGAAATTTCTATCCGAACGGAACGTTGAACGAAAATATCTTTCTGAAAGCGGGCTGCGAATGAATAAGGGCCGTGGTTTAAAGTGCCCGTTAAAAATCGGACGTGTCGTACGTATCAGGTTGAACAGAAACGCCACAAAGACTCGCGCAGACTCAGGCTTATGGCCTCTGTCGTTCGAAACTCTTTGCCGGCGCGATGAAACTGTCCATCTCCGATCTCGCGGCTGTTCCCGGAGACGTGACAGGGACTTCTATTTTCCGCTTGACGCCGGCGGGGTCTGCAAACCGACGAGGCACGGCCGAATTCGCGACGCCATTACGGATTCAATCTCCAGGCACATAGCATGATAAATACGCGGACGGGCGGTATCTGGGTTTTGTCCAAAGAGCTGTCACGAATGTATATTCGGAAGTGGTTAACCGATTGTGCAAATCGTTCGGGACGCCTGTCCGACGATGGATTTCGACCATGCTCGGCCAAACACAAGAACCGAATCAAAAGGACGAATCGCGTTCGATTCGTTGCCGCGCCACGCTGAATCCCATAAACGTATAGCTATCGAATTTGAACCGGTGCGCTGCTCTGTCTCGATTAGACAAATAAATTGCAAGATAAATTGCAAATATTATATATTTGTATATTTATTCTTGTATTCTTGTAATTCGGACAGCCATCGGTGGGCCTTTCTCGATCCAAATAATTGCAAATATTATATATTTATATATTTATTCTTGTATTCTTGTAATTCGGACAGCCATCGGTTGGCCTTTCTCGATCCAAATATTTCTGTACCAAGATTTACGTGAAAATGGTCATTGAATTTTATTTTCTAATATGTACCAGATATTTGTAAAAAGTTTACATAAAAAGCATTTATAAAATACCGAGTTTTCTAACCTCTCAACTTAAGAGCCCGAGAATACTCGAGTAATCTAATATAATATAATACACACTTTTACAAAATAATTGTTAAGTTAAGAGGTTAATGAGCCCTCGTTACAATTTATACATTCTACATTTGTTGTACGTTAATGCCATATAAATGTTGAACGGTCTTTTTGGAACACCCTGTACAATGGTGAGGTCTCTTCGAAATCAACTGCTCCGTTTACCCCGAACCCGCGAAAATTGGAAACAATTAACGCGCGTTCGCAAACGTTCACGTAAATAAACGCGAACCATTTTTGCCGGGCATTTGCCGACGGATCGGGGACGCGCGTCGGCGAAAGTTTCGCCGGTTTCGAAAACCGCGGGACGCTGGTTTTTGTTTCGCAGCCGTCGTCGCCGTCGCTCGGAAACGCTCAGCAGCATGGGGTCCATTAAGCGCGGCTCGACGCAATATGAGACATTTGTATTAAACGGCGTGCGTGAAAATTTCATGGGAAACGCGACGACACTTTTGACTGCCAGTTCAAACTGGAACACATCGACGGCCTTTTTTTCCCCCCGCCGCGTTGCCGTTGCAGTTCCCGCGGAATTATTTATTGACTCGGGGACGCATGACAACGACGCGTTTGTTCCGTTGAAATGAAAAATAGGGAGGCGCTTCGGGACGATTTATTTCAAACATTTAGTTTTCATAATTGTTGCATCTAACCGTGCACGTTGATATTTTTGACGTATCCAGCGTATCATTGTTTCATGTCCGAACGATTTCGATACAGTAATTATATAACGTCGCCATTTTCTCGTAACAGAATCTCGTCGATACATTTTTGCTCAGTTTACCGTTTTCAGATTTTTTTGTTCGCATTTGTGGCGAATATCAGTCTAACAGCAGCCATTGCAGATTAATCTTGCTTACACTCTTTCGTTCCTAAAAACAGAAGTTGAAATGAATAATAAGTCAGTCGTAAATCTGTGGTAGTAGATCTATCGGAAAACTTTGAGAAAGAAATATATTATTTCTAACGTCTAGTAACCATAAGCCGTTTTTACGATGCTGGAAGTAACAACAAATGGATTTGCTCCGACAAAATTGTTTCTGTTGCTAAGAAACGTTTTAAGCCTTCTCATCTCTCGGAATCTTATAGATCCAGGTTTACGTGGCTTCAGGAATTGTTAGACCCTCCGTTCGGTGCAACTTCGCCGTTATCGAATGTTTCCAATAACTTTCTTAAATTCAGAACTTTCCATTGTTGAGTTACAGGTTTCCTTTACGGAGATCGAACAAAGATACGACTTCGTCCTTACTTCTTCGGAACTTCGAGCTGCTGCTGGAAAATTGAAATGATCGGACATCTATTAAGCCGGAGTTTAAATGAGAATATTTCATCTCTTCGACAAAATATTATTCCATTTCAACTGTACGCTCTCCAATATTTTCCTATGTTGATCGCCGTAAGAATGATTGCCAATCGAAACTTTATCGGCGACAGGTCGGTAAGGTAGGGACCGATGTAACGCGTGACGCGTAAGTGATAATTGAATGGCGTGCGAACGGTATGAGCGATGCGTAAACGACAATTAGAGAGAGAGTGATGAAGAGTAAAATAATTACTGTCTGATGGTGTCGCCGGTCGACCTGCTCGCCAATCGAAATGTCGCAAAAATGTATGAAACATCGGAAGATCTCTCGCATTACTGTTTCTAACATGTATTATTCGCTGCTACGAATTTCTTAATAAATTGTACAAGAAAAATAGTCGTTTATTTCTGTTCACTCGAATGCGTCGAATCAAACGTTATAAAGTAATCCTTATATTTAAAATTTAAATAAAAGCATGAATGTCGAAGTTTTTTTTCTTCTGATCGCCAGAGGTACAACACGTCAACGCAAAAAAGGGCGTTAAAGCGTTAAATAATGCGTGACAGAATCGTTCGACGCTCGACGCTTTGGCCGAGTTTCGCTCGGGATGTACAGAGTTAAGCGCTTAATTTCTCCGTCTAATAGAAAATCCCGGGTTAATTGGAACATGACGAATTAAGCTGGACACAGTACGTGCTGGACAATTTCCGCGATGGCCGTGTGTAATGGATCGGATTGCGTCCGCGCGATAGAATGAGAAATCGCGGAGGACAATACGCTCGCCGCGTTTCCGCCGGAATTGGCGGTGATCCAGGTACTTCGAAACCCTCATACGTGTCGATAATGGCGTGGCCACCGGTTCTCTTATGGCGCAAGCCAACCAATGAATCGTCCTTGAACGTACCCATCCTTTCTCCATCGTTTTCCCGCGCCGATTTCCCTTCCGGCCAAGGATAACCTCGCGGCGGCCCATCGGCGCGAACTTTCGAACGAAATGTGGCCCGACGAACTTCAACTGGAATTTATTAAACTATACCATAAATAAGTTCGACTGTCCAGGCTTAAAAATTTAATTGGAACTGCGGATTTTATGCATTTATCACAAAAACGAGTAAGTGAAACTTAAAACAGTGAAACGATCAAAAGTACTTGAGGATATCAAAATATTTAATGGAAGAAATAAATGTTTATTTAGCTCCTGTTTCCTTGCAAACGATAGAGACAATTTTTATTTTGCATGAAGGTCCACGATCTGTTTGTAACTTATGACTTCGTGTAACTGTGACTAACAAGGTTTATTCCTAGTATGACAAATTAAAAGACAGCTTTTACTATTTTCATCGCGATTCCGACAAATTGTAATTTTTAGAAAATTTCTTTCGTCTGACTCCTTAAAAGAGCTCGAGTAGTTCAGTTCAATTTTAACAAAGTTATCGTACTATGGGGAGTGTCCGAATATTAATTCCGGCCACTGTAAATAGTATGAAACAGTAACACGAAACGAGGTGGAATTTCGCTACACAATTAACCAGCTCTAAAAGGTTTCTGTACGAAAAGCCAGGGATCAAAATGAACAATTCGGACGGTGAAACCGCGGTAATATGGAACACCTGATTTCGGGAGCTTCTTTTTCTCCGACAGTTTCCCGGACGAGTTTCCCGTTCGTTCGCCTCGAATTATCGAATTTACAGAACGGAAACGTTCCGGCGAACTTATCCAATATCTTTCGGCCGCTATAAAATTCTTGGGAAAGTCGTAGCCGCGCGCTGGACGCATAAAACACAAAACATCCTTCGCCACTTTCGGTCGGGCCGCGCGTCGCTGCCCTAAGTCCGGAAAGTAGTAGCTTCGGGCTTTCGAAAGTTTCGCGGGCCGCAGGACCTCGTGAACAATCCGAAACGGTGAGCTTGTACTACACGGTGCAACGTCAAGCCTCGTTTCCGTGATGGAAATCTCGAATGTGCTGGACGCTCTTGCGGGGGGAGGCAAAAAAAAAGAAGCACGATAAAAATGTTTGAGCAGTCGGGGAAACGTTTGTACGGGCTCCGGGAACTTCACGTTGTCGCCAGTTGTTGAGTGTACAGTCCCTCCCCGTTGTTTTCCTACATGTGTTGAGTCGTAATGAGTCAGAAGTAACCGAGTCGTCTCGTAGTCTGTAGAGCTTGCTGTCAGCGCAACCGGGAATTATGGTTCTCAAAGGGGGACGAACTAGGAAAGTTGGAGGAACTTGCGCGTATTACGAGAATGATGGATAATGTTCGTTGTGGAACTAGATTGCGGATATATTTGTGCGCTTAAATATGCCAATGAAAGGGCAGTCTATGTCCGGAGCGAAATGTCATTTTCAATTTTTTCTTCATGTTCCACGTATGTGTTAACTCATTGTTGACCGGTCACGAGATAACTCGTGTTTTCATGTCCAAACGCTGTCGCGACAATATCGTACCAAAAAAGGATATAAAAAGTTATATAAAGGTATGTCCAAAGTTTCATTTCAGTGGATTATGTATGAATAAAGTTTATTGAAGTTTAATTGGATTGTTTTACTTCCACATTCAATTACGAAATAATAGTTGGTGACATGAGTTAGCCCCTGCGTAAAATTGCCGGTTAACAATGTTGTAAAATAGGGACTTCAATAAGTATTCCAGAATTTTTTCATATTTTTTGAAAGCTTGAAACAGTGAAAAAATTGCTGGCGATTTTTAATTTTTATTTATCAAATTGTGATTGATTCTTTGTATTTTTTAATTAATAATGAGCTATTTTAAACATCAAAGGTGCGTAAATATTTGAAAAGGACTGAGTTTTATTGCTTTCTTCGCAAATTCCGATCGATAGCTGTTAATTGTTTCAAGTTTTGATTGCTCGAAAAAATCTCAACTGATTCGGCTGAATTTTAAGAAAATTGTGCAATTTTTAAACGTATGGATCGAATCGAACATGTTGGTAGGACGTGGCCTTCGGAACTTCCGTTAAACGATTTCCGGCGTTCAGAAAATTGACCTGTTTCGCTGAAAAATCTTTGCATCGTCGTCAGTATCTGTAAGAGCTCCGAAGTGGTTGGACCTACGCCAACATCAGGGCCGATGCACTTCCGCATCTGTCCCAGCGTATCGATCGGTTGGTCATCCCATCAGTGAACCCTCCAAGGTAATGCTAATGGTCAATTGCTTGCCAACACTTTGTCAAACTTTCACTTGGCCGTTGCGACGTTATGTCAACGATCGAATGGTTGGGAAATAATCGTGTACCCACTATTGTTGCATGGGATGTGTACTCTGATTGGAAGCATTACTCGATTGACGCGAAAATTTTGGTATGCTTTTAGCATGATACACTACTGACCAAAACATTTTGTACTGTTTATATAGATCTGGTGAGACTCTCGAAGTCGATGTTAAAATACACGGAATACCTTAGGAACTATTATTGCTAAACGAAAATTTCAAAGTATAATCGTGAATCTTTTCATACGAAACTTTTCCGCGTGAACGAATTATTGAAAAATTGTTGTAAAATATTGAAATGTTTTGGTCTGCTATTGTACGAGTGTGTCTAGTGAAATGAATACGGAAAATTCTGATTTTCAATTGCGCTGCTGTAACAGGTGTATTATGTTTCGAAATGTGTTCACATTACACCACTGTTGCGGTTATTTTATTGTACTTTTGTTCTCGATGTAAATAATGTTTCTGCATTTAAATGGCATCTCCTCTCTCCCGGAAATCTATTCTTCTACCGAATCCATTCGCCCTCCGCTGACTCGAACACCACTTTACCGACTGGGTTTTCTACTGACTCCATTGTCTAATCGAATAAAATTCGTTCATACAGTCCCATTTGTGAAACACACAGTTTGCGTGCTCATGCGATTGTTTCGAACGCCTAGTCTACCGTTGCCCGTCACGATAAAGGAAAACACGCTTTTGACTGGAGTTCAGCGAAAGGGATAGTTTTCCTTATTGCGACGATATATGAAAAATCCTTTGATGTGTGAGTCCGAACGTGTGTACGAGTGTGCGCACGAAGGGTCTCTCATAAATCGACAGAAAACCGTGAAGGTATTGAGCTCGAATCCCTTCGGAACTCATATACTTTCGAAGACATTCGAAGCTTCGGGAAACCCGCTGCAGGGGGACATGTGCATGTGCGTGCGTGTGTGCGTACTTTTGCATTCCAAATGTTCAGCGATTCGAGCCGCGATGAAAGGGTTCGGATTGATTGCTGATTAAAGGTTTTTTTTGAACAAGCTGCTCTTCCTTGTACTGGTTAATCTCTGCATCAAAAGACCGCGTTATGCTTACTAACTAATACTTTCTTCATCGTACGTTTCAATCTAAATTATTACGATGAGACTGCGGATTTTATGCACTCGTGACGAAAACGAGTAAACTCAAAACAGTGAAAATATTCGGACAATTTATTAATTCCAAGACTTATTAAAATAATTAAAAAAAGAAATAATATGTAGCTTCTGTATCTTGTAGTGAATACATACACAATATTACACATACATACACAATATTACACATATACAGGACATCCAATTTGAAATTTCGCACGCAATTGTTTGTTTACTCGTTGTAAAAAATATTTCAAATAGAACTTACTCTGTTTCGGGGGAGACATCTTATGGTAGTGATCTTCTCCAGGTGAGCGTGGACATTGAATGACCTCGAACGACGAAAGCGTTATAGATCACTGAATTCGTCTATAAATTACACGTTTACCTAAATAAAAACACACAGTTCCACATATAAACAGAGAACCCGCTTGATGTTTAGAGCAATAATAAATAAATAAAACAGAGGTCACCTTGAAATCTTAGAATATATACATACATAAGTTTTTCGCAAAGAAAATTCAAGTTTCCAATGGACACATGCCGGTTTCCCTAGAGGTTAAGGGTTAATATATTTTTTCTAACGTCGTGACAACTATCGTGTCGTTTCCTGCGCCGCCAACGAAACGATTTTCCAGTCCGGCGTGTGAATAATTCCGGAAACAGATTCTGCCCTATTAAAAAGGTTTCGCCAACGGCGTTGCACCAACTTTTCTCCCATCTCGCCTACTTTTCCGCGTGTCGCAGAAGTTTCTGTTTGAAAAACTGAATGGCCCGCGTCCGCGCGGTGGTGGGTAAGTTTTCCGGGGGTCGGGGGAGGGGGGACACAGTTAAACGGAGTTTATAAATACGAGGAGAAGCGAGTCTCTTCTGCGTGCTATGAGTTAACAATTACGCATGGCACTCCGGAGGGTATTCTCCCGCGGCAACCGCAGCCCGGAACACGGCTAACCGGGAGAAATCGCGAGATTGCTTATCTTGTGGATTAACATCGGGTTGCGTTAAGACCAAATTGCCTCGAATTTGCCCGAGAAAAACAGTGGATCTCACCGCGGACGGTTGCCTGTTGCGTGCCGCCGTTCTTCCGCTTTAACTCCTCCTTCTTCCCCGTCTACTCTTCGTAAATAAACGCGCATAATTATTCGAACGACCTCGAACGGTCAATGGACACGTAGCAGCACTTGCAAGCGCAACGCTGTCGCACGCTTTCCCTAAATGATGCTTGAACGTATTTTTTCCCGCGAATTTTTGTATGCTCTTTCGTGTACATAACTTTTAAACAAGTGGTGAACATTAACCCTTCCGCCTACAACACCGTTGGAGACGAGGATTAAATGTTATTCAAGTTAAAAACAACGTGGGACATTTGTGTGCAACTTCCAGAGCCAAGATAAAGTGTAAAATCTCTGTCGGTCGAATTGTTATGAATGGTATCGCGTGTTTCGCATTTTGAATTACTGTGTTGCGGAACTTTCTTAATTACTATGTCGAGGAAGTTTGTTTCGCTAACTCATCGTTCGCTGGCGAGGAAATATCCCGCAAAATATGAGGCAGGAATTGAAAATTTCCTGGTTTCTTCTTACACTGAAATGAAAATATTACAATTCCGTTAAATTGCAAGTTGCGGTGTTCAAACTTTGTTAATTACATAAATACCTACAAGTGAATTCCGTTGAATTTCCTTCTACGGAGGTTTTGTATTAACCCTCGGGCTCCTGCGAGTTCTAAGCCTATGCCCGAGTCATTTCTGACCCACGCTAGTTTTATTTCGGACGAAGAAGATTTTCTTATTTCGTCACAGAATTCCTTTTAATTCTGATTTTCGTACGTCAGACTACAGAAAATAAGAATGGAAAAGTCGCATAATAGCTGGTCGCTTTCGCCGATTGTGCAGCTCCTTGAATATGGACAAAGTAATTTGAAACTCTTTTCACGATAGTAATTGCATGTCGAGTGAAGTTAGTACGGTCTGATGCTCACTTGATAGTTAAATAGCCTTGCGAAATGGTTTATCTGTGTCACGAACCTCTCAATTGGCAGTCTCTTTACGTAGCCGTCTCAAAAAGTTAGCAGGACCAAGCCCGAAGGAGTTTTATGGTAACGTAAAGATGGAGGAACCGGGTATTCTCATTTTACGATGTCATTAAAACACTCTACGGGGAAGGGAAAATTACTGGAACGTCCCTGGGAAACTCATTTATAACTAAGCAAATTAAATGGATTCTCGACTGCGAAACCGAATTATACTCGTTGAATAAGGAACGAGGGATCAGAAAGGAAAGAATGTTTGAAGTTTAGACCGGCCTGTATAATGGGAACTTTCGCGTGCAACAAAGTGTTTATTTTACGATCGCTGATCTTTAATGTAAAACAGAAGATTGTGGGAACATTGTTTAAGAGATGAAATAAATCTGTATTCAATTCCCGCTTTTTCCAAATGATGCAGAGAATTTTTATGTTGCAAGAACATACTCCCTGTACTCCTTACAAACCTACACACATTTTTTAAACGGAAATGCACTTTTTAATGCAAATATGAATTTCTGAAAATTCGTTCTTTAATTACAGAAAACCACAGTCAAAATGTTCGCTGTTCCTTTTTGACTAGTTTTGTGTGTCAACCATTATCCGATTTTATGGACACAATTTATGAACTCTTTTGGTCGCTTCTCAGGCTGACGCGTTCGCAACATCGTAATTTTATGGTTTCGTAATCTGAAATTCGAATAGCCAGCGATTTAAGCTCCCTGCAGGAGCAAGAGTTCGGAAAATAGAAGCGCGGATGGCCTGCGATTTTATTATAGTCTTTGAACCGCCGTAAAGAAGAGGAATACGCTCCTCGTGCCGCCATATCCTCCGACATGTTCGTATTATGCAGGGAGGATTCAGAAATCTTACTTTCCTCTGCTGCAATGAATCGAAATCTTCGCTCTAAGGTGTGCGAAATTCGAGTTGAAACGTTAGCGGATTGCGGACGTTCCGAGAATTAGTACCATGCTCGTTCTACGCCATATTTGTAATACTACTTAATCAAGCCTGCAATGACAGTAACCGGTGCCCGTGAAATTTCATATCTCAGCAGAATCAGGGAGACCATTTCCAAGGAAATTTTCATTCGCCTTGCATTCACATCTCTTTGTGAACAGCAAAGTGAACAAACACAAATTTATTTAAGCGGATGACTTCTTGTGATAAGGCAAATGCGGTACAACCTCCGTTGATCCTTTGAAACAAGTTAAGCAAAATAAATATTTTCCTCGGTTCTTTGAATTCTTTTGCAAAAATTTAAATTCGTACGAAGATACGCAGTGATCGTAAACTGGGAAATGCAATCTCTGTAGAAGCTTATGAATTCTCGTAGAATTATACACGAGGAGCTACGTTTCCTCTACAGTGCGTTTTCATGTAGAATTTTCCATACATAATTATGATAAGTTCTTTACCTTCGCTGACGTTATTACCTTTTTGAACATTTATTTACTAGCCTGTCTTGTGTACATTCAGAGTCAATTTTCTTCACTGACGACTAGGACCTTAGTTACACTTGGCGAAAGTTATTTTGCAAGATTTTTTAGTCTCACCCTCCAGAATCGTTGGGATTAATCCGAAGCACATAAAATGTGAGAATTTTGAAGTCTTGGTGTAAATATACGTTATGATATAGCGTTGAATTCGCCTTTTTTTCTCTTTAAGTAAACGAAAAAAAATCTTTTTATGTTTCTTTTGAAGGTCATGGAGGTTTCTTCTATTAAACGAGGTTTCCCTTGACCGACCCTTCAGCTGCGAATATTTTAAGACAGTTCCTACCAGAACAGCGATTTGGTAATCGCCCGAAGGTTTTATTAGATTGCAGTACGCGTTCCCAAATTTTTATTAATCGTCCGACCGAACGAGCATGCGGCGCTGCTACCAGAAACTATTCGGGCGGAAGTATTCGGATGAGCAGCTTCATCGAATCGTCCCGAAGCTTTGTACGAGCTAGTGTTTGATATCCAACCGCATAGTTTAATTGGCCGACATTTTCGACCGCGCGGTGTATCTTTTTATTTGTACCAGAAATAGAAGCAAACGGGAAATAAAGTTGTTCGTCGTTTCGGGCAAACCGTTTCGCGTTTTACGACCGGTCAGACAATTTTGTTGAAAGTATCGCGTACCTGAAAAAAACTCGGAGGAAGGTGGAAATAAATTTGAGATTAATTTGTCATATCCGGATCATTATTTTGACGGAGATTTACGGAAATCAGACCGCATATTTTTTAATCCAATCGAGGTACGATGCGACGCGCGTGTATACTGATGGATACACCGTGTCGGCACAGTGGTACGACCAGGATACAAGTCCGGCAAGCTTTCCGTGTACCATCAGAGGACCGCCAGAGTCTCCCTAGACATACATACAAGAAAGTGGATCAATAAATATTGTATTTTCTAAAGAAGAATTTATACATTTCTAATTTACTTTCCACTAGCGAAGCCACAATTGCAAATTGTGAAATTCAAAAATATCCAATGCGAGACGAAGAAATGCGTTCGTAAAAATACTGTTTAATGTTTTGGAAACAATGCACGCGTTTATTTTACGTTTGAGATCGTTAGATAGTGAGCTTTAAGAGCTTAGGGAAGACCGAATTATTGGATGACCGAATTATTACAAATTTTTGTACAAGACGACAATCATTCGTCAACAGTTTCACTAAAGTATTTGAAGACCGTAAACTTTACTGTAAAATTGACATTGTAACGGGAAAACTGACCTTGCAATGTCCCCTAATAGCCGTTGGATCGTACGCGCACAGATGCGTGGTGTAAATATTCTGTGAGTTTTTGTAAATGTCTCTGCAGTACTCGTGGCTGGCGACTGTGATGTTGACCCAGTGAAGAAGGTTCGTCCTATCGCCGTCGTACTGTGGTATCATCAATTTTGTCATGTTAAAATTCGGATGACTACGACGCTAGCCAATTACCAATGGCTGTTCTTTAATCCGGACCGAATCTCATCGGGATACTTACCGCGAGTCTGCCGAATCCAGAGACTATGCCTTCGTCATTAGCTTTAATGACTTCCGAGGGGGTCGGCAGGGGAACGAAAGATATTAGAGCGGACTTCACGAAACGCGGTTTCACCTTTATAAAAAATTCACATCGTTAATCACGGTAACTGACGGGCGGGGTACTTCTAGATTAGCAATTTCGTATAATCTGGTAATATTGCGCAACGCCTAATTATTAAAGCCGGAATCGATATTATCTTGAAATTATTTCTTGAATCTATGATGCACGAAGTACCTTGATTAAAGCGATGTCGTTCACCCACGAATCCGAGGCGTTGTACTCGTCATGATAATAGATGCTCTCGGCAGAATGTGTCGAATATGGCACTGTCAGATCGACTGTGCCAGCAACAATTGCTATGTCCGCTGGCGATTGACTGTAAACGATATTAAACGTTATTCACAGATCCGGTGAAATTAATGGAATTTCTATGAAAGTTATTTCGAGCTTAAAACATGTTAATGTTGTTCGTTCCACTTGCCCGTCTACACAATGAGCGGCTGTAATAACGTAGTCCGCGTTCAAAATCGATCCACCGCAAAAATGCCTCAACTTGGGTAGGGATTGAAGGGAAACCTAAGCAGAATTTTACTATTAATTTCAGAAGCTACGGCGATGTCGTAGCAACATCTTGTCGATTAGCAAATAGAATCGTTTTATCGTGACCACATTTTCTATCAGACTCACTTGATAAGGAATTTGTCCCGGTTTCGCCACCGTTCCGTTTATGATCCGTGGCTCAATCTCGCCTGTAACAGTTACCATAATTTCAAGTCGCCGTCTCGTTTATCAACTGACAGATAGTCAACATTTCTGGCTAGACCAGGGACTACCAATTTCTTGGTAACGTCATAACACAGATGAGATGAAAAATAGTTTCTGGACCGTATTTTCGAGATAGATAATTTGGCCTGTTTTCGGGAACAACGATCGTTGGTGGACACAGGCTTCCAATGACCGTCGAATTGAATGATTGTTTAACAGATAAACGCGGTTGCCACACTTACAATTAGCCACGGCGAAAATTAGCGGTAGGAAGAAAATAAGCGGCATCATCTTGTCTGTGCAAATGCTTCACGGTATTACCGGTGAGATTAAATCGGCGCATTTATATACTTAGACCGATTGAAATTTTTTAAGATTAGATAAGTTAATAGACATTGTGCTCTCTTGTCTGGATTTCATTAAGATAAGATATGTCACAGTATTACGAAAATACAATTTTTGGGGAACTTTAATTTCGCTGGAATAGATGTCAATAATACTTCTTATCAGAAGCAGATTAACAGACAGAAGTTCTTTAATTACCGAAATATACTAATAACCTTATTATCTAAAATTACCTTCTCATCAAACTTGATGCTGCATTTTTTGAGTCATTTTTCAATGTTTTTTTTTCAAAGTTGATTCCTTAGAGCAGGGGTGGGTATTTTTGGGCGTGGGCGACTTTAAACAACAATAACGCGTGATATTGGACGAGATTGGAAATAATTCTTACGCGATTACATAGAAGAAAGTGTGCTGAAAATACTCCATTTTGTAAAATTCTATGATCTCGTATGATACAAAAGATATTACTTTTCAAGGCTTAAGAATTTTGAAAATTTTCTACATTGCATTTGGCACAACATGTTTAATACATTATAAATAGTAATTTTTAATCGACAATGGCAATTTACAGCTTCAAGATAAACCTTTCATTTAAAAAAGAATTGAAAGAAAAATATTAAAAAGGATCGTCAGGGCATCTCAAAAAAGAAAAGCAATATTTTCCATGAGGAAGACTATCTTCAAAACTTCCAGCTTTAAATTTTATTAATTTTTTCATTTTCAAGGTTGATGGATATTTAGAAAGCAATAAGCATTCAACATAAGTCAATACGTCTGTATTCAGTTGATTTTTTGGCAAAATGTCACTAAATTTCGCGTTTTAGACCAGTGTGCGGAGGTGGAAGAGAGGATGGTGGGGGAAGCAGGCGTTTGAGGGGCCCCTACCCTGCCTATCACTGCCCTACAGTGTTTGTTGATTTTTAAATTAAAATGTTCTCGGAGCTTTCGCGATTATTCAAACGCGGACGTGTGAAATTCGAGAGAACATTTAATTTCATTCGAACAGGTATGCATTGCTTTACTTCGAACTCGCTGGAACAAGGGAAAGAAGATTAGATTGTCCCCGCGTCAGAAGATATCTGCAATAAATGTTTCACATTTCTTTCTCAAACACGGAATTGCGAAAGCGTTTTCAGTGGACGCAATGTCAAATCCAGAGGCAGGCAGGTGCAGCACGGGAAAGATCCCAGCGCGCAAATATGGCGGTATCTGGTGGACAACATATATTTGCCACTTTATCTTTGAGAGACACGCGAAATTGTGTGCTCTCGCCAGAAAACGGACACGAAGATAATAAAACCAAAACATCCGGTTTACGAGTTTCGCGTTTATCATTACAACGAATTCCAGGTTGTACTCGCATTTTAAATAATTTTTCGCCAGGACATTTTTCCCCGCGAACTTTTTCATCACAAAATGTCACGGCAAATGCTTTTAACAACTCCGGGATTTTTATGATGAAAACGTTATTTTTTGTGTCCACTATTTTTTGTTATTAACGTTTTAATAATACAATGGAAATTGCTGTACGGTGGACTTTGATAAAAGTGCAGGAGAATGTTGCATAGCGTGGAAAGCATTCTGTACGAAATATAGAATTAGACGCATGAAGCATTTTTCACAGAAGTCGTTTTTACAGGAATGAAAAATTTGTCCATAAAATGTGGAAACATCGAAATTCAGCTTTTGATGTCCAAGAAATTTTTCATTCATTTCTACCGTCACTAATTCTGTTTGCTTAAACATATTCTTTAAACATTCGCTACCGAAACATTAAATTGAATCGAAGATTTGTGCGATACAGTTACTACTTCAAGGTAATGTCACAATTGTAAGATACAGGTATCAAGATCAAGATTAAGATCAAGAACATGCTCGCGATTAATCGAACAGTCCACATCAGCATATTGGAACAGATAATATCAATCCGGCGACGTAACTTCGTTATTTCTAATCATTTGTTTATACAACTTGCAATTTTCTAATCGAGGTACGAGGATTGCCTCCATCTGTTAAATTACGGGACTTCTTGGTAAAGACGTTGGCGAGCGTCGCTCGTTAGTGAAATTTTTTCCCGCGATCAATGGAGTCGCGCAGTCTTTCTCTCCGTTAAATGCTTTAGTGGTGTTATTAGCGCAATCGGCGGACGGCTGGGGGAGGGGGAGAGGGGAGGAGGTATCATGGCACCGGCTATACAGTCGGCGACTTTACGTGTTCTTTACGAGTTCAGCGTTTTTGCGCCGGGGCACGTTCCTTCGTCTTTTTCCTTTCTCGATTTTTACTAGCGAGTCGTTCGGGGGAAAAAAAAGAGAGAGAGACGAAACGTACACGACAAAAATGAATTACTTGCGCGTGCACGCCGCTGCCGCGCCGGGTAGACTAGGGTCTAATCGATTACGTGCTCCGATGGAAAATTATTATATATCACCGATTACGTCGTTTGCCGCCGACGGAAAAACCGGCTGACGCGTCGCTAACGAGCTAATTATAACGAAAACTCTATTATCACTGATCATTCGAGCACCTACCCGCTCGGGGCCTGTCAGTTCCGCGTTACGTTTTCTCCCACAGAATACGTGAAAAATATATGGTTCAAGTTTTTTTTTTGGGGGGTGAAAGGCTTCGTTTCATTAAACCGTAAATCGCAGCAGGAGATTTTAATAAAATTTAACCTTTGGCACAATTGGCTGACAAAAGTTGCAGGAAAAAATTGCGTAGGTTAAAAGAAAAATATGCACTCAATCAATTAATTGACCCAGTGTCGCCAAATGAGGGGAGCGGGCACGAATTGAGGGGAGAAGTTACTATCCTCTATTTGCCAGTACCGGATTAGTCACGTGACGTTGTGACACACGCACGACAGAGACGACACGCGTCACGTAACCGGGCTGTGACGGAAGCGTGGGGAATAGCGCGGTAGAAGGGGAAATTAGGAGGGGAACGGCGTGGTAGAGGGGGTAAGGTACAGTCGGGGCCTTAATCTGGAGACACTGGACAGCGGTGGGGATAAGCTTGAACGACCGTGTCAATACGTATTAATGAAATATCGTGGGTCAGAAATGACCCTGACTAGAGCTCGCAGGAGTCCGACGATTAATCATGTCCTCGTTTGTTAACCTTTCGGAAGATAACCGGCCGAATTTCACGATTTTACTAGGGTTTGGAAAAAGGCTAATAAAAACCAAACGAAAAGCAATATTTACATAATTCAAAAAGCAGTGTATTAAACACGACATAGAGAATAAAACAGTGACGCTAATTTTTCTATGTTCATTGAAAATTACATAAATAACATAGATATAAGTGATCATGAAGAAAAGAAAAATTGAGTCGGCCTCCGGCACTAAAAGGGTTAAAGATTGTCCCACATTTGAGCAGAGTATAAAAATCTCTTGGGTGTCTCATTGTTTAAGGTTGCGTCGAACGTACGGTTTCATCAAAGACCGAGCCAGAGGGAAAAGGAATCGGGAGAATCGACGTTTCTTCCGGAATAAGTGAGAAAGACGTTCCGATTCGTAATTACGTTACCTCTGATTGCTCTTATCCCAGTTCCCTTCGGACTCATTACGCGGAGAATAAAACGAGTCTTCAAAGCGTTTTCTCTTCATATTAAATCGCATTTTATTTGTACCCGTTTGAGGCACAACATTCATCTCGCGGACATTTGACGGAGCTCCGGGACTGGTATTTCCTTCGAAATGGGATTCGCGTCCGTTCTTGCTTGGTTGCCGCGGTTGTATGATATAAAGGGGGTCAGTTGGTCGTAAATGTCAAAGTTCTCCGGCGAAACTGCGGCGATAGATGAACACAAAGCAGTCGAATGGAATCACGGGAGAAAGTAAAATTGCGGGGAAACTCGCTCGGATCGAAATTGCGCCCGGCGATGTTGCCGAGGACTGCGAAGTTCGATAACGATTGAACGATTTGCGGCGCCTAAAGGCGGCCCGGGGCTGCGCGTTCAGCCGGCAAAATACGATCGAAATTGGTCCTCCCTCGAAAGGCTGTTCTTGTCTATCCGAAAATGACGAAATACAGGCTGTTACCGATCCGGCGGCAACTAGCTGCGAGCAGAAGAATCTACACGAAAATGTCAGCCAGGAGAAAAGAATAACGTTACCTCGTTCAAGGCCTCGTTCTCGAGTAAATCGATGGCGAAGATTCATCGAGTTCGTGCACACTCGGCTACACGGCACGCTGGTTTTTGTTAAGTCTGCATACAGTAACTTTGTCAAGGTCATGGCTTGTCGCTGCTCCGAACCTCTTTCTTGTTCTATCGGCCCGGCAACGTACAGAGGCGGCAACAACTATGGCTGCGAATTATTACTTGGTATATTGTACCTTCCACAATGGCAAGTATATTTATCGAAAGTACATAAATGCAATTTCCGCGCTTAACGTGTTAAAATTGGGCGACTTTCAACAGGAATATCTTTTGAACCAGTGAATTCCTCGCCTTGAAATTTCGATTTGCGGCTTTTTCTCGTCAAGATGTACAGGATTGTATAATGAAAAGTTAAAAATTTCTGGGTTGCCAAGGCGAAGTTGAGCCATTTTTTATGAAAATATTCTTAATCGGGATCTCACATTAGGCTACTTTGCTCTATTTAGGAATGGAGATACTTCAACAAAAGTGTACGATTCTTCAAAAGTAGTTCCATCTGCTTTCGACTTTTACCACCAGGTGTAACACCCTGTGGAACAGCTCAGAATGATTTTCAACGAGATTTTTCGCCGCGCGTTTCGACGGGTCGTGCCCGATAAAAAATTTAACAAGACGACAGGGAATTTTCTGCGCATTCAGAACGATGTTAAGTGCTATCAAATGAGAACTGTTCCACGAACACACGGTCTTTATTCACCCGTGTTTAGCCGAAGCGCGAGAAATGGTAAATTCAAGGGACATTCCGTATTTCCCGAGTGCAAAAAACGCTTCGGCTTTAAAGCAGAGCGTTTTACCGGCGAGCACGGAACAGCCCCGAAGCGAGGGAGGAAGATTGAAGACAGTATTGGCAACAGAACCATTTCATGCGTCTGTAAATGAAATAGAAACGTACGGGGCGCCTTCGGACGCGGAACATTGCCTCTGAAATCGGATTCTGGTGGCCACGGTGGCGGTGCAAAGGTTCGCCTTCGATTCGAGCACTCGCCTTCACACAGATTTTTATTAAACAATGTTAACACTGAACTTAGCACGGTCGAACGGTGAGTTCTCTTATTCAATTTGAAAAATGTAAGAGATGGTTCTCCATGACAATACAAGACTAAAATGAAGAGTAAAGTAATAACGATTTCGGCTTAATTTTTTAGTTATTATCAATTAAAAATCCGCCTAAAATGCGGCAACCCGACCAACAGAGGTGTACGTTGCTTGGACGTCATAGAGACGCGCGACAGTCACGTATCAAATAATGTGGCAAGAATTCGGCGTGTAAACCGTCCGATTGGATCGTTCATTTTCGGTTCTAGCCGAACTATTGGCTACAGTGTGTGACGTCAAAGCCTAACCATTGGCCGCGAGCGAGGACCCCCTTTGATACGTGACCGTCGCGCGTCTTTATGACGTAGGCAACGTATACCTCTGTTGGCCGGGTTGCCGCATTTTAGGCGGACTTTTCATCGATAATAACTAAAAACTGAAGCTGGAATCACAATTTTTGTTCTCCATTTTCGTCTTATATTCTCTTGGAGAACCACCTGTAGTCGATCACCCCGCATAACATTATAAAATCACTGTCGCAGGAAACTTCCATTGCGCATATTATAATGAAAATTATTACGTTCTGCCTGCTCGATCGGAATACTTTCTATAAAATATTTTAAACGTCTCACGAACACTCGGGTCCGACACTTTCGTCCAGCTCGAGCCTCATAATTCTTTGAAGCGTTTAAATAAAATCGATTCTCCGATAATGTATACTAGTTTTTTCGAGAAACACCGGGTACAAACCCGATACATTTCTTCATCAGACGGCAGTGACAGGTTAATGTCTCCCGCGCCCGGACTGAATGTTCAGATATACAGTGGCGTAGGTTATCGATTTCTCATTTTTCTCGGCGTTTGCCGCTTCGCTTTCGAAGGATTGATAGATAAAATGCGCCACAGGTGCGCCACGCAGTTTTTCTGCACTCCGGATATGAGTAACGGGGGTGTATTAAGGAATAAGTTGGGCGCGAAATTGCAGCATGATAAGTGTTCCCTAGATCGACGTGAAACAGGCCTGTTCTTTTTTTAATCATCCTCAGCATCGTGCCAGACATAAGGGAACGCTTATCCTTTGCCAAATAGGTTCACTACCTTCTATCTTCGCCGTTATCATCGCCAGATTGCGCGTCTTCCCGAAAAATTAAAATTGTCTGTGTTAACTTCGAGAACCACTACAACTACCGGGACCGTCGAAACAACGAATTTCAGATTGTTTTTTACAATTCGTGAAGTTACAGAAATTTTTTAGTTCTCTTCTTTATTCAAGTATCAATCAAAATCATATATTTTTAAGTTCTTGGTGCTAAAAATGGAAAACGCAATTGATTTAACTGAAATTAAATTGAATTAATTTTTCCTCGCTAGTATTTTGAATAAATCAAAAACATTCTAGATTCTCTTCACCTTGAATTTACACATTTTTTAACATTACCAAATCTACTAACGAGTCTCGATGATAACAAGCCAACGATGTCAGTAAAAAGTCTAGCATGGTGCTACGTAGGAAAATAAATTGCTTCTTGGTGCTGATTCATTCTCAGCGATCGCTAAAACTTGTCGACTAAAGCACTCCTCGTTGAATAGAAAGGTCTGCAGTAATTAATTAAATTGAACTCCGCTGTTTCCGATTTCTGGAAACATTCAAACTTTCGATTAGTTCACGTGGAAATTGTTAGAAGCTGTACATGTCGATTCTGTCGATTCGAAAACGGAAGTTCTTCGTCTACATCAAAAGATCACTCAAATGAAAAAACCACTGCACCTCGTGCACGGGAAACCTCGCGATCGATTCCGTCCATCGGTCTTGCTCAATGTTTATTTTTCTGAGCCCGATTCTAGACGAACCACTGCTCAAGTCGTTCCACTATATCCTTTCGTGCCACGTTTCTTTTTTTCTTTTTTTTTGTGCGAGGGAGGGGGGAGGGAACGTCGATTGAAAAATTGAATCGGTCAATCTGATCACGAGCTCCGTTCTCAGTTCTTAATTCTCAGCCTTTTCACGTTTGTTCGGGAGACAACCGGTGCTCTCAGCGGAGTTTGTGTTCCACGAACATGCAGTTAGTTTAACGATAATAAATTGTTTTCCGAACAATGTTTTCTTTTCTTGACGGTTTGCCCGGAAATTGTCAAAAGATCTCAACTCTTCGGCAATACCTTTTCGCCTTGAACCATCCAGTTTTGTTTACGTCAAAATGCTTCAATCTTCTAAAAAAAAGTGGTAACACTTCCACGAAAATAAATAATACCGTTTGCAACGAGATGTTGTTCAGACACACGATATAATGCTCATTGCTTGCGAACATATTTACTTATCGAACTATGCGTATATGCCGACGACATTTACCGTGACACGTCCAAACTGTGGAAGCGTAAAGCTGCACAGTTACAGTCATACACAGAATATCGTCACTATGCTGATGAATTTATGACAAAAAGGAGCAGATAAATTCGAAAGAGTATTTAACACGTCAGAAGTATTTAAGACGATCGTTACACTATTTCGGACACATTAAAGTTATCGAGAGAAGTAGACGAGAAAATATTTTATGTGACTCCTATTTTTAGTAACCGACATCTATTAATGAACAAGCAACTTCGTGTTAAGATACTCTTTTCTAAAAGGACTTCAAAGAAGTGCGGCTCCCACAATTTCAAAGATTTTTGCTTGAAACAAATACATTGTACGGCCAAGATAACAGTAAATGTGTGTGCAAGAAATCAGTGCACGACAGTCTTTCGGTTCCTTTTAAAAAAATCTGGAAGCCTGAGAATGACACTCTTTTAAAAAGTTAATTTTGAAGGACATACAGCTGACACAATTTTAAGTATTTTGGCTTGAAACAAATATATTGTATAGTCAAAGCAATAGAAAATATGTGTGCGAAAAAACAATATGAAGCAGTCTTTTTGTTTCTTTTAAAACAATCTTAGTAAACTGAAAATGACACTCTTCTAAAAAGATAATGTTCACGGAAATGCAGCTGACACAATTTTGAGTATTTTGGCTTGAAAGAAATATATCGTCTGATTAAAATAGTGGTAAATGCGTGTGCAAAAGTCCACAACGAAACAGTTTTCTGACGAGTCTTATAAAATGGCAGTATATGCCAGATTGTCATCCTAATAAAACACATTTAGAGTGTATAAGAATCAATCATCGTCTAGAAATCACCTCGAGCTCGCCAAACGTGATCACGACGGATAGTTCCAGAGAATGTTTCTCCCATTATCGCGAATTTCTGACAGACAGCCGTGTGGGAGAGCTGTTTATCCGTGTTAGTGGAAGACCGATCGATTCTAGCGCGGCAAGGACCCGGTTTGAGAACCACTGGCTCAGGATTCACCTGCGATCGACGACCCCGTGTCCTGACCCTATCAGTGATCCCACCACAAGCTTGAATATCACCACGAAATCGCACCTTTGCCAGGAACCGTCACGCTCGATGAGCCTCCCCAGTTTCGAAATTGGAAAGCCTGAAGGGGGATAATTATCGCGGAACATTATTTCGTATTTTGAGATTCTGCACGGGAACCCTTTGACAAGTGGTGTTTTCGCGTTCCTAGCGAGAGCTTCATTCGAGAAGCTTTACTTGCACTCGTTTCCAACTCAATTAGTCGTCTTATCATTTACGCGAGGGGGGTTGAAGAAATATCTTGCAAGGATGAAAGGAATTAAGTCTGTGTATAATCTTCCTTCTCTCGTTTTCAATTAAATTCAATTACAATTGAGAAGGCCAACTAAAGGAAATAAAGAAAAATAAACTAAAATACTTCATTAATCTAATTATATAATACTGGACTAAAATAATTATTCGTTTCTATATACACTAAAATAATTATTCGTTTCTATATGCACTAAAATAATTATTCGTTTCTATATACACTAAAATAATTATTAGTTTCTATATACACTAAAATAATTATTCGTTTCTATATACACTAAAATAATTATTCGTTTCTATATACACTAAAATAATTATTCGTGACCCGTCGCTTCGCGGTGGGGATAAACTCAAACGACCGTCAATATGTACAGTTTCAAACCGATACAAGGCGACGCTGTTCATTTCGAAATAAGAAAATCGCTATCCCTGCTTTTGAAGGGAGGGTATGTCATATTCTGTCCTTTTCCAGCGATTGGTATAGTTGAAGTATCTCTGCTCGGCCGAACACTTTATAGTTTCTATCGTCTCTTCATTTATAGTTTCTTCTATAGTCTTATATCGGAATAAAACTGTATTAGCGACTCCGCCATAGGCTCGTAGAACTCGCAGGACTTAAAAATATGCTCAAATTGGGAACTCGAAAACTTCGTTTGAAATAAAACAACGATTTAATATCGAACTACGATAAGCTCGTACGTATTTATACTGTCGTTTCTGTATATAAAAATGAATGAAATGATCTCTGCGTCCCTCGCAATATATCGCGACTTTCGCAGGATTAAAACGGTTTCCAGCAACATTAAGCCGGAGATTCATTACCAGCCGACGTTCCAGAGACGTAAGCTTATTTGACAGAGTTTGCTGAACCAACAGAGCGTATTTTTAATTACTATTTAGGACAAATAAAGATCAATGCGCCTTTGGTAGGGATTTAAGATCTTTTTCTGGTAGGATGATCTTGTAGGATGAACTAATCCGCGTTTGGTTCCACAATGGTGATAATAGTGCGATTCATATTGGAACGTCGGATGTATAGCGACTGTTACAAAAGACTGGGCTGCGCGAGTGACAAATTGTTTCTGCCGAAAGCTGCCTTGACTTCTCGTCTTGGGTTTCACTTCTGCGTCGTTTCTATCGGTCCAGAAATTTTGGTGGTGGTCGTATCCAACGCCGAGCGGTGAGCTACAGCCATTGAGAAAATTTATGGTCGTGCTCCCGAAGTTTGAACTTTCACAGGAACTGTGTAATAAAGCCGTTTTCACGGCTAGGCATTCGATCGAGATCAATATCTGTCTAAACGGCAATGAATATTTAACGCTAAACCTGCTACGATCAAACGACCGATTCTCTATTTCACAATTATCGGAGTTGTAAAAGCGCTTTCGTAGGAAATTCAATACGGTGTTAAGACTGCCAATTTTCTGCTTTGAAAGGAGAAAATGATCGGCGACCAATTAAAATGTATTTTAAACTGAAACATACGTGCCGCGTTAAAGTTGATCCTGTCTTGCTCAACTTCACTTCTGCTCATGAAATGTTCCGGGTCGGTCGTGGTCTCTGTATTCGATGAAACGTCTGAATTAGAATGTGCAAACACGAAAGCACAGTGTTAAATGAAGATTTTTAAAAGTGTTCGAACGAACCGCCACAAATCCTTCCACTTGACGGATCGAGCGTCGCGCGCCCCAGATATAAAAGCTATATTTATTTATCCGGAGTGACAAGTGCATCTCCGCGCTGATATTTTCAGCGCGCCAAATTTAGTTGGTATTTGCAAAATTCAAGCAGATTAAAAGAGTTCCCGGTATCGCATTAGCTTATCCCACCTTTCGCAACCTGCACGGACGCCGCCATTTTGTTACAGGCTTGTAAAAGAAATTATACTTTTCAGAATATCTTGAACACAGGCTGTTTTACCGAAAACTGTAAAGGAATACGCGTTTCCTCTTCAAGGATCGGTACAGAACCAAAGGCAAAACAAATTCTTTGGAAATAATTAATTACTTATGGGTACCTTTAATATATTATCCTGATTTTCTGGAATTTTTCGGAGCGGCCGGCGAAGGCGTTAAATATTTCAAAGCGACGCGGAGTCGACATCGGACCCACTCTCGTCTCGGCGATGGAATTTGCGATGTGCATGGAAGCCGATTATCGGTCGGCGTTTAATTATTCGTGATAATGTGTCGCCGCATTCGGGAAGGAGTACACGCGCACCGGGAAGCATCGGAGAGCGGTCTTGATACGGCGAACAAGAAGAAGTAGTGTCTCTCGCATAATTCGCTTGCACACCTCTCGCCAAGAGCGCCCATTCTTCTCGGGCGACCGTCGAGAGTTAACTCTGTCTGGCTTATTCTGCAACCGGAATATTAACGGTGTCGTTGCACAGTCCGGGAAAGCAGCGGCGCTTTTCAAACGTAATAATAAGCGGCAGCCGCTTAGGACGCCGCGCGAGTCGAGATTTCGCGCGAATCGCAAACATGCTTGCGACATTTGCCAACACCGGCTACATACATGGTGGCGCATTTGCATTTGCACGGTGCACGTTCCGTGGAAGTCCTCCATCCAAAATCGTCCATTAACCCTCGCACTATCAACGGAGAGAGATTTTTGTTAATCGGTAAAAATTTGAATTATGTATTGATCAATGCTGCGGCTACCTAGCCAGCGTTCTCAATTAGCAAAACTATCGGAAGTTCGGTAAATTCGTCGAATAGAATTTGCATTCTAATCTTGCGAATAATTGTAACGCAGTTAAATACACGCGAGATCAACAACAACAATTTTTGACCACCGCGCGTCGCATCGTGCCGATCGAACCTCTCGTTCGAGTTGAAAATCATCGAATCCCGGCGCGTCACGTCGAAACGGACACGATTTCTCACTTCCCATCGGCATCGACGGTCTCCGAACAAAATTGGAATAATGTTTTGCGCACACGTTGTCCGACGAAAGTGGTATCCGCAAAAACTGAATTCAGTTTAACGACGTGCGGGTCTTTCGTCGTGATGGATGGGGCGGGTTGACGCAAAAAAAGTCGACGGTTTTTATCCCCGGCGGGGGGAAAATATTAATTAGAATTGTTCTTGAAAGACCATTTGATTCCAACGACTCATGGCGGTTCGTTATTTTGAAATATTTTCTGTTCGTTTGGATTCCTTTTGTGTTCCACTTTTGCTGTTTCATTTGCCATATTATGCGGCAGCGGAGAACGCGCTTTTGTTATAAAATGCATATAATTGGCCTTTGTCGTATAAACACAACGTTCTCGCGACCTTTTGCTACTGTTACAATAATTATTCCGATAATTGCGAATTTAACGCTTGCATCGTTGATTTCAATTAAAGGTGAGGCCTCTGAGGTTCTTCTCGAAATATGCTGCAGTCAAATTATGTCGACGATCGAGCTTCGGAAAGGTTTAATAGAATGAACATTACTTTGGCTTATTGAGAGAACAAAAAGAAAAATTGCAAAAAAAAACTTTAGGGTGTTCGGAGATTTTGGTCAAGTGAGCTGATACAGGGCGTCCCAAAAATGTTTTACTTCCTTGGAAAGGATGATTCCTGAAGCGATTTGAAGTAACTTTTTCCTTTGCGAAAATGTTCTCCGCGGCTTCTTTCCGGAGTTATTAACGAAAAATAACGGACCAATCAGAGCGCGACTCGGCGACAGGCCCCGCTGAGTGTAGCGTTGACATTGGCCGACCGGAATCAGTCCGCTGTAGCCGCGCTATGATTGGTCTGCGTTTTTCGTTAATAACTCTGTAACAAAGCTGCGGAGAACATTTTCGCAAAGGAAAAAGTTACTCCAAATGACCTTAGAAATCGTGTCTTTCAAGGAAGTACAACATTTTTGGGTCACCCTGTAGGAAACAGTTACTTTGAAGAACTTCAAGCTCTCCGAAGAACTGGAGCATCGTTGTTGAATGGAACTCATTGAAGTTAAGCTTGGCCGCCCAGAAAAATGAAATGACTTTACTAGTAAAAGTTAAACGTTTCCATTGTTAGACCACGAAGCAATTTATTTAATACAAAAAGAAGTGAAAAGCGAAGCGATTCATTGTACCGATTTAAAGTTCATACCTTCGATACATTGGCGCACGAATTCATTTCCAAGTCTACATGGTGGATAAAAGATGCGCGACACAAATTTTGTTAATTTGAAACATTTCTCACCGGCTCAGAACAATTTCTGCGTGTCTCTATACGACTCTTTTGCCGCGAAATAAATTCGTGTTTTTGCGTCTCCATATTGGATTGCTCCCTTGAAGTAGCAACCGTGGTATCGAGCCCGCCATTCGGGACACACGGCGGTTGCGATACGAAGTGGTTCAACTGTGTCGGTGAGCAATCTTGCTGAACGGTTTACTGAAAACACAGGCCCCTATGACGATGTGGCCGGCAGCGAAGACTACTACGCCGGAAGTACGTTCTTCAGGCGACGAGATTTTGTTTACGGCCCTCCGGGCGACCAGGATTTTTCTGGGCAAACTGTGCAGTTCGCTCGACCGTGGCAATTAATCAATCTTACTCGAAGAGCATTCCCTTTTCACGAAAAATTACTTACCTGCTAACGCTTCCTTCAAATATTGGGTTTGAATATTCTCAGGGCTATTTTAACCCTGAGGCGGTGTAGTTACTATGTCCTCCGACCAAGAAGCACGTCTTCCACGTGTACACGTCTTCCTAAAAATCCAGGTAAAATTTACTAAAATATTTTTAGGTGTACAGTCTAAGATTACAAAAGTCAAAGGTTGAAGAGGAGTTAAAGAAATTTCACATAAATTGTCTCGCAATGCAGTTAATTTTATCGGGGTCATGAGAGACCCCAGGATACCATTACAGGGTTAACCCTCGTTCTTTCATTCATCTAATAGTTTTGCTGAGTATTATCATATAAAATATGACTTTTAAGCTTCCTTTCGACACGGCACAATTATCGAAAATCGTATTGTCAGGTTTTCGGTAATGGTATTACCACTACTAATAAAAAGTACAAAACGACAGGAGATATCAACCCCTATTAGCGAACGAGTTCCCGCGACCCTCCGTGGGTAAATAAGAAAAAGTAATTCGCTACTTCCGGCTCGATGAGAGTAGGGGTCCGATCAGTATTCCATTGGCGGGAGTTTCATTTTCGTTGGTTTAGCGGTTTGCGAATCAATGAAATCGCGTCTATGGATTGGCGTTTCTCGTTTCTTCGTCGACGAAAGAGAGAGAGAGAAAGAAAAAAAAAGTAAAAATCGAGGCAGCTCGTTTGAACGGTGAAAGAAGTAACGAGGTCTTGACGGGCGCGTTTCGCATGATTGAATTTTCACGGACGCCGTGGAACGAAGACGATCCCCCCGGAGGAGGAGATGATGTTTAAGGGTTGCGCACTCTTTAATACTCGAACGATTTTTTCCTCGTTCCTCTCGCCGCGCCTCGCAATATATATATATATGGCCAACTATGCTCGAAGATGAAAAACGAGCGGAGATACTACACGTCGACTGCGCTCAAAGCTTTGACCGGCCGCTACGGTCGCACGAATCCTGTTTAAATTACTCGGCCTTTCATAGTTCTGCCGGACTGGAATGTAATACAATACGGAACTAATTGCGTCGGAAATACGATTTTCATTCGCTGCTGCGCTTGTTGCCCTTCGGCGCTATCCTCCGCGAGCATGAACTCTGACAGGTAGACCTACCTGTAACTTGAGCAGAACCGGTAAACATTCGGTCGCTGTAAAAATAGTTGGTCACCCTCCTTCGACCCTCCTACGCTTCCCATAAGTAGTTGCATAAAACGGCTTAGGATAACAGTTCACCCACTTTCGCTTTACACTTTAACGCTTTGTGTAACCATAATTTCCTGTGTGACATTCGACGATGTTCCACTTCATAGTTCCAACGCGTATTTCCATGACTGAATTGTGAATGAATAATTGAGCATGAAACCTGCAGAAAAAATTGAATGAAAAGTTAATTGCCTCTGAAAATTCAGGGAACAGTTGAGAATACGCAAAACACGATCGATATCGTTTAAAGACGGTGTTTGTACTTCTTTGTGTTCGCTGTAGGCGTAGTCGAGAATTACAGTGGATCATCGACAAAATGATTTTCTGCAGTCAATAGGGATGTTCCGGTCGATGGAGCCGTTCGGAAGTGGACTGTTCTTTTGACGTTCTCAATTATGAAGGGTGTATGGCGCTCGAGCTCGAATTTCCTTTAATCGACGTCCCTTGAATTCGCGTTCCGTTTTCCTTTGTCAGCCATTGTATCGCTCATTTCATTGTTAAATCGCCGTTAAACGATACCTCTTGACACGGTTTCCCATTTCTCCGTCGTTTTCGAGTTCGGTGTGCGTGAACGAGGGCCGCCATTGCCGAGCGTAACAAATAATATTTTAATATACGTAAATGTTACCGGAACTTATTCTCCATTGCTAATCACATTTCACTGTCGTCTGATCTCGAGATGCAACAATTCTTTTCCTTTTCCCAAGTCGCAGTTTTCTTATTGAAGAGACGCGAACGGGAGCATCAAGTTTTATACAGGGTGCGACCGAATAACGTGCACAAGCGGACACGAGGTGGTTCCTTATGAAAAAATAAGAAGAAAATATGGAATAAAATTTTTTCATTTGAGGCTTAGTTTTCGAGAAAATCGAGCTTGAAAATCCGATGCGTAGATATGCTGTCATGGTAATTTCCGTTACTCCCAAAGCCCCCAAAAAAATTTTATTCCATATTTTGTTCTTATTTTTTCATAAGCCACCATCTCGTGTCCGCTCGTACATGTTATTCGGCCGCACCCTGTATACGGTGTTGACGAAGTGGTACAATCCGAGAAGAAGTGAAACCAAATAAGTTCAGGTGAAATTGATTCATGTGAAAACAAATGGAAGATGTGAGGCAGATTTGCTCAGCATGCCTATTCGCGGTCAAGGTCGTCTGCCGTTGCCCGAGGGCACAGCGGAGTGGGGGTAGGTCGTAGCTGGCCACGCAGCTGTGACAATTCGTGCGACAAACACATGCAGCCCTGTCCGCAGGGGCGTGGCTTCGTGCCCGTCGTTCTGTATATGCCCACTGTCGCCAGATCGAGACTTGTTCCCCCACTCTAATTTCCCCTTCTACCGTGCTATTACCCATGCTCCCGCCGCGTTTCGTCTCTGTCGTGCATACTCCGGTACTGGCGGAGAGAGGGTGACTTTGAATGTGTATGCCCAGGGCAAGAAAATCGCCGCCCGTACAGGCAGACGCTGAACAGCTCTGATGTAAGGTGACATTTTCTGGCACGAAGTTCATAGACTTCATATCCGAATAAATCGATGTAGGCAACCTGGTCGTTGCATATAGACGCGCGCTTACAATGGGTAGAAACGCTAAATGATGAACAGGCTCTTTGGCTCAGCCCTACATGACGCGCGTATCTGACCTAAATTCAAAGTCGAAATGCGTAGAGGAAAAATCTTATTCAAAATTTTCCGCTTACCTCTGCGTACGCTTGTGTCCATTTTCAAATCGTATACCATTTCGGAGACACCTTGTATATTGGAATCAACTCGTATATATCGCATTGTATATTGTATATACGATCAACCTTTCTGAATCTTATCAAATTAATTTCCTTCTTTTTTAATATTTTATCTACCGGAAGCCTTTCAATCATTGTCAATTGCCGTGCTGTATCGGAGATGAATTTAAAAACCTTCTTTCAAGTAATAAATCTAGAACAAATTATCGTTACGCTCTTGAAGATGGGTTTACAATAGAACAACTTATTAAAAGACTTCCGGCTGTCAATTGTAGAGCTTTGAAAAACTGTTTATTAACCGCAGGTGGCGGCGACGTGTTAATTGCATCTATGTTTAGACTAATGACGTTCTGCGATGGTAATTGGCAACGTGACCGATGGGGTGTTATAATAACATTCCGACGTGTCCACAATGACGTCTCGAGAAATCCAATATCACGGAATAGTAAGTGGAGCGCAATTTGCGCTACGCAATTGGTAGCGTATTCTACTGAACGGCAGAGAAGTTGGAAACGGACCTCCGGAGAATCACTATAGGATTGTTTCCCTGCGGCTCTGAGAGGCAACACGATCCAATCCGAAGATTGGGAATCGTTAAAGCAATTCACTTTTACCGTGGCGATCGACTTCCACGCCGACGGTTTTTATTAATATCGTGATATCATTCTTGCCTTGTCGGCCATTATTGCTGGCCTAGGTTTTATGCATTCGTGGGGAAGGCGAATAGCTGAAACACAAAACTATAAATACAGAGAAAGTACACCGAGGGCGAAAAGTACTCGACGGTACAAATAATAGGTTTTCATTATCCATATATTTTTAAATTTTCAGAACAACAGAAAAATTGTTCTCACTGACTTGAAAATTCCTTATGGTAAACGGGAAGAAAAATGTGTCATTGAAGTTTGCAAAGGCATCTATTGTTCGGGAACAGTTGACAATGACAGCTTTTTTCGGAACTCACATTCACAAACGATAACGAAATTTCTTTGACAATCGCTATCGTCGTCTGCGTCACTCAAGGTGGTAATAATTTCCACGTAAGGGCAGATAATGCGCCATTTTCTTTGCCGTACAAAGGCGAGAGCATTCGTCGTTATATTAATATTTCTTTGAACATAGTAATTTACCTCCTCTGCCGAGTTTCTCAATGTACACGTAATATTATTTTTCAGAATTGAAAACATGACAGGGACTCGAATATTTTCAGAGGGGCACCGTTCAAAGAGATAAATGCAAATACTCGTGAATCGTGGAATTTCTCTAGTAGTTAGTGCATATCAGGCTTTTCGTAATTACCGATGCGGAACACGCCCGGCTCAACGACGCTGTTCAAAGATTTTCGTTCCTTTTTCCATACTTCTGCACGCGTTACATTGCATAATTAACGAAATAGTCGAGTGTTAGCTGGCAAGCGAGAGAAATGCTGGCGCACCTGTTTCACAGAATAATCGTTAACTACGAAATAGAAGATTTTTATTTAAATCAACGTTTCATCGGAAACGCATTACCCAATTCGTACGAGGCTGAAATTATTTAATGTTTCATAGATGAGAAATAGAGGAAACCGGAATTAAATAAATCGACGTGAGATTACTCGATATCGACTAATTTATTGCGCGTTTTAGATTAGATTACGCGCAGGTATTGTCTTCTGAAACAATTAATCCATTAAATGAATTAAAATCCATCACTTTGATACCAGGCAACCGTGAATCCCCAATATATTTATCCACTTGGACATGATTTTCGGTAATTAGGCTGTATTCAATCCTTTGGACAATACGTCTGCTAAAAAGCTCAATCATAAAGAAAGTGTTCAGTATTTTGTGTTCAGATACGTTTGTGCATTTCGTTCAGTATATTTATCAAAGCTTTTGTTCATGGAGGTACATTTAACTTGGACATTAACATTTTCTGTAGATCAATAAAACTATCGCTTCGTGAAGTAGAATGAGTGGTAAATAATCTTCTTAACGATTTCTCATTCTCTGGAAAAATTATTTTGTATGCTGGAAGAGGAACAGATATTATTTTATTGGTCTGTGTTTCGAGTATTTTCTATGATCAAAATTATACAAATGCATGCATTCTACAGCTGATTACCTACGCTCCTGTAGCAGCTATCTGTGCATTTTCACCTGGCCTACGCTGAATTCGATACTTTCTCGCCCTCCCCGTCGCAGAATAGTCGATATTCTTCGCCAGACACTTCAAATTGCTCTCGAGTCTGGTAAGTTCGAAGGAATGTGGTCCACGCTAGTTCTACTGTTGATAATTCTATCGAGCTTGCAGGGGCACTCGAGGCATTTCACTGTTTTATCGGCCGATGCTCTGCTTTACCTACACGCGCGCAACCAACGCGCTGTGACATTATCGACTGAAAGTGAACGACTTCGCTCGATAAAGCACCGTTTATACTTTTGCAATAGAGCTTCCCATAAATTACAACACACTAAATGCCAGAGGATGCTGTAAACACCGACACACGACTGTATTTCATTTAATTGCAGATATTCCGTCGTCGTTCTCTTATCGTGGGGAGTAAAACTAATTCTAAGTCTTTCCTAGAGAGGACGCCGTACGCTGGTACAGGGTGCTCACCGGTAAGGGTGAGTGGGGGAAATAAGAACGCGAATGTTATACATATTGTTAGAAAAGTATGAACAATTTCTCCTTTTGTCACCGGCCCTGCCGCGTGTATTGCTAGAATCTGTCGAACTAGAAGCTGTTGCAGATTCTTCTTCATTTTCTTATAACTTTTTGACAAATTAAAGTAAGTATACTTTTCAATTTTTACGTATTTGTATCTTTATTTGTTAATTACCTGATACCAATGTTTAAGCACACAAACAAGCACAAATCAAGGATTAACCCTTTGCACTCGAAGCCATTTTAACTCCGAAACGAAACACTTTTTCCGACCTAGAATATTTCCCTTATATATATATATTTTTCATACTGTACATACGAAAATGGTGCAATTTACTCGGAAAGTACTGAAATGTTTAGTAATTTATTAAATGCAAACAAATTTAATAATGTAAAAAATATTTTGAATAATGACACAGGAATTTTGAGCGGCGCCTTACAGTCGCCATTCGAGTGTTAAGGGTTAATTTAAGACCAGTATATCTCCTATTCGATTTTTCGAACCTAACACGCTGTTTTCTGTTTTCGTCTTTCTCCTTATGGGGCGATGTGTGTAGGCCAATCTCGATCGTTCGTCATTACTATCATTCATCATTACCCTGTGTTATGCGACTATTTATCGACTTTTGTAAGAAATAAGCATACAGTCAATCCTATAAAAAAATGGTTAAGGAATCATAGATTTCAGGCGAGCATTAAATAATTGCCAGTGGGTGATGTGTTAAGGTAAACCTGAAATATCGATCACATAATATGGCAATGCGAATTGTATAATCCACAAAGACGCAAGCTAATAAAGGCCCTACTTAATATGGGCCTTCAACTACCTCTTAATGTAGACACACTCATAGCGAAGCCAAATATTGAAGCTTGTCTTATATAGTATTCAATCTACATATTTAGTATTAACGGACATTGTTATCGTATTCGCATGTATTATTATTGTATTCTTTTTGTTCTATCTCTGTATTCTATATTATTGTACCCACTTATATTATTCCTGTAGAGCAGAATAAACCCAGAAGGGTTTCAAATGCTTAAAAATAAAAACCTGAAATAAATGAATATCGAAAGAAGATGCTGTTTGAAGTTGCTGACATTTCAAACGAATTAATATCATTTTTACAGTAGAGTCACGATCAAAGTATTCGTACGAAAGGTCTCCGATTCGTCGCGGAGCGAAATTGGCGCTGGCATTAGCCGAAAAGAATGCGCGTCCAGCGGGAAGGTAAAGCGGAAAGTTGGTAGCGCAGGAAATTGGATTCGCATCGGCCGCAAAGGGACGGCCGTGTTTCCTCGCTGGGTCCGCGTTGCTCGCAACTCGGCCGGTAGAACGATTCGATATTCGAGCGAGAACGGTTAAATTGAGTCTAGCCGGTTCTGGACTTGGAGTGGTACTTGCCGGGGGTACGTCCCCCTAACTGTGCGCGTATCGCCGAGTCAAGTTGCTGTGCGATTCTATCAAGGGGCCTACAGAAGCTAATTGGCCGGTCAGCCCTTCGCCGGGGCTGCCTCCGAGTTAGGTCCCGGGCATTGCGACAATGCAATTTACGTATACGCTGCGGTCCATTCACCGGCGAAACCTCAATTCCGTTCAGGAAACGAAGAAGGATCCCTTTCAAGGGGGATGCCCGTGCCTTCCCTGCGGATCGAACGATTACCGGCTGCCCAGCGCCATAATCGCGTCCCACAGTTGTCCCGAAAACAAAAACTAACTTTCTCGTCGGTGCTAAACTTTGCTGCCCTTGTTTGGAGGACGCTCGGCACGATCGAGACACACGCGAATCCTTCGCGGCCCAAAGCGTGCCCGCTATTCCGTTCCGGAACTTGCCGCAACGTCGAAATATACCGAATCATCGACATGTTTTCGAGTAAATCATAGCAACCACAAATATGATTTCTGTCCTCGAATCCCATTGACTCGAGCCGTCGTGAGAATCAGACATTCACAGAGGGTTGGAACGGGATGCACGAAGATTCCGTAAAAATTCAGCATCGATTGAACGGCGGGCAGACTGAGGACGATCGTAGGGGAACAATGGGGTTGAAAGTCTGCGGAAGGTGGGCGTTAGAAGCCCCGTGATACTGCTCTTTTGAGGAATAGGACGAGGGCGAATGTACATTCGTAGGAAGGTCGGTTTATTAAATTATATATATGCCTTTGTTAACACTACGCGACCCTGACGGATTCTAATATTTTAAAATTGCGAATATTGAGATTGTTGAAATGCATCCACGAGCAATTATTTAACAAATTGATTTCTTCGGGTATATATTATTAAAAAAATGGCTACGAACTCTGATAGATACATTCATGTTATTTTTATAAAGTAAACCTAGTGAGAGGTTCACATACTGAGGCCACAGATTTGCGTGATAGGTTCACTGCAGGACGATATTTTAGAGACCTAAAGAATCATAGATCTTCATCCATTTTTTACTTTCTGCGATATACTCTATGGAACAGAAACAGTAGGAAAATGAAAGGAATTTAAGAGATATATTATTATCAACTGTAAAATTAGTTAGGTCGAACGTTGGAACGTGGTGGATGTATTTATATATTGGGACTTTTTCAGTACAGTCAATACCACACGTCGCATATGTTAAATAAACCGAAGTATGTTATTCAGCGGAAACGGGGTGAGGAAGCGAAACAGAACCGGACGCGGAATCACGAAGAATTATTGTTTCAGTGATCCTACGGACCAACATAAAACACAGTCTGACACGTCGAGACGAGCAGCCGAAGGAACGGTTTGATATATTTCCAGCTAACAGTTTGTTCTTACCACTCCACCCCCGTTCTTAGGGATGTTATTTATTTCTTCTATCTCCAAAGGAAACTTCCACCGCTTTTTGTTTCCTCTCTCGCGCCTTTCCGAGTTCTTACGCGAGTAAATGGTGAAAGCTGTAGAGCTCGACGGCGTCGGCGATACTTTCGAAATACGTTATCGTTTGCTTTGAATTCCAGTATCGTCTCCGATGCACCTGATCAATACGTCGGAGCACATTTCACATGGTCTTAGGTGTGTTCAACGTACGAGTTGCACAAAATTTATGCTATTGGCCAGAGACTCGACTCTCTTCAAGAAAGGAAGATTTTATTGTCACCACTACTTTTATTGCACGAATCGTCTCACTGTAATTTACGCTAAGACCTGCTTCCTTTCCAAAAACTTCTTTTGCCATTATAGAGGGTTTTTCAATAGAAACGTAACATTTTTGTTTTAAAATATCGAACATAACCTAAAACTTTTTTATGATTTCTCAATGTAAAATAGTCGGTAAAGGTTTACATTTTTATATTTAATATGGTGACGTTTACAAACGAACAAAATTGGTTGGAAATCGATAGTTGCAACGTTACGAGGACTAACTCCGATTTTTGGTCGCAATAACCGATGTGTGGGAGAGTAGTTGAAAATTGGATAGAAAGAATCGAATGCCACACATAATTCAATAAAAATGTAAAATGTGTACTACAACTCTAATAAATTTCAGGTCGATATATCAATTATTCTGTGTTTTTCTTTTAACTTAAAGTTGTCCTGATTGAAAAACCCTATATTAGTATTGATTCAGATACTTTAGCACTCAGAACAGATTAGTGTTGCAGATATATGAATTTCTCAAAAATGTTATTAATCCAACGGAACATTCAGTTACATTGAATATCATGTTCGCTATCAAACGCGAATCTTATTCGCTGGCATAAGTAAAATTTTATTAACCGTCGCGGTTGTTACGATCCACATGAGCTCGCCAGCGCGGAGGGCCATCAATTCGAAACTTTATCTGGGGAACCATTGTATTTTCAAGTGCGCATTACGGTTTAAAGACGCCGGGTATCGGGCTAATGCCCGATGTTCCATTACGGAAGGGGATTGCCCTCGCGGGGGCCGCTTCAATAAACGTTGTTAATTCTTTAAAATCGTTAAACGTATTTTTACGAGTTTCTGCTACGATGCCGCGCGCCCCCTTCGAAGTCAGTAGTGATTTTTAACAAGCGGGGAGCTTTTGTGCGGCTCCGCGAGCCGGTTCGTGGCCGCGTCGCAGGGTGGGAGATATAAAGCAGTGTATTTGGTTTCCGATAATGTAGGCACCTCTTTATGGTGATCGTTCAGCCCGAATTTACGATAATACGCTCTTACGGCTGCGTGGCTTATTAAACCGGAGAGTGCAAGTTGTTCGTGTCTCTAAGTGATTTAAATGCGGCTCGGCTGCGGACAACGGATCGGGAGCTTATGTATTTAGGGTAGTTTTATGCCGGTCTCTTTATGACTAATGGTGTTGCCTAATGGACGAGCCGAACGGTTCAGTACCGTTTAATGCCGATAGTGGCTCGTAATAATCGTAACGAATCGATAGAACGTGAAATATTGGCGGCACAGAAAATACTCGTACAAAATTCTGCGTTTTTTTTTTTTAATACGTGGCTCTAGGTTTGTACATATATTACAAAAATTTTCATCGAAACAGTCTTGCCGAGCGAGTACGCTAGGAGTCCGTGTCCCAGAATAAAAGAAGCTTCAATCTCACTCCGTGTCGAGGGTCGAAACGGTTATTGCTATGGTTATCCCGAATATTCCACCTGGAAGAGCTCCTCTTTCATTCAGGATTGCAAGGGCAAGAAGAATGAGTCTCCGGAGGCGGAAGTTTCCGTGTCTCTCTGTTTTGATATCGTTACGTCTCATCACTTATTAAGGAAGCCCGTGCATGTTTCTACTCGCCCACGCGAAACCCCATTGTGCATTATTGAATAGTGCTCAGACAGAAGACGACGCGAACATTAGTTACAAGCTATGATAGTTATGGTAAATTCATCGGACGCGCGGAGAGAGAAAACGAAAGTCTAGAACATATTTATCCCGTGGACGTTTACACATTGTTTCAATTTCTTCGAAATTTTCAAATTGCTATTGTATATGCACCCCCTTGTATCACTTCCTTCGGTATGTTCGTGCTCGAATCATTTAGACGTATACTAGTTCGTACGATATTACACGTTCCCAGAATAGTTGATGATTATTCTAACAATTTGCATGAAATTACTACGAAATTCGAGGACCCATGAGGCAATCTTCTACGTCACTTTTCTCGAAAATGAGATTTTCCGTGAATAAAATTTCGCCCTTCATTTACGACTCCTTTCTTCATAGAGAAACCTCTGCTCACATTATTCGCTTCACCTTTCAACACACCACATGCAATTAATTAGGGAAACGTACTGCCTCTGGTCACTGTATCAAGACCACCCAACGTAAACAATATTTTTCGCGTTATATTCCAGCTGTTGTGTTCTTATAATTTTTTCAAACGTATGAACATTTTAATATTACATATTTACATATTTGCCTACAGTTTTCTTTCGATACAAGGCGATGGCTCGGGACCTGCTTTCGTCGTATTTCGGATGAAGAAGAAGATGGTTGTTTTACATCGGAATAAAATTGTACCCCCACCGCTAAGGGTCACTAACGACTCCGGCATAGCATACGGGGGGTTAGTAAAAAGATAAGCGAGTCGATTCCTGTATCGTGTAACTGCTTTAGAACATTTCTAAAGATCCTGAAGATCCTGCAAATGGGTCAAGGAGGTACACCATGATAAAGATCTTCCTGGTTTCGGTATCGTCAACCGACTCACGTCCAATTTGTGAAATCCTTTGCTCGACAGACAACGCGTTGAGAACACAACGCGTTGAGTATACAACGTCTAACGGAGAGAATGTTCTAAGCGGGAATGTGGAGCGTCCTTGTGGCCTGTCGGGGCGGCCGCTATAATGTACAAGCGGTTTGAGAACACGCCTAAGCGCTGCCCCCGTCCCCCTCCCCCCGTCGGGCCAGGTTCCGTAAACGTTACACTCGATTCATATTTTAAAAAACCACTTTTGCGACGTATTCGTCGCGGTGACACCCCCTTGCTCCGGTCCCGTGAGCACACCAGCACTCCCTCGGGAATCTGCGGTATAATAACGTTGACATAGCCGGCGTGGAAGCACTAAATAGGAACCGGCTGTTTCCTTTGCTCCTCGGCCCCCTCGTCCGTGTACTTTCGCTTCGTATTTCGTATCCAAGCTTTCATACGTCTCTCGGTGGCCTCCTCGAGATAGCGCACCTAAATCCCATCCGCCGTGGAAGAGGGGGCGTGTATAGTAAGCCCGCTGCCAGTGCAGGTGCATTATTACAATTCAGCGCAGGCATCCCTCTCGGCTCATACACGCGGCACACTGGCCGAGGCCACTCGATCAAAAAGAGGAACGGATCGACGCCGAGCGTATTTTCTGCGCGAGCTGGCTGTTCCCGTTCCTCCGCGGCGCTCGTTCTCTCTCTCTCTCTCTCTCTCTCTCTCTCTCCCGAGAAAAGTCAATGTTCACCGCGGTCGAACGAAATTGTAAACCGTCGTGACGATTACACCGAAATAGAGGTCCAACCATATTACTTTGCCCGTGGCTGTTTGCGAACCAGAACCTTTTCTAGTTTATCGTCCTTGCAAAACAGGATTATGATCTGTGAATTTAATACTTATTTATTAACAATTTCGGTACATTATTCGAGAATAATCAAACTCTTGCAACCTCAGCAGCAGCATTCGGTAAATAATACACAACGGAGGATTTCTTCAAGGATTATTCAATGATCATGTTGACCACAAACCAAGAAACCACGTTGGGAATGTAGTGGAATCTTTTCTTTCCGGATTATTTTGTGAAACAAGATTTTCAAGACGTACCACAGTCATTCGGAATCATAACATCTATGAATGTTCGTAGTGTTACGTGGAGGTCTTTTAATTAATACTGCTGCGCGATACACACTCTAGACTCAATTATTTGTACGTCCTGGGACGACGAGGGATTCGTAAAGCGTGTTTTCGCCCCGTGATTCTAAGGAAGACGGGGGAGGATCAATCTTATGGGAAGAACAATGGTGGCGTCCTATGCATTGATGAAAGTCTCCTCCCTGAACCCTTTGTGGATTCAATGTAATTCCAGTAACGTCACCGATGACAAGGACGGCGAAGCGTCGAAAGAGGACGCGCAAAGGGCTGAGAGTGGCCCCGTTGCTGCTCTACAAAATGGAAGGGGCCACGGTTCTTCCTTAATGGAAGAAACGCCGAGGCGTCGCGGATGAAGGCGCCTCGCGGACGCCCTCCGCCATCGGCTCTACAATTTGCGACCATTTATTTAATTGGTTCGTCGAGCCTCCGCGTCTCTAATGCGTCGCGACGAAAAGACGTCGTCCATCGTCACGGATGTTTAGACCGCGCCGTGTTGGGTATGACATCACCGACACAGACTTCCTCGGCGGTGTTTACATCGGCGCGTGTTTTCACCGATGACCTCGTCGACATTCTATTCTCACCGGACACATACACTCCCATAGATCTTTTCCTTGCCCACAGACTGTTTGTCTCTGTGTTGTTATGATTCTGTAGTTTCGTTAAGCTGTTGCACCAGTTCGCCCAGACACATTGCAGAACGTTTCACGCGTTGATACCAATTACTTTACTCGTAATAAACATCTGTGTCGATTTTTATTTTAACTCTTACAAAGAATCAATCACAATTTGATAAATAAAAATTCAAAATTGCCAGCAATTTTTTCACTGTTTTAGGCTTTCAAAAAATGTGAAAAAATTCTGCAATACTTATTGAAGTTCCTATTTTAACACATTGTCGACCGGCAATTTTACGCAGGCGCTAACTCGCGTCACCAGTTATTATTTCGTAACTGAACGTGGAAGTAAAACAATCTAAACAAACTTCAATAAACCTTATTTCTACATAATGTATTGAAATAAAACTTTGGACATACCTTTTATATAACTTTCTACATCCTTTCTTGGTATGACATCGTCCCAACAATGTTTGGACATGAGAACACGAGTCAACTCGTGACCGGTGAACAACGCGTTAATAACCAAAATTGGTAACTCAAAATGAAAAAGATACTGTGATCATTCGAGGACAGAAAAGTGTACAATAACTTTGCCGTTCGCCAACAAAAATATTGAAGTGTTAAATAGAAATTGTACCTGGGTAGCCCGGTTGGTGACGTAAAGGTTAATGAGTGGTGCAGTTTTGCTCCGTTTGTGGACCAGTGGGAGCAAGGCTGCCGAGAAAGTCGACGGCGCATCGATGTCAAGAATTTCGCAGGCAACTATATTCCCTGGGCTCGATTATCAGCGACACTACCGAGCGGCCGATAATTACGCTTTTCGCACGGTTACGACGAAAGGGAACGCGGAGGCGCGAAGGGCCGGGCTCTTATCGTGAAAGTGGAGTACGGGATACTTTGGAAGTACGTGTATAACGTCGAAAGACGAAGCATTATGGATAGCTCATTTTCCACAGGGATTCCGACACCTGTGTGCGCCATTAAAAGGCGACCGCCCTACCCATTTTTTTTTTCTTTTGCAACCGCGTCGTCGTCGCCTCGTTCTCGTATTCCGCGCGCAACGTCTCTCGATACTCTCCCCCCACCCCCAACCCCATCCCGAGAGCCCGAGAACGGCTCCCAGGTACTCGTGCGTTTTACTGTAAGAGTGCATTCCGCGAGCGTTCTGAGAGTCATTCCGCGAGAAGTGCGCCACGAGTGCGTAAAAACGATAATAGGCAACGGTTTTTATTACATCGAGCTCCACCGTTGTGAGAAACAGTTTTCGTTGTTCGTAAACCATTCGGCTCTACAGGACCTTTCATTTGTCAATATTTCATTGCACCGTTTGCACGGGGGATGGCACTCTTTGCTCCCGTTTTTATCGGTCCCGAAGCGTTGCAATTTTATCTGCGTTTAGCGGTCGAGTAAATGATGTTTTTTGGTGAGTTTGTTGCTCGCCATTTTATTACAAGAATTTTTAAAAGATTTTTAAAATCTTTTTAAAAGAATATTCTTTACTTAAAACACCATTTACCTCGCACTGTCAGCTAATCAGAGAGAAGAGAGAATTCACGTTGGTTGAAGTCAAGGTCGTTTCAAGGTCATATTACTGTGTAGACACTTTCGTGTACTTTTTTTAAACAGATACACGATGCAATAAGAATGCGTGTATGGCTGTATGTAAAGAGTATTGGAAAAGATGACCTTGCCTTGTCCTTTGACACCATATACAAAAAATGTTGGTTTCGCTAACACAGTTTGAAAGTAGTACAATATTTAGGTGGGACTCTAGTCTTTATTTAGTCGAGACAACCTCTGTATAATTATCAAACGGAACGTTATCGAACGGAATTGATTAAAAAGAAATTCGACGAGTTTGGTATCAGCTTTGTCGATACATTAAAAGCGCTTATGAGAAAGGTGGTGCACGAATCGATCGATTACCTTTTTATTTGAAGTTGGACTCGAAAAGGGCGGAACAAAGAGGATACTTGGGCAGTAATTCGAATTTTTTTTTTTTCAGTGGCCGGGGTAAATCGTTGCGCGTATCGGCCGCATCGGCTGATTTGCATAAAGTCACTGGCGAAATTACGCGTGTACACGTTGAACGGTGTATTTATTTAGCGGCGGAAATGACCGTTGAGCCAATCCCTCGGGCTGGTATTAAAAGGTACTATTAATACGAGCCTCACGCAGCGGCCATTGGTCATCGACACGCAGCCGGCGGTGACGTCCGGCTCTTTAATTATCATCGATAAATCACCGGAAGAACGTACACCCCTGGCCTTTTGTTAGCGCTATTTTCCTGCCGCGCTTTCGACAGGAGTCCTTGAAATTCTTGCTTGTTCAACAATTTGAACGGCCTCTTCTAACTATCAAGCACGCGTAGAAATCGTTAATTTATATTTATACAAGAATTGATCTTTCCTTATAAGAAAACGGGTTGGAAATTATTTGAATCGCCAACAATTCTTGCTATAAATGATTCTCAATTTAATAATCTTTTCTTTCTGAAAAATTTATGTATACAATCAACATGTTACGCAAAATTCCCAAGTTTGTCCCCGGCCACCCCAGCCGCCTAAAGCTTAGAAATTATTCTCATAACTCTAGGTTGCACCTTTTCAAGGGAATCGTAAAAATTTCCTGAAATACTGACAGATGAACGCGTCAATGCTATACAAGGTAGACGAAAAGAAGACAAACAATCTCGATGCCTGAAATTGTTTACCGAATACAGTAAATTTGTCCGGAGCCCGAGAGGAAGTAAGAACACTCGCCGCATTGACAATAAACAAACTTCCAACGTGTTCGTAAAATTCGTTGAACAGCGGGGAGACAGTTTCATCCACTCTGGTCCATATTTCGAAAGCAATCTGTCCGTGTATGCCTGAGTAATCTGGCTCTTTTCTCGCGGCGCGCCGGATCACATTGAATAAACAAGAAATACAGAGGGGGCGGGCCTGTCCACGGAATTTAATAAACGGGCGCCGGGGGGATAAGGGTCGATGAGGAGATCGTAATTAAACCGTGTCGCCGATCAACGATCCGGGAGAGGATCGAGATTATTCGGGTCTTACGATGGCCAATAAAAGAGTAACGGTTTGCGGAGAGCGGGGGGTGGGGGGATGGGGGCGGGAGGGGGCGGAGGGATCGGTTTTATCGTTCGGCAGTAGGGATTTTTCGCGGACGAGCTCGCGTATTTATTCGTGCGTGGGCCGACGTCGGGCAGGCGCGCATTGTTACAGAGAATCATCGACATTGTACAGGGGACTCGATTTATTTTGTCTATTCGGCGGAAAAGTGCTTTCATTTGCGAGGCAACTGTCAAAGCGACTCGCGCCGAGGGGCGAGCCAAGTGTAGAGAAAGTGAACGAGAGTGAAAGAGCCGCCGGTATCCACGGTCGGCGATGAGAGAAACGAGAGGGGAGGGAGATAGGATAGAAGGTGTGAGTGAGGGAGAGAGAGAGAGGGAGAGAGAGAGAGAGAGAGAGGCGAGCGCATTGTGCGCGCCATTCGATCTCACAAAAGCCCTTAATTCGACAATGCATCCGTCGAAGAGGACAATAGCCGAGCTCTCTCGGTAAATAATGATTTCTTCGATTCTCGACACTCGTCCTACCTTATATACTCTTTCGATCCTTTCCCCGCGTTAACATCTTCGTACCAGAAGTTTCAATAATATTTGCCTGCGGGGTGGCGAAAATGTTGGGATAGCAAGGCTAGGGGACGTTATTCTGTCGACTAAAGGTGTTTATCCACTGGTGGCTTGGTATCGCGTCATGATCTTCCTGATGTTTTTCTTTCCTTCTTGGGACTACAGATTTTTCTCGATTTATCAAAATATAAACGAGGGAAGAGTTCCTTTTGCTAACTGGAAAATTAATTAAACACGGTAAAATAAACACGCTAGTAATTTTTACGACTATTTTTGCTTCCTTGCTCATTACGTGCATCCAGACTATTAAGGACTATCGGTTTTCGCGACGCACGCCAATTTACACGACAACCGGATACAGTCAGAGATTTGGGACTTTCACGGCCCGGCATCATACAGTTTTGTCTACCAAGGAAGAAATTTCCCAACGTTTCGCAAGCATTGCAGCTAGCTTCGTCAGGATGTCAGAAGACACACTGATATAATTTATTAGTATCAGTAATTGGCATTTATTAGTAATTTATTAGTAGCTGCAATGCTTGCGAAACGTTGGAAAGTTTCTTCCTTTAGGACACGGCTTACATCCGAAAGTCTCAACAGACAAAACCGGATACAGTGTTTCTTTTTTTTTTGTATTGAAAGCTTAATTTAAACTCCCCATAGGGGGTTAGAAAGCTATACATTAGTAGAACACATTACGTATATAACACATAAGTACATAACTTTAAATATTTAAATTACATTGCTTGAAAAAATTGAAAAGAAAATAACATGCCTGAATATTCGGTTCATAAAGTAACGATCTGATATTTAAGGGTGGAAACAATTTGAGCTTCCTTAATTGGATACAGTGTTTACTCTATATATGTTCTAACTGCCTATCCGATAAAAGTCCCAGAACTATCCCCACTGCCAAGAAGCTCGAGAGACCTCGGTTCAAAGAATCACCTGGCCGATACATGTCCCTGGCTGGACCCGTGTTTTGGACCTGTATCGAGTACACGCTGTACACGATTATCAAAAATGTCTTTCGGAGTTCCAAAATCGCGTACGTTATTGGCAAGGAGACGGCCATTGCCGTCGTTTGACTAATCCCGAGCCCAGCATTCAATGTTAATAACTCAATTTCATGAGAATCTCGTGAACCGACTGCCTGTTGCGTAATACCAGCTACTTACAAACCCGTGCATCGTCCCGCGAGCTTCTGGGGTGAACGTAAACAATACCTCTGCGCCTAACCGTTGATCATCGACCGGTGATCACGGGGGAGTCCCTTCTATAAACCACCCGGAGCCAGGCTCACGCGGCGGCCACGGGTCCGGGACCATAATTTTCTCACATAAATACGTCTGCCGGTTAGGCGAGACCGTTCGGGTCAGTCTGGAGACCCGGCCCGCGACGCACGCGAGCCCCATAATTCACCGCGGTGTTACCGGGCGACGGTGAACGCGGGAAGAGCGGCCGTATCTCAATTTTGTCAGGACATAACTATCAACGCCACGGTAACGAGAAAATCCACAATGCTTGCTGATCCCGTCGACGGGGAGCGCCGATGATTGGACGATGCTCGCTCGGAACGTCCGATTCCGTGGCACGTGCCCGATTATATCGTCCGGTTCGTGGATCATGGATCGTAACCACGCCCGGGATACGGATTTATGGCAAACGAATTTGGCTGCGGCAAACACTTGGCGGCGATCACCTCGGTCATCATTGGTTTAGGGGGAGTCGCCTCTTATGACAATCTCGGGAGGAAGTCAATTGTTGACACGGCGTGACGAGTAGACGGACTTTTAGGCAAAATAAAAATTTTCCAAGACGATTGTAATAATTCACTCGATTAAATAAAAATAGAAAATTTAATATGTATGATACTCAGTACTTGTATTTTGCAGATGCCAAATGACACAGTGAAGACGTTACTGCAAGAATTCGTTTAAAAATTTTGACGAATAATTCCGTGAGTGACATGGTAAAAATAAATATGTTTTTTCCTCTTCAGTTATTTTAATAAGTCCAGGATTATTCTGACATTTGAAATCGTCCAACTTTATACGCTCGTAACTTTTGAACCAGGCAACCCCGGCCATTGAAACTCACATTTTTGACATTTTCTCGTCAAAATCTGCGGGATTATATAAAAAAAGCTGAACGCTTTTGGTCCCTCAAAGTGAAGTGTAACCTTCAATAGTTTTCTGATCGTGCTGTGCGGGGGTTTACCGAAACGTCGAAAACTGCGAATGGTAATTTGACCATTTAGAGTGATTTTTCTCATCAGTTTGATCCTCTCGGAGCCGGCATTGGGATTCAAGGTCGCGCGAAAGAGGAAAAACTTGGGTGTTTCAACCGATTTCGCCGGCGAGCACCGCGTTAACAACGGCGATACTTGTTTCCGCGCACGTCCCTGATAAACGACTTCTGCGTTCGAAGTTTCCGAAGAGGGAAAGTCCCTCGGCACGGGATTAAAATTTTTAATATAACCCTTTGAGAGGAGGCGAACCGCGTCACCGGCGCCGATAGCGAACGCCTCTCGCGGAACGGGGCCGAGGAGATGGAAAAAGGAGGAAGAAACGAATTTAATGAAACACAAGGAACCCGAGTAAAACGTGTATTTGTAATGCAAATACGTCTCGGACCGGTCCCGGGGGGTGTCGAAAAATGAAAAGCCCCGAAACAGCACCGGTAACGAAATCGACCGTTCCATCACTCTCGCTTAATCCGATTTCAAATTCTTCGACGTCTCCGGATCGCGCCCGCCCCGCCTTCGCCTCCCGCGATCTTGCTTGAGAGAAAAAAAAAATCCTAATTCCTTTCTGTTAATTACCTCAGGGACCCGGCCGATCGTCAAACCGGGCGCACGCCTGGAATCCTTATTAAACGAAATCCGGAATCTACGGAAGTATTCGAATCGAGTAATCACTTGAACTACTGGAGATCTCGAGTCAACTGGAGTACTCGAGCATGATGTGTTGATCATTTCTGAAAGAACGAGTCAAGTAGACTGCGGATCTTTCTGCAGTCATGATAATATTTTCAATTACAAGCAGCAGGTTAGCAAAGTTGAACAGAATTTTTACCGCTACTTTCCATAAAACAATATACACCCTGTATATATATCCAGAATGCCTTCTTCAATTTTGAAGAAATAAACAATTTTTGTTGTCTAATTTGAACGGTATCAAGTGGTCAGTATCCCGCAGAGGTTGTTTTTTAAGCTTTTAAGTTCAAGGTAATTTGAAGGTCATGCCACAGTACATATACGCGATGCAACACGAAAATACAAGTAGTCATTTCGAAAAGAAACATCGATGACCTTGGAAACTACGAGAAAAAGAACGTTTAAAAGACAACGAATTTTCTTTTCTTATTGAATCGTGAATGCAGAAGCTGGCTGCGAAGAAGTCACTTGCGAAAGAAATGTTGGGCCGAGGGGTTCAGCATATTGCCAAAATTCTCTTTGACAAGTTAACAAAGAGGCATTCAACGTCTTCGAACAGCTTCCATAAGGATTCGAACAAAGCCACGGTTGGAGATCGTGGTTGCGCAGAAGGGCTCAGCTATTTGGACAGGGTTTAAATGAAACAACTTAAGATATCTGACGAGTAGCAGCCGCTTTGTTGAAGAATCCCAGCAACACCTATCCCACCGATGCTTCCGATTCAAAACCTGAGCTTACCGTATGAATACATGCATTAAGGTGATTCCTGGGTTAGACACTGCCGGTCGAGATTGTCGCCGAGAGACCGTATCGGGATTTCCTGCAGGAAAATCCTGTCCGCCATTAAATTCAATCCAGACGTGATGTCCTTTGCATTTTTTGGGGTGGCGCCCTTTATTCTGCCACGGTGTCGGACATCGAGATCGATTTCGGGAAAAGGACTCTGCTAGAAGTCATCGGCAACCTGATTCATTCAGTTTTTAATATTAATGCTTTTAGAACGAGTCTTTCAGTCACCCTTTTCCTTTCTACAGTGATTATGCTGGTTTCGCATTGGTTATTTTAAATTTAAAGTCTGAATTTTTAAGTTCAAATAAATATAAATGTGTTCGCTGATATTTGCTACTGTACACCAAAGCAACGAATCAACAAAATTTTTGTTTGCTCTGTCTTTCGCATATCGTAATGCAACATTGTAAGTAAATTAATTTTACCGTTCCAGCAGCTCTTCAAGGCCGGTCTCGCGTCTTCGGGTTAAAAATGCATCGATATTAAACATTATTTTCCTCGGTGAATCAAGCAACGTTTCTTTCGCGGGTGGAAAGCGAATTTTCGTATCGTTTGTTTAGCGGGCTGCAATCTACAGGCGGAAGACACCTGTGTCTTAATTAAAGTTGGCTGACTTCTGGCTTTCCGTGGCCCTTCATGCCACTCGTCGGATCTGTTCCCCAAGGGTGCAATTTACTCGTACCCCTCGCCACCCTTCTCCGCTCCTCCCTAACCCCCCACACCACCGCGCGACTAACTTACGCGTCTACCTTGGTTTAGGTTCTTGAATACGCCTACTGATTTCCGCGCCTTTCATCGTCCAACTTTGATTTATTTCTACCTGCGACGCAACGTCACTTCGGGCACAGACCCTGAGGAAATTCGCCGGGGGGCGGGGCCGACTTTTAATTACTCGCAGACCTCGCGCCTTTTATTAATGCCCGCCGGACGGACAGACTTCGAAAATCCGCCACTTTTGCGAGACCCAAAAGTCTCGGCCGGCAGCAGTTGATCTTTAGTCAGCGAGAAGGAAATTAGGTATGAAATTAGTCGTTGAGCGAACAAGATTTTCTGTAGAAAATTGAAACTTCTTTTAAATCTGTTCATTTGGTAATCGCGCGTTTATCAGAATTTATTTACCTGTTCTTTTCTTTTCGATTGGCTCGTTTAAAATCAGTGTAAATATCCGACGAATTATTCTGGTCGGATTGATGCCTCTTACGAAGATGAAATTAATTTCATTTTGTTGAAGTTGTTATTAAAAAGAACTACAATTTACTTTGGCTTGTGTCGTTTATATTTTGCATGAAGATCCACAGTCTGCTAATTATATTATAATTCTATCTAATTTACGGAAACTAAATAAAACGGTTACAATTTTTATAGAACGATATTTTACAGACCGCTGTGTCAAATAAAAATTGTCTGCATCAATCAGTGGAAACAGGACCTAAATAGACATTTTTAAAACGTCTTAACAAGTTACGAATGTTCCGTCGACATTCTAAAATTGTGCTAGAGTCCTCGCTGCCGTTTCGAATTTCTCGGCATAAATGCATACAGTTTAATCATAAACCGGTAACTTTCGGCGCGCGGAGCTCGAAGTGCTAATAGTGCGCTGTGAATTATGCAGACCGAAATGAAACTGGGACGTTCGGTCCGTTTCGTGTCCTGGGATGGCAGTAGTTTTCGTCATGGCTCCGAAACGAATATCCTCTTTAAGAATCCGGTTGGGTAGCGACTGGGTAGTCCTCCACGGTCTTTACTATGCAAAACAGCCTCCATTCCCTTTTGTCCATCGGTCGGGTCACCTTCCGACGTTAAAGTTCTGACCGACGCGGCGACGGCTCGCGCGAATCGCGACCGGTCAACAGTTTATCGTTTTTCCGGCCGGTTCGATATTTATGCAGTACCCCCCAAAAAAAAGGCGTACACCAGGATCCACGGAATCTTTTGAGATTTTCATGCGCCGAACCTTCGGAATCTTCCCCTCCTTGAAGTCGCACTTTTCGCTAGATTCGCGATATCCTGAGGACTGCAGACTCCTCTTCTGACTGGCGAGATTCGCTACCGAGATTTATCCGTACAGCAAGTATTTCGCGAGCATATCTAAAATTTTGAGAACAGAATTACAAACCGGTTTCATCTGAATCCCAATTTTACATTAACCAATAGAAATTATCGTCCAACGGGAAGATCAACGTTGATCTCGGAGAAGAAGCTTCAAAAATATGTGAAATTAGTTACTGGAAGACCATTGCGGTAAAGTCTCGATCTAAGCCGAACGGAGCTACACGATCTTAGTCCGCATCTCCCCTCCACTGGGGGGCATACCCCGCGAGGGATCTACAAGCTCGATCTCGAGCTCGGTCGCCGAGCAGTGTAAAGTGTAAACATGCCGCGTAATCCGATACCGTGTGCGAAACACAACTAATTGAATTACAAAACTTCTTTATTTTTCATGACTGTTTTACGGGACCTTCACCAAAACTTGTTCACTGAATTTTTCTGATTGAAATGACACACTGTCGTGTCTAAACACGATACAATCTGAAGAGTATCTAGTAATTTACTGTTCTTTTCTACGTTCGAGGCGGTCACAAGAAAATGGCAGACCTGCACGATCTATGTCACAGCTCGGACCCGAGGATTGGACTTTGGTCAAGACTCTACTGTAAAAGCATTCGCTGTAGGTTTCTCAAGAGTTGTGAAAAGTGATACGCAGCTACTTTCGCGGAAGTTATGTGGGTTAAACGGATCGATATGGCTGATGCGCTTTTCAAATGACAGTTTCGAGCGCATTGAATTGCAGGTTGGCATGCTCATGGGCAACCTGTTCCGCGGAAGAAAAGGTTGCGGACGTAAACACGCCCGTGGGGATTTATGGTCGGTGTCGCTGGGAGTCCGAGTGTTTCGCGAGGACAGCGAACGTAATCACGTTCGAAGACAGGTTCACTTGCCAAGCTTTTTCGGCGGGCTTAACAAATGGCCGCCATAAACGTCCCGGTGGCGTTACGACGCCACGAAGCGACGGCGCGCGTTGCTCGGCACGGGGGTGGCTGCACCATTAGCTTCCAGGTGTTCGATATCCCAGCCGTTGCTTCGTTCCCCCTGTTTCGGGGCGATCATGCTCCAGATCATCCCCCGGATGCCAGTGTAAGTTTCACTATCCCCGGGACGATATACAACGGGGCGCGAACGACGAAACGGAAAGGGAGGACGGGCGCCGCAGTAATCCTCGCCTCGCATAAGCCCCGGAGTTCTTGGAAATCGCGGTTAATGGGGTTTCGAAAGTTTCTTCGCGGATGCACCGCGGGCACAGCGAGCGAAATGCGCTTCATTCCTCGGACTTCAGGCACGAGGATGCTGCGAATTAATGAGCTCCGTTGGCCTGATCGCTCGATCATCGTCACCGCCGATTCGCTGATTAAAAGTGCACCACCTGTTAGGGGATTCATCGGTTTGTGGCCACTAGTGTATTCTGCGGCTGGTTGGGCACCTGACGTCCTTGAACCCTTCGGATAAATCGTCTGTTCGCTTTTGGTCGACGCTGTACGATGTTACGATCATTTCTTGACGATCTAGACTTAATTAGTATTAACTGATGGTTATACGAACGAGACGACTAAATTATTCGAGTCGTAGCATGGACAATTTAATTCTCAATTTATAATCTTTATTTATTTAGTCTCGCGGCTGGGAAGCAGACTTGGTTTGACTATAGAAGCTAACCTAACCCGTTACGTAACCATGATCCCCATATTTGGGATCATGCACATGCACTAAGGAGTGGCCTAAAAAGAACTAAATACACCCTGAACGCCGTCATCTCCAAATGGGGATGTTTCTTCAATTGATCATAACAATGTTCCATTTATCTTTTGACATGAATCGTCTTAAGTATTTAAATACTAACCATCTAGAGCAAAAATTTGAAAACAAAAATTTGGTACTTGGTGGATGAAGCTGGGTTCATTTTTTAATTGTATGTACATTTGTTATCTTCGAATATCGACATTTCATCTAAGGTTTCATTTAAAAATTGGTTGTTTTGATACGAGCGGGTCTAGTATTTTAACCGTTCGCTGTAATAAATGTTTTAATATTTATAGATGAGGTTTACAATTTTCTGGCTAAAAACGTACGAAGCCAGCATCGAGAAATGCATGATCAGCGTGCTATGGTTAAACGCAGCCATCTTTAGCGGTTCCTCGACATCGGCGTCGGAGTCTATCGAGTGAGCTGCCCCCATGGTAACCTAATCAATGATAATTTAATTAATAGCGCGGTATTCGACGGGCTCGGACTGTCTTCTGGAACAATGTGTGTCTGGATGCGAATCGATATTTCGAAGAGCCAAGGCAGCTTGTACGTCTTCTCGTTATGCGCCGGTAAGATTAAGAACGCCGCGTATTACGAAACGCTTCGCATAAATAAAGCTTCGTGTTTGAACCATAAGAATATCGGCAAGTCTCGCCGGTCAGCGGAATGGTTTCCCTTTGCTGGACGTTTCCCTTTTCAGTTATCTTTTTTATTAAATATCAAAATATAGTTTCTTACAATCTCTTATGGACGATATCAGAATGTTCTATTTATCTCGTATTTAATACATTCAAATCTCGGTATGCTTATTAATGAACAAACAAGCGGGAATGCATATTTTTGTAAAATCTAAATTCTAGACCAATTCAGCGACCTGTAATACCATTGGTTTTAATGCAACCTGTAATACCATTACATTTAATTGTTAATTCCTGATATGTTTTTCAATATCAAACGAATTGGAGTGTGCGTATTTCCTTAATATCTAAAATCAAGACCAACTCGGTGACCAATAATACCACAATTTTCGTGTGACCTTCAAATCTTTAAGAATACGACCTTCGTAAAGGCTTCTCGCCTATCATAATATTTATCTTTTTTCCCAAAAAACAAGTGAGATTGTCAAGATGATCAAACGACGTTGTTCACCCTGTATTTCACTAGTTTGCTCGTATAGTGAACAGACTGCGGATCTTCATGCAAATATCAATTTCTATCGTCTACAACGCACAAGTTCGAATCAAACAAAAATTAGTTCCCTTGACTAATCCTTCGGGGGTAATGTTTTACATCGACAATAAACGTGCACGAAGTTGCCATAATTGTCTAGAAATTTAAACGTTTTGACATTGTTATCCCCGGACTGCGGATTTTATGCATTAATGATGAAAACAAACAGACCAAATACAAAACGGTGAAAATATTTAAAGAATTTGGAGACAGTGTTGTATCGTTTGAACTCTACAAAACTATTAAAAAAAAAAAGAAATACACGTCTATGTAACCCCCGTACCGTACAGTTAATGCAAACAAATTTCGATTTCCCATAAAAATTCACGCTCCTTACATTATCCGATGATAATCTGACATCGTCTAATAAATTTCGAAGTATTCCCCAGAGTCAGTGCACAGACGTCGTTCCTGAAGAGTTAAATGTCTCATAAAGTTCCAGACAGAATGAAATGTAAAATTAAATGTTATAGAACAGATGCTGCTATAAACGCACAAAGTCCGCAGTCTCTGAGCAGCGAAACGGTTCGCAGACAAATTCATTTCTGCTTAAAGTACGCGAGCTCGATCGAGGATTTAATTAGCGAACTGGCAAAGTCTCTCGTGCGCGTATTTCCGGGAAGAATGGACCAGTTCGCTGCACCCGTTATCTTTGAACGCGCATTCCTACATCCTGTAATTGCATTTTTCCTCGTGGATTTCCACGCGGATACGCTTCGGTCTGACCATGCACCCGTACTCCGCCCATTTGCAAGGGACCAGCTCGTTCGGATCGTACTCCTCCTCGTCGTCTCTCCGGTGGTTGCATTTCTCTTGGTGCGTCATCTGCCGTCGCCTCGGCATGTTCACCATGCAACCATACTCGGCCCATTTGCAGGGGACCAGCTCGTCCGGATCGCACTCATCTTCCGATTGATAGCCGTCTTCGTCTTCGTGGCTCCTGTAGTTGCACTTTTCCTGGTGGGTCCGCTTCCGCCGTCTGGGCATGTTCACCATGCAACCATACTTCGCCCATTTACATGCGACCAGCTCGTCCGGATCGCCCTCGTCCTCCGAAGAGTCCGTCTCGTTGTGATACTTCCGGTAGTTGCACTTCTCCTGGTGTAACCGCTTCCGTCGCCTCGGCATGCTCACCATGCAACCGTACCGTCTGTACTTGCATTCCAGCAACTCTTCCGGGTCGCCGTACTCGTCGCTCGTGATCGTTATCTCGCCCAGAGACTCGCCCAGACCCTCCATAGCCTCGAAACGATCTTTATAGGCGCAGTGAGCCTCGTGAATCGAAATCCTCCATCGTGACGTGCTCACCTTGCACCCTACCACGTGGTACCTGCACTGGACCATGTCCTCGTGCCTGTGCGCCACGTCCGTCGGCACGCTCTCCTCCTCCAGGTGCGGCCGAAATTGACACCTGGAACGTTAATTAACACTTTCGGCTCGAACGCTTTCATTGCTACGAATTAATCGTGGTTGTCGACTTTTGAATTTCTCCGAATTCCTCCAGATACCCAAGAAACGGTTAGGTTTGGAAAAATTTAGTTAAATTTAGAAAAATTGTCGAAATTCCTTTGCCTTGTAACAGTGAATCAGACCTGTTCAATTATTCTTGAAGTGCAGGGTGCTCGACTAGTGGGAGAAAATTTAACTGGTGGTTCTCCAAGACGATATAAGACGAAAATGAAGAGTAACAAAATTGAAATTTCGGCTTCATTTTGTATTTATAGTCAATTCAAAATCCGCCTGAAATGCGGCAACCCGAACAACAGAGTTGTACGTGGCTGACGCCATAAAGGCGCGTACACCTGTGTTGGCCGGGTTGCCGCATTCTAGGCGAATTGTACTTGTTACCGGACGCTACGATCACAGCGACAAAGTACTGTTGTGACTTACGACCGTTAATAATTAAAAAATGAAGCCGAAATCACAATTCTTTTACTCTTCATTTTCGTCTTACATTGTCGTGCTATATAAAGGGTAATATATCAGGACAAAAATGTCCCGAATAATTTCGCAAGAGGGGATGTGCGATTGCGTTGTACTAACCGAGATTCGTGGAGGTCTATCAGGTAAATCGGTATCTTCACCCAGCACCCGAGATTAGCATACGAGCAGGCAACGAGCTCCTGATTCGCGGACGGCGGCGGCGGGTACAGGTTCCTCTCGTGATTAAGAAAGTCCATGTCAGGTGCGCTCGGATGGTGTTCGTGGAATTTCGGCGGAAGCGGATGGGGCATGAAATGAGACGGCATGGGCATCGGGTAAGATGGAACGGCGCGCTGGGAAGGCAGCTCCATTTCTAACGGCGACTGACAGTTGGGACAGGCGTAATAGTATGGTTTGCAACGGTAACAAATCGTGTGACCGTTGCTGCAAGTGTACCTGGCCGCCAGCTCCATTTCCATCAGGCAGATCGGGCAGACGCCCTCGCTTTTAAAGCGCTCGTTTAGGTTCGGGTATAGGCTGTCCATGGCCTGGAAACAATTTATCACTCTCAGTGATGTCGTCATTAACCCCCTCGCACTGCAATATCGAGTCCGACTCGCGGTGAAGACTTTGAATAAGTTATCTTGGAATTTATTTTAGTTTCAACTCAAAGTACGTTATTTAATGAAATAAAAATGGCAAAAGATTAAATGTACGATACTGAGTAATGCTCCAACTTTCTTGCATGTTACAGATCCTGATCAAGTTTAGTGCAATGAATATATCAATGTATAAATTCATTTTAAAACCTGCACAAATAATTCCGTCACGCAAATATGGGTGACGCGGCGCCGAACGTGTTAAGAGACTATAAACTGCAAAGATTTTTCCATCACTTTAACTGTAAAATAAATAGCAGTGCAGTGGCTTAATAAAGTAACTTCGTATTAAAGTAAAAGTGCACTGAATTATTTTTAACACTAGGTTTACGGAGCACTAAAAGTGCTCTATTTTACATTGGATGTATATTATTAAAGAAATGGCTGAAAATTTTGATGGATACATTCTTGTTATTTTCACAAGGTAATGTGAAATGGTTATTTTTTATTTAAGAAACATATATATACATATATTTGTTGAGTTCCGAATTGTCTGTATTGGATCATATTCAATCAACTATACAATCGTTAGCTGCGAGTTTTAGTTAATCACAGTTATGTGTACAATATCTGCAACGAGTTACTACCAATTTTATAAAATTAGTACTTACTTATACTGTATTTAATATTTGCTGGCAATTGATTAAAACGTATTTGACAATGGGAAAAAAGTGATCTGTCGTCCTTCCGCAGCTCAGATTTTTCAGACATCGGGGATTAATTGTTTAACGTTTCGCGGTGTCAAAACAATACAAACGAGATAAGCGACCGCTCTCGTAAAAGCCTCGGTATCTCCGCGAGATATAAACGTCTGCGAAAGATAACTATACTCACTGGAAGATTTAATATGCCTTCAGAAGATGGATCGTTGTGCAGCACAATTAGAAATCACACGTCGGTTTTCAAAAGACGAAAATCATCGGAGCGATCTTCGTCAAGGCCGGTCTCGAAGGTACTAAAAGAACAATACAGAGTACACGTTCCAGTTATGTCAGATAAGAATAATGTTTAGTCAGTTGGCTGGTTATCAAACCGGATGGCTTAAACAATCGCGACGGACTTTAGTCATCCGTCGATGGCATAGATTTCCTGGTATTATTACAGCTTTGCTTGTATGTTCAGTTAATCGGTTTTCGTTTTTTTTTCTTCTAAAATTGTCTTTCAGAAGCAAGCCGACGAGAGAATAAAGTCATTCGAAACCGGATTTTTTTATAGCACTTAAATGGAAACTTTTATAAGCATATAATAATTAGATCGTGGGGAAAAAATTGTTTATGCAATTTTTCATTAGTAAAATTTTTGTACACTCAAAAAGGAATATACAAATTGTAAACAGTATGATTAAAGTAATACTTGCTTAGCTAAAAGTAAACTTAGAACCGCAGTTTGATAATAATTGATAGAAAATACTATATTTGTAACATAGCAGATTAGCAGAGCCGTCACAAAGCGTGTTTATCGTCTAGATTTCTAAAATAAATAATAAATACTGGAATCCATAGATAACCGTAACAGATCACTTCACTTCGAGAGCTCATGTGACATTTCTTTAAAGTGAGTGTATGGAAGTGGATAGATATTACGACCAATGGTGCTAGTCACTAATTATTTTACGTATTCGTATTGTCGCTTAATTTCGATGAACATTCCAACATTTAACTACAATCTTTCCCAAATTTCTTTCACCCGTAATTTAGTACTACGAAGTCTATAAGCACATTTTCTTGAAGAAAATAAAGGACAAAGGAATGGTTTACTTTTAAAGAAAATTTAATTTCCGTACAGAAACGACCCCTTCCGATAAATCAAATTTATGTTTTAAAAATTTATAAAATGATGTACAATTCCAGTCAGAGTTGCATTTGTTACAGATAGATGCTCTCAACGTGTCGATTTATAATTGGGACTAACCGGTCCATATATTGTTAACTAATGAAAATGCTCGTTCAGGTGTGGCATTAAATCTAGGCAGACATAAGCAAAACTCAACGATTTCTAAAATATTATTAAAAGCTACGCCTTTGAAAGCGGAGCATTTAAAATTGTTCAATCTACGTCGACAGGATTCCTCATTTCGACGCCATTCTTCGACCTTCTCCTTAGCGACGTCACTTTTAACCTTTAGAGGGCCAGAGACAATCTCGGGAATTTTGTCGTAAAAAATTCAAGTTTCCAATGGAAAAATGGCGTCTCTCTATGTACCAAACTTCATCAAATAGTTCTCCTTTATTTACACTTCCATCTCCGCACTCGCAGAGACGTTCAATGTTATCTCAATGTACAAAACGAAGGACAAAATGGCCATTTTAACGCTAGAACTACCGAACGAACCAAAATGACTGGTCCCTAATTTTTTCATTCCTTACTTCTTTCTTTCTTTTCTTACTGAAATTATAGAAATCTTTTCATCATAATTCTTGAATGAACTTTTTCATTGACGGTGTTAGGTTAGAAACGGTAGTTTCAAAAACGGTGTTAGGTTTGAATAGATGTAGTCTTGCCATGATTATATATTCGTCAGTTGTATTTATTACTCGGTAGTGCTAGTGTTAACGAATCTAAAGGACACAGCAGTGAAATGCGCGTCCGCGAAGGTCAGCGAAGGTCAGCGAAGGTGTCAGTCGTTTCCGGAGTCGATGATCTTCCGGGGTGCGGAGCATGGGTTCGCCGGACACGCATACCTGAGCGCTCGCGACGCGTGTTCGGAACAGATTCGAATCGATCGTGCTGAATTTACTCACTCGACTCCGGCGGTTGGTTCTCGTCCTTGCAGCGGCGTCGGGGCGAAACTGAAATTACGGACGCGCGAAGCAGAGGAACGGGGAAAAAATAGCCGTCGCGGCACGTACGCCACCGTAACTACGGGCGCCGTGTGTCATCGTCGAACTGTCAGCGTTCCCTTATTTGCCAAGACCGATAGCGCGCGCGACTTTATCTGATAAAGCCGGCCTCGCTCTCTCGATAGAGAACGGTTTTCGCGACGAGACGCGAGCCGCGACGGAGCCCGACGTCGACGGAGCAGGATCATCGTCGTTACTATGCATACCGCGACCGCGGACACTAACCGACGCATTTATTACAATGTCGTGTCCCCAACAAACGAAAAAAATTCCCGTTCCCCCACCGATCCGCGCGGCACCCTCGCATTTCCACGCAGGAATTAACCTTGATGTCCAAAACGTACGCACCCTGAAGAGAAATAGTGCAAATGAAAATTGTCTAAGGCAACGACAAGAAACTGAAGTTATATATCTTGACAAATCGAAATCCAACGATATCCTTGAATTCTTCTAGTATTTTTTCAGCTTTCTACTTGACGTATTCTGTTTTATCACAAATGCAGAAATTTCGCAGTTTGCTAACAACTGGATGCTAATATTGACACTAAACCTATCAAGCACGAAACATATAAAAGTGAAACGTCTGTACGATTTTCATTATAATGTGTGCTTAAATGAAGAAGTCAATTCAGTAATTTCCTATGAAAATAGTTTTATGATTTCATTAACTGTGAAATGGAAAACCGGCCATTTTGACCGTGGTAGGTTCAGTGTTGATTGACCATAGCAGGTTTGAAGTAGTATTTTTAATTAGGTCTTTACTGCAGCAGATTTTTGACCCGCAAAGAATACAAAATCATCGTCACGTAGCATTAAAAACGAAACAATGTATTCTGTGATAAAAGACGTATTATTATCAGTACAATATTAATCCCATTTCGCAGATACGATTTCGAAGGTCGTTCAAGGTGTTTCTCCCATGATTTTCCATCCGATTTTTCCCAAGTTTTTTAACACGAAATGTAAAAATCGTTATTTCAACATTCGACGATTATTACATAATTGTATCACGCCGAGATATCGATAAATGCTATAATCTTCGTATTATACGGTATTTACGGATAACATTATCGCGAGAAAAGCCCTCAGTTTCGAGTTCACGTGGAACGATAGCAAACGGTGTAACGTCGAATGTTGTAACGTGTGACGGATTCCTGTTTCCACTTTGATTACCTGACTGTCCGCTACTGACAGTTAATTACAGATGAAAAATTGTTGCCGGCTGGAACGCGACCCTTCGTGGGCTTGTTACGCAGCTTCCATTTTGGTCCCCCTGATATGGTCACCATTGATAATCTCCGCGTGAGATCTGGGATTACGTTTCATGGCCGTGCTCCTTGGTCCCCCGTTGCTTCGAATATTTCACCCGACCGTTCTAAAGTGTCCAATGTTGCTTTAAAATCGGTATTGCTTTTGATCGTCTCTGCTTCGATATTTACGACATCGTAAGAAAATTGTAAAAATATGAAATAATTATTTTTAAGATGAACATTGGCACAGGTACAGGAGATTTGAAAAATATATTTCGTTTCTTTTTTAATAAAACAAATCAAGGAAGTACCTGGTGGCTCGTGGAAATTATATTACATTACGTTACCCTTATTAAATTATATTACGTTACCCTTAATTGTATTAATACCTTCGCATATATTTTGTCATAGAAAAAGCAAGAATTATTCAGTCGACGGATCAACTCGTTAATTCTTTTTGAGATCCAGGCGAATCTCAAAGAAGTTCTCCGTATTCGGAAACAGGAGAGGTTCGTCAGAGAGTTGGGTGACCTCGTTGAAACAGACCTGCAGAGGTATAATTGCTTAATCCTCAGTTCCGTGACCGAGCACGCAGCTTACCAGCGTGAAGTGTCAATTTAAAATGATCCGAACGACTCGGAACATATTTATTCCGCCGCCATAAAATGTACGCGATGGTACGCTCGTTTTAGTATCGCATCGCGTGGCGGTTCTCTCTCTTTAATCCCGCTTTGAGCTCATTAATCCTATCGTTCTCCATTTGCACACGGAGCTCCAGTATTGATTACGTAGCGGGCCTGTTATTGCAGTTTCAACTTTAATTGTACTAGACCGTGAAATATATTCGATTATTAGCACGGCTGTCGATACTATCGATTTCTGCCGTCAGCGGAAAGGAAGGTGCTCGCTCACAAGTAACATAATTTAATCGTTTCATTCTGGTCTCGCTGGTTTGCCTCGATCCTTCTACAGGGCGTCATAACTCCTGAACGGTACGCGATACGGCCAATATGTACAAGGTCACTGTGACGAAAACAAATGTTTATCTTTTTTCCAAGGTTATTTCAAGGTCACCTAGTATTTTTCAAACGGAATGATACATTTTTGTTTCGGCATTATGAAAGTACAGAACGAAACAAGTTCGTCTTAGAATTGACCTTGGCTGTGCACGGAAACGTGGGAAATTGGGAAGATCATTACGAGCGCCATTTCGATGATGCACGTAGCGGTCCCAACGGCGTCGGGAAATTTTGGCCGTGAACGTCCATGGCGACGGTCACCGGGAGACCATGATCGGGGAGACGTTGAATATTAAATTGAATTTGTTTGGTCGTAGACGACGAGCAACGCGGCGAAGCGACGCGTGTTTCCATCTCGCGGATTTGCATAAGTGACTTATGGTCAGTGGGTATTACCCCCTTTGCGCGGGGGGTGGCCCGCTCGGATATCTTTGATGTGACGTTCGCGTAGGGATTCAAATGAGGGATGGTCGTTATGAGGCAGGGTGTAGAATATCATACGCGCGTATTTGGTTTCGTGCCACGCGTGCGGGGTCGCGAAAGGAGCGTGCTTTCATTACGGCCGCGAATTAACGGCGAAAGTTCAGGAGAGCATGGAAATTGCCGCATTATTTGAAAAAACATTGTCCGCAGCACTCTCGCTCTCGCCTTCCACGATCAGGCGACGCGTGTGCGTTGAAAATACCGCGGGGGAAGGAATTATACATCTTCCAAAAATCTGATTCTGAAATTCATTCGAATTATTGCTTAAAATGTACGGAAACTAACAAGTAGACAGCGGATCTTTACGCAAAATAAAAATGACGTGGTTATTAAGTCCCCCCACTCTACCTTCCCCCTCTCCGACGCTTCCGCTACGGCCCGGTCACGTGACGCGTTTCATCGCGCATGCGTCTCACGTGACTCTACTCGCAGAGTGAGAGAGGGTAACCTTTTCCCCTCGATTCGAGTCAGTTCCCCTGAACTGGCGATTCTGCATCGAACACCAGCTATCAAAATCTGTAAAACGCGTCGATAAACAATGCTCCGCTCTCCCTTGTTTGAACGTGACACGTGTGTCATCTCTCGATACACACAGAATCATCGTGATATATCATCGGACCGCGGACAGTGAGAAACGGGCACATTTATTACGTCTCCGATATTTCAGCGGCGTTATCTGAATCGCTTAGGGGAATCCGGGCCGCCTTGTTCGAACCGTGGACACGCCATCCCGCGATAATTCGCCGCGTCTTATTTTTTCCGAGTCATTGTCGCGCGTTTTAATGGGTCAATGAATGGAACGCGAGCCGAGTATCGAGAAAGGGATTGCTCACAAAACACCTTAATGAGATGCTTCTCCCCTTTTTTCCCGCCATTGAATTCGGCACGAAACGATGGCGACGGGAGAAGAAAATATACGGAAAGACGGCAATTTATAGACGTCGGTCGCTTTCTTTCATTTCATCGAAACGTCCGACGTCGGCCCTCAACATTTTCCCGCACAGAGGATCGCAATAATTAACGGCTACGTGTCCAGGCAGGCGTGCGGACAATTTCATTCTCAAGATGGTGAAAGTTGGCTGCGATGTTTGGACCGTTTATTTTGAATGTGTGTATTTTATTTTTTAAATGAGATGTTACATAATTTGTATATTTGTATCTCTTTTTATCAACTATAAAATGGACTTGCACCACTTTCAAAATAAACGGTCCATATGGTGGCGAACTTCGATGGATAAAGTCCAGAATATATTAATATAAAATACAGTGACTCCCTCCAAAATTCGGACGCTCTTAAAAATCGTATAACTTTGTCAATGTTGGAATATACTACTTGAATTTTTTTGAGAAATCAGAACAATTTGATCGCTACATAACGTGAAGAAAATGTTTGATTAAAATTGCAATTGGTGGAAATGAGAAAGAAAGAAATTGCAACGTTGATCGATTTCGATGAAATTCTCGGAATATGTATAATTCCTACAGATCTAGATATCGTACTTTCTGAATTTTCAATGCGAGTCCACCTAAAGAAGTTTCAAAATACAAGTATATACAAGTATATACATTTTAATATTCTCTCTGCAATTTCGATCAACTGCAGTTTTTGTAAAGTTTCCACTTTATGTAGCAACCGATTGTGCTAACTTCTTTAAGAAACATACAAGTCTTATGCTCCAATATTAATAAAGATATACGATTTTTAAAAGCGTCGGAATATTAGCGGGAGTCACTGTAAATAAACTTATCTATCCTTCACAATTTACAGCGTTCCCCGTTCCTCTCACGTCGAATCGATTCTTCAAAATCGTTTTGCAATGTATTCTGATGTTCTCGAATTTCCGCGAAAAATCAATGTGTTTGGCAACAGCGAGTAAGTTCGTCTCCACTGTACTTGCAAGTACAGCGTCAGTGTTCAGTGCACAGGAGATAACATCGAACGTGACCGTCTCAGTAGAACGCGGATGCGAGATTAACCTCGGCTCTGCCTGGTAAGCACATTAGATAAATCGCCACTGAAATAATGCAATTTCCCGTGAACCAGATTCCCTTGGGTTCCCTGTTTTCTTCTTCTTTTTTTTTTGGTTCGAGGGCTCGGCCATGCAGGAGATTGCATTATGATCGCGGTGACACTGTTACCGAGAGAGAAAGATAAAAAGAGAGAGAGAGAGAGAGAGGGAGAGAAACAAGTGTCATTCGTTGACACGCAATCTCGGTCGTTCGGAATCGTGTGTTCGAATCAATCGTGCCGGGGGTTTCGTTTTGCCGTCGCTCCTCCTGTGATCGATACAGGTGATAGAGGGGCATTCTGGAGCTTAATCTGCCAACTAGCTTCGTGATTGATTCGTACGTATTCTCGGGTTCTCCTTACTCGAGCGTAATCGATCTCTCCGCCCGCCCCCGCCGAGTTTTATTGCAAAGAAGTAATCAGTTATCGCGTTGCTGAATAGTTCTCCGTCGCTCGATCGCTTCGAGATTTCAATAAAAGAATTTACACGGTCGCGACATTCGTCGATCCGAGACCCGCTTGTCGCGTATTTGTCCCTGCAAAATTATTTGATTTTAACAGTAAAATGCAAAATACTATTTTAACACTTTGAACGGCCAACTAGAAACCCCAAGAATTCCATAAAATCAAAGCAAGTTATTTAGTGAAATAAAAATTGCAAAAAATTATATGCATGATACTGAGTAATCCTCCAACTTCCGTGCAAGTCACAGATCCTAATCAAGTTTGGTACAATGAATATATCAACGTAAAAATTAATTTTAAAACTTGCACAAATAATTCCGTCACCCAAATATAGGTGACGCGGCGCTGAGCGTGTTAAGAGACTATAAACTGCAAAGATTTTTCCATCTTTTTAACTGGAAAATAAATCGCAGTACAATGACTTAATAAAGCGACTTCGTATTAAAGTAAAAGTGCACCGAATTATTTTTAACACTAGGTTTACGGAGCACTGAAAGTGCTATATTTTATATTGGATATATATCGTTCGCGGCGACGAACGCGTTAAAATATTATTTTGCATATGGATCCACAGTAATGGCTGACGGTGCAGCGTCTACGTCGGGCTCGCTTCGGGACGCATAATCACGGCAATACCAACAATGGCGGGAATTTCGCCGTGATCTTTGTCGGACTTGGAAACCCGGTTGTTCATAGCCGAAACAATTCCCCCGTCGATGGAAAAGGTTTTCCGGTGTGCGAGCACGTGGGCGCTGGAGGGTGCTCGGGTCCCGCAATATGTCGCATAATTCGACCATTCCTCATACCATAGCTCGACGCCGGCGAACGGTTCGGAAAGGAACAAACTTCGAAACATGTGTACGCATGCATGCGCGCTTTGCCGTTTCATAAATACGGGAGGCAGGAGGCCCCCCGTCGCTTTCGCCTTCGTCCTCCTCGTCGTAGTCGTCGTTTGCTTTCAAAGACAAAGTCGCGGAGCGCAAACCGATCCAGGAAATATCGGGATTGTATAGGATTTTATTCTACGGCCGTGGGGATTGTCGGGAGCGAAGGAACAGGAGGCGTGCGTGTGTCCCTCTTTGTGACTTATCGGGAGAAATATCCGCGGAGCCCCGGCCTCCCCCAATCCGTCGATGTTTTCGCATCGAGCAGAAATTTTAATGTTTCGTAAGTCCGGATTTGCTCGACGAGGTAGTCATTTACCTCGGCTCCGTTCCACACTCGGTCGTTTGCCGGCAAGTTTTCCAGCGGATTTTCTTTAAACCTTCTCGACGCATCGGACGCGACGCGAAACGTTTCTGATATTGTTCGGCAGAAAGTATTCAGTCGCAATTATTATACAATCCAAACTGCAGCTTGCGATATCATCTTGTTTCTGTTTTGAAACAATTTTTGTATTCTCATGTCGGTAATAATTCATTCAGAACTCCTTTCACTGCTACAATCACATTCATCTTTCCTCTAAGAAAAATTCGTTCTTATACAGGACGTCCCAAAAATGTTGAAACCACCTCGTTGAAAGACAGGAAGATTCCTGAGATGATTCGAAGCAACTTTTTCCTTTACGGAAATGTTCTCCGTGGCTTTGTTAAGGAGTTACTAGCGAAAAACGCGGACCAATCAGAGCGCGGCTACAGAGGACCGACCCCGCGTCGGCCAATGCCAACGCCAGGCTCAGCGGGGCCCGTCGCCAAGTTGCAATCCGCCCGCTTTAGCCCTGCTCTGATTGGTCCTTGTTTTTCCTTAATAACTCCTTAACAAAGCCTCGAAGAATATTTTTGCAAAGGAAAAAGTTGCTTTAAATCGCCTTAAGAATCACCTATGCCAAGGAAGTACATCTTTTGGTCACCCTGTATAGAGGGCTAATCGATGTAAGTCCTTAAACATGAAAATTGAGATAATTGAGTTTCTCAAAACCTGTTGTAAACACCAATAGAGAAAATTTTATTTATAGACGACTTACCAATAAATTTAACTACCAAAACAATAAAACTACTACAAAAAAGAACTACTACAGTTCAAATAAATTGATATGAGAAAATTGAATTTACGCCAATTAGCTTCTCTTTACATGATATTCTGAGAATTAAATTTTCCAAGCGAGAAAGCTTTTTTTTTTGTTGGAAAGCACAATATACATATCCTTTACCGTTCAAATTTACATCGTACCAACTGCAAGGTTGTTAGCGACAGTTTCAATTTGTACTGTCGTTCACACTCTTCCATTTATTTCCCAACAAACAAAAGCATAACGTTTCACTCGCGATGGGAACGCTCGTGGAACGTTGTTTAAAACACCGCTTTTACGCTAAGATTTTATTTTTTATTGTTCCGAAAATATACATACGAAAAACGTTCAGTGCCACTTGTCAAGTACGAAAATTGTAACAGTCGATTTTAATCGTCAAGGAATATTAAACTGATGGAACCGTTAGATTATCGAAACCTGTCTAACAAGTAGCAATATTTTTCATACTCCGTGCTCGTGCACAGAGCGATTCGAAGGTTCGGCGCGGCACAGTGTACGCTTTAAGTTTGATAATAGAATTATTGGTGCTGTCTTTAACCTGTTAATAGTTATGGGTCATTGCTCCGCGAGGACACGAAGATGCCTTGCGAGCGCTTGGTAAAGTTCGAACACTTCGCAGGCGATCGAACTTGTGAGACTCGGAGTCTCTTGAAAGCAAGTTATCAACGTCCCCTCTGCCCCACGACCACAAAGACCACAAGCAGACTGCCAGTCTGGCAGAAAGTGAATCAATCCCGTGGGATATGAAAATGATCCTGCGCTGCGTTGTAGAATACAGCGTGCGGAATATTGTCACCAAATTTGCACAAAATCGGACGCGTATCAACGGAGCTGCTGCGTATAAACAAAGTACACTGATTTCTCTATATATGTCGCCAAGACCCGAACGATAAACGTCGCGAAATTATCCCCACAACAGCGAGGTATACTCCGTGGGAGAACAAGTAGCTCGAGAGGCCTCGGACGCCGAGGAGTGTAAACATAACACGGGTACGTCTTCTGGACAATATATGTCGTTGACATATATCGAGAATTCACCGTACCTAGTGGAGATCGACCCTCGGACTCTATGCCGGAGTTATTTCTGACTCACACCGATATTTCAGTTTTATTCCGATATAAGACGATGGCTCGGGACCGGCCTCCGCCGTGTTTCGGATGAGGGTACATACAGTAGCTCACGAAAGTATTGGAACGCTTCCAATCTACATCGTTAACAAATAAAATACACTCGTTAGGTTTAAGTTTTCAAAATAAGATTGTAATCAAAGACACATAGGAGTCTTGAGAATGTATAAGTAAAATTACAAAAAAATCTGACAACACATACAGGATTCACAGGGCATTGGGTATAAACATACCGTTTTCGGACGTCACAAAAGTATTCGAACGCGTAGACAAGAAGCGTATTTCTAGTGATTGAAATGTAAACATTACACTTTAGTAGATTCCGAGACATCGTGTGGTTCATACAGATTTCCTAGAGTATAATCTTTCATAGTTATTCTAATCATGAGCACGAAAAAATCAGAAACCAGTAAATGTGAACGTGAATTAATATTGTAGTTGCATAATGAAAATAAATCTTATCTTGAAATTGCCAAATTATTAAATCGAAGTAAATCTACGATACATTATATAGTAAAAAAGTCGAAAACTGAAGGTAATATTACAAACAAGAAGCGTACAGGACGTCCAAAGAAGTTAACGCCCAGAGAGGAGAAAATGATTATACGTGAAATTAAGAAAAATCCAAGCACATCTGCACCAAAACTTGTGGGGATTGTTGCAAATAATTTTGGGAAAGATGTACATCCCGAACTGTGTCGTAGGGTTCTGCGGAGTAATGATTACCATGGAAGAATACCACGAAAAAAGCCATATATCAGTAAAATTAATAAAAAGAAAAGACTAACGTTTGCAAAAATGTATATTGATAAGGATATTTCATTTTGGAATAAAGTTATTTTCTCGGATGAAAGTAAGTTTAATATTTTCGGTTCGGATGGACAGCATTATGTGTGGCGAAAGTGCAACACAGCTATTGCAAATACAGAATATGATTCCAACTGTGAAACACGGAGGTGGCGCAGTGATGGTATGGGGGTGTATGGCGGCGAATGGAACGGGAAATCTTGTTTTTATTGACGGAATTATGGATAAGTACAAATATCTGAATATTTTGAAACAAAATTTGAAACAAAGTGCAATTAAA